>CM074723.1:181954240-182309240 GCA_037306005.1 Rhinophrynus dorsalis
CGTCTGTGTCCTCTTGCCAGCTGGGTTTGTAGCTCAAACTGACGCAGGTACAGGCCACTAGGTTGACGCATTGTGGTGAGATGCGTCATTCACGGGAGAAGCGACAGAATGATGCAGGCCCTTGTTTTATGCTGTTTAAGATGATATCTCCTCCCATCTACCTCCTGGGCTGGGCTTTAAAGTGGAACTGAGCCAATTCTCAGTTGCCCTTGCATTGTTGTTCAACACTGTTCTTTTCCCTTGGGCTCTGTGTATGACCTGGCTTGTCTGACCATCCATCCTGGTGCTGACCTGTGGCTCTGGCTGACTATTCTCCTGCCTACTCCCTGTGTACAGTGGACACCCAATCTGGTGCAGACCTGTGGCTCTGGCTGACTACCTGTACTGTGTATGACCCAGCTTGTCTGACCATCCATCCTGGTGCTGACCTGTGGCTCTGTCTGACTATTCTCCTGCCTATTCCTGTATATAGTAGACACCCATACTGGTGTGGACCTGTGGCTCTGGTTAAGACTTACATTTTGGTTTCACGGTTTGAGACTGGGTTCTCTCCTCATTGTGTTCCCTAGGGGAGTTTTCCTTCTTCAGACTGACAGCAGGCTTGCTTCAGTATTATCTCTCTATCAGCTACCACCTTTGGGAGATTCCTCGGCCTACCCACTGACTGCAGGCGTGAGTCAGGTTGTCTCTTGCTGCGTTCCTGCTTGCCTTCCAGTATACAGAGACTACAGGGGCATGTGCCTGTCTCTAGTAAAGGCTCCCTCCTTTAGGCAGTCTCCTATTCCTGATAGAGTTGCTGACCTCTAGTGGGACCTCTACTGTTTCTCCGTGATTATTGCCTGTTTGTTATTCCTTGTTACTGTGATTACTCTTATTATATTTATTTTATAAACTGTTACTTTTTACTATACCGTTCTGACTCCTGAATTATTCTTGGGAAACCTTGACAATCCTCCCTAATCACCCTGCCCATATAATTTTTGAAAGGTCCAATGCACTCTCTCTTCAGTTTTTTACCATCTATGTATTAGAAAAACTTATTTGGATTGGATATGAACATGTCACAGGGTGACTTTGGAATAACAACACTGAAAAGTACAGATATAGTAAAATAATTATCTTTATTGAGAAATAGAACAACATAAAATAGATAGCACTTCTCCTTAACCCACACAGGGCCAGGTGTAAGGACAATGACTGGGCACCTCCTCAACCCTCACAGGGCAAGTAAGCATAAGGCATAGGATCACCCGACTGAAAGGAGGCAAGCAACACACTGACTGACACTAGCAGCAAGGATGGTAATAGCTACTAGTACAAGAGCAGCTGTCAAGCTCCTGGGAACAGCAGGAAATTCCCCTAGAACACTAGGGTGTATCAGAGCAGAGACAGATCTCTCTAGAAAGCTAGGGTGAACCAGCAGGCAGTGGTATCACGGCTTTCAAGACACTCAGACCAGTGGGTAAAAATAAAATGCAATTTTATTAAGAACAAAATAATGACAGAGAACGCCCCCTATGGGTAGCACTGCAAAATAGCAGATAGGCAATATTATGCACAGTATACAATAATTTAGAACAGAATACTGGCAATTGACAGGCGCTGAGTACTGATATACAAAGGGTTAATGGAATAATCAGTCCATCTCAGTTGTGTTGTTTAGCACACCCAAGGTGTTAAAGGTGGAGAATGGTGGAGAAGACTCAACACCCACAGTCTTGTAATACTGAAGAAACTGTCCAGCAAATAGAAACCTGCCACTCAGCCTGCTGTACTTGAATGGTAGCCCCACGGGCATATGAGCAGAGCGAGTAGACTGCCAGAGCTAGAGCGAATAGCCCCCACGGGCGTAACGGAGACAACTGAGTTACCGGAGCTGGAACCACTATCCCTCACGGACATTGTGGTTGGAACTGGATTGCAAAAGCTTGAACCAATAGCCCCACGGGCGTTACGGAGACAACTTTGTTACCAGAGCTTGAGCCTATAACCCAAACGTGCATAATGGAAGGAGCTGGATTGCAAGAGCTTGAGCCAATAGCCCCCACGGGCGTAATAGTAGAGACTGAATTGCAAGAGCTTGGACCAATAGCCCCCACGGGCGTAACCATAGAGACGTGCACAAAAGCAGCCAGAGCCTTGCGCCACCTGGCGCGGTAATGAGCTACACCAGACTGCAAGGAGAGGAACGGCTCAGCACAAAGCAACTCTCTGTATAGACTGAAAGGCCCCGTACCGGGACTCAGCTCTGCACGGGTTAACGGCTCGATAGTTGGAACACAGCTCTGCACTTGTAACAGCTCGATAGTTGGAACACAACCCTGCACGGGTTAACAGCTCGGTAGTTGGAACGCAACTCTGCACGGACAGACATCTCGGTAGTTGGGACACAGCTCTGCACAGGTTAACAGCTCGATTAAAGAAACACAGCTCAGCAGTAAGCAGCTCAGTGGCAGGAACCAGCACAGCACGGAACCATACTGAACAGCAAGTGGCACATTCAATGTCACTGTGGCGACAAGGCAGACAGGAACGGAGACCGGCCGCAGAAACTGGAACAGGTCACTGAGCAGGAACATCAGCAAGCCGGGTCGAATCACGGAGCAGGTACACAGGATCGTAGTCAGAGATAGCCAAGTTGGTACACCGGAGATCAGGAACGCAGGAACACAGCACAGCAAAACTGGCTCAGGAACACCCCCTTTTGTATATCAGTACTCAGTGCCTGTCAATTGCCAGTACTCTGTTCTAAATTATTGTATACTGTGCATACTATTGCCTATCTGCTATTTTGCAGTGCTACCCATAGGGGGCGTTCTCTGTCATTATTTTGTTCTTAATAAAATTGCATTTTATTTTTACCCACTGGTCTGAGTGTCTTGAAAACCGTGACAGTACGAAAGGGCACATGACCTCAGACAGTAAGGGTGAAAGTAATGTACAAAACATCCACTGGAGAATGGATGTTCACGAACAGCGCCTAGACCAATTGGCATTGGTACACCTCGACAAGCCAAGCCAAGCCAAAATCCGGTGGTCCCCCCAGTTACGCCACCGGGCAGGAACACCACGAAAGGGCAAATGACAGGTGCCACAGGCAAGAATAAAAAGGTCACCAGGGGCGGGCCAAACAGGCTCAGCCAATCGGAGCGCAGCACAAGTGAGAGTGACAGCACGAGAAGCTGCACCGTGATAAGTGGTAACTGAGACTCCCTAGAATGCTAGGGTAGACATGCAGGCAGTGGTTTCTGAGGCTCCCTAGTTTGCTAGGGTAACCGGACAGGCAGTGGTGAATGAGATTCCCTAGAATGCTAGGGTACCTGGACAGGCAAGACTCCCTAGAACGCTAGTGTAACCAGACAGGCAGTGGTGACTGAGACTCCCTAGGATGCTAGGGTAATCAGACAGACAGTGCTGACTGAGACTCCCTAGAACACTAAAATGAACCAACATGCAACAGTGACTAATAATCCTAGCACGTTAGGGTACCCAATGGCACAGAGCGGACTGGTAGGTAGCAGGAAGGCCAGTAGCACGGACTGACGCAAACTGAGCACCACTCGGATGGAGGAAATACCAGAGCATGGAGAGTGCAGGAGGAAACAGTAGGCCAAGGGTATAGAGGATTGATAGTCAGCCGGAGCCGGGTAGTATGGAACTGGTAGTCAGGCAAAGCCAAGAGTCAAACCGGATCGGTTAGTCAGCCAGAGCCAGGAGTCAAATTGGATCGGGTAGTCAGCCAGAGCCAGGAATCAAACTGAGTCGGGTAGTCAGCCAGAGCCAGGAGTCAAACTAGAGGGAGTAGTCAGCCAGAGCCAGGAGTCAAAACCGGAGTGAAAAACTAGTCAGGGATCAACGGAGCTGAAGTCAAACGTAGCCAGGAGTCATACACAGGAATAGAGCATGGGAATCACAAGACCTATAGTGCACAGGTACACCAAGAAAGGCCAAATGAGTAAAGGCAGGCTGAGGCCTATAAGGCCTAGCAAATAGGTGGAGACTCAATCTGTCAATTAGCGATGGCCAATAAGAATAGCGAATGTGCTTCAGCGCGACAACCAGGAAGTACAGCAATGTCGCCTGCAAGCACAGAGCACAAAAGGAACAGGCTTCCACAAAAGCTGTAAAATCTGCTCTTAGACTGGACCACCAAAAGAGCTGAGATACTGACCAGATCAGTTGGTCACGACCAATATATCCAGCCGCCCTCGAGGAGTGGTACGTCTCCAGCAGTTTGGTATGGAGAGGCTCAGCTATGAAACATTTGCCACTAGGTTTTTCTGCTGGAGCACCACCCTGGGATGCCAAGATCTCCTCGCCTAGTGGAGACGTGATACTAGTGCGTATGGTAGCCAATATGCGATCTGTGGGAATAATAGGCACAGGTGCACTTTCAGTCTCACGGACCGGCCCAAATTGCTTAGACAGAGCTACACAAGAGCTATAGCGCACAGGGACACCACGAAAGGGCAAATGAGTAAAGGCAGGCTGAGATCTATAAGGCCTAGCAATAGGTGGAGACTCAATCTGTCAATTAGCAATGGCCAATAAGAATAGCGAATGTGCATCAGCGCAACAACCAGGAAGTACAGTAATGTCGCCTGCAAGCACAGCGCCGCTGCAATCACGGGCACCGTGATAGAACAACATCTTTTCAAAATTAGATTTTAAGGAGACATATAACCTTATTCACATAAATGCCAGGAAACATAAAAGAGCAACAGGGCAGCTTCAATAATTATGGAATATAAATAGTGAATATCCATCTAAGCAGTAGTTTAAGATGCATGATAAACAGTGTACATACATTTGGTTTTCAACCGGTTGGCAACTCCACAACTGGTATATGACATCAGGGGTTAACCTGACCCTGTACAGGTACTCCAGAATCAGCTGCAACAGTTCTCAGAAGATGTACATGATAAAAAGAGAGATCAGAAAGGAATGTAATAGAGACTGAATTTATTAAAAAACGTAAAGCGGAACTACCACCCGACACAATATTTAGCTTCACTAAGTCCCCATCTGGCGACTAGTTGCTTAGTAGCGCTAGTCGCCAGAATAATTACCTTATTTAATAGATTTCTGCTCTCTTCCATGGGTGACAGGCAGGACAGAGCGCGGACATCTTGCCATTGCGACGCCTGCGCTGTCAGTCCCAGCCGGAGCCAAATGCCTCCTAGCAACGCCTCCTAGACCCTGCTGGGACTAACAGAGCAGGCGCGCGGACGTCACAATGACAAGATGTCTGCACTCTGTCCTGCCTGCCACCCACGGAAGACAGCAGAAATCTATTAAATAAGGTAATTATTCTGGAGACTAGCGCTACTAAGCAGCTATTCACCAGATGGGGACTTAGTGAAGCTAAAGATTGTGTCGGGTGGTAGTTCCACTTTAAAATCAACTTAAAAACAATGCTGAAACATACATAGTAAATCACCGACTTGTTTCAGGATTATATGATCCTTTCAACAGGCTATATTCAGATCTATTATGCTCATTAGAACTTATTAACCCTCTGGGCGCCTTCTCTCTTTGGAAGGGGATGAATGGAATGTGGCCTTCAGCACCTGCCATTACAAATATATCTCATCATGCATTTTTGGCTTTGCAATGTGCCTGTCATCTTCAAGGTCTTTCTTAACTACATATTCAGGCATATGCTTTTCTCCCATGTTATGTTCTATCTTGATAATCTCCTGGTCTTCTCTAAGGACTTGTCCAGCCCCATGAACATGTTCAAGCTGTGCTTTACCATTTGAGGCAAAATAACCTTTTCAACAAGGCAGAGATTTATGAATATAAGGAATCCAGGTTTTCTTTCCTGGGCTATGTCATCTCTGCCCAGGGACTGGTAATGAACTGTGGTAAGGTCTTAGCTGCCACCAACTAGCATCTTCTTAAAGACCTTAGGGGAATTCAGAGATTCTATGGGCTAGTCAATTATTGCAGATGCTTCATAAGGATTTTCTCTAACATCATGACCTAGAAAGGTGTAGACCCTTGTACATAGCCTCCACAAGCTCTTGCTGTCTTACAACCTCTCAGAACTGCTTTTAAGACCTCTCCAGTCTTTCATCATACATAAATCATCCTACCTTTTATTGCTGAGATGGATGCATTTGAGTCTGGAGCCATCCTGTTCTAAAGAGATCAAACTAATTAGATTCATACATCCATATACTTTATTTTTCCAAGCAGTTCTCCCTCCAGGTAGCACTGGAGGAATGAAGACTCCTTTGTAAAGTACTACAGTTAATGTTACCATTCTCACAGACCAGAAGAATCTCCAATACCTTGAGTCGGCCTGTTGGCTGTGGCCAAGTCAAGCGACATTATCATATGTTCTTTCTCAAACTTTAACTATATCATCTCCTATCAGAAGGGATATAAGAATATTAAGGTGTATGCCTTCCTCTAGCAGTTTGATGGGAATGATTTGGTGGTGCCTGACCCTTCCTTCCACCAAGCAGTATATGTCTCCTACCTTGGTACCCAAGACTCTATAATTGTGACACTATGCCACTAGTACGGTCATCCAGGGTTGAAAAAGACAATAGAACTGATAGAGAGGCCCTTTTGATAGCCTTCCCTATGTAAGGATATCATAGCCTTTGTACAGCCTTGAACTACATGTGTACTGAATAAGAGCCCTTATTCTAGACCTGTTGGCCCTCTGCATCCCTTACCTGAACCATCCAAGCCATGGACCCATATTTTCATGGATTTTATGGTAGAACTGCCTCCATCACAGGAGAACACATGTATTCTTTCTGAGGTAGCTCTCTGACAAAGGAAGATAAATTAGACCATGGAACATTTCCTCTGTGACTTTATCATCTACATTACCGTTTTTCTCTGCTCTGCATTATGGTTTTACTGACTGGTCCTCCATCCTGAAATGTCCAAGCACCCTATGATCTTGTGCTTACATTGCACTCCTCTTGTTTGAAAGCCTTTAGAGTTACTTTTTCCAGAAACAGCACTGTAATGCCTTGGTCTTCCTGTCCGAAGACACTGGCTTAGCATCCTCCTCGTGTTTCAGGAATTGAGGGAAAGAACTTGGCAGGCTTCCTTATCCAATGCATTTTGAGGTAACAACCTCTTCCTCAGGGATGTGTTGTAGCCCATAGGGGGCTTGTACTGGGAGATATAGTAACAATTGTGGTTTCTGTATATTAAGATGTGTGATACAAGTTATACATCTGGTAATTAGATTTTGTTACTTACATTATTTCCAGGCAGACTTGTGCAATATAAGCATACTGCTTCCCATAATCTCCCATATTACTGTGCTTATAGTTTGGTACTTCCTCTATATGCAGATAACTTGTTTATACTGTTTTTATTCAAGAATATGTTTTAGCTGTGATCATTTGCTTAAATATGTTACACTTTTTAACAATTGCAGCACATCGTATTCAGATTTTATACATCAATTATTATACACATATATATACCTTTTATTTTATTCTAAATAAATATAGATTTTTAAATATCTATGTAACTTAGTTTTTTTCATAACTATACCTACCATACCCATACTTTCTATTTTACTGATACTGCATGCTAAGATGATTTCAATATCATACACTTTTTTTTATTATTTTTCATTCTTTTATATATCATCCTCTATATATATATATATATATATATATATATATATATATATATATATATATATCTCCTTCCTCCTACTCCATTGTAAAAGGTAAGAGAGTATATAGTCAACAAGATTCTTTGTCACCCAGGGAAGACTATTTTGTGCGATAAACCTCGAGGGTTATATAGTCTTGATGAAAAAAGCTGGGTTACCACCTCTGATGTATATGCACCTGCACATATTCAAGATTTACATTATGATTATCCATATAACCTTGTTTGTATGTGTAATTAGGGAAGAGAGGAGAATTAGTGCTTGTAGCTGATCAGGTTGCAACGTTCTGCAGCATCTTAACCACAGAGTGTGTGTTTGTGCCTTTTTAGGTTCTTACAGTGGAAACTACCTCTTTTCACGTGCATGTGCACTAGGATGTGTATTTATACCAGCACATTGAGTCTTTCCTCTTGCTTAAGTAAAGAGTCCTTCTCCTGAGATCCAGAGTGTACATTCTTCTTGACTAGTATACCGAAAGTTTGCTTGCCTTCTGACTATGATTATGTTCTCCTACTAAGAACTTTGGCTACCAATTTGACTTTGAACCTGTGCAGTTTGCCAAAACTTTTGACTATGACTTTGACTCTGAGCCTGTACCACCTGCCAAGACATTCAACTTCAGCTTTGAACTATGCTTCTTACTTTCCTCCTCTTCATTGTTGGTTCATCTCACTGGGCATTGTGATATCTATTCAGTACATTTTGAACCTTGCTACCCATTGGTTAGTAGGTGCAGTTATCCTGACCCAAATCTGGCTCAAACGTTACTGGCCATCAGACCTTGTGGTCAGAAACTTTACCTCAGATAGCAGCCACATTAAGGCTGAATCTGCTGCCAAAGCTCTCAACACTTGTTTTCTGGTAGCATCACTCCTTCCAGTTAATAATCAGTCACTAAGGATAACAGCCATTACACCCTAACCCACATATTATATATATATATATATATATATATATATATATATATATTTATTATTTGATGCTTTCCTTGCATAATTTTTCCAAAATAAGTTCCATCTTGCCTGACACGCCATTTTCAGCATGTCCTATCTAGTACATTTTACCATATCATATGGCTAACAAACTGCTTTATATTAGAACCTCTAACTAATGCCTTTATAGGCTTGCACTGACCTGTTTTTAAGGGACTCCAGCAGTGAGTGGGTAGGGGCCTCATAACCTGGTATTTATTTGCCTTCTTGAAACATATATGGGACTGTGCTTTAAGAAGGGCGACATAAGTTCCCATTTAAGAAATTAACATGAAGTAGTATAGGTTTGTCTCTTGTCTGCTTTGTTTTTAAAATGGGGATTTATAGAGGATCACATAATACATTTTGCACGTGTATATTATGGTGTCTTACAGCTGTGAGATTTTTCTTTCCCTACCATTTATGAATACCTACCTGAAACAGAGGGTCTATGGAGGCTGCACTTGCAACCCCTGAAGTTTGTTACACACCCTTTCAGATTGCATACCAGTCCAATGCAGTCGTCTTCTGCCCTCCCCCAACTAAATGGCTGATAGGAGCCCAGGCTTTGCCCCAGATCTTCTCCCATACAGTAAAACAGGATTTCTCTTTAAGCAAATATTCACATTCACAAAAAACTATACGCTTTAGGTGCAGCTTTCCAAAATAACTGGCATGCATGCTAAAGTGATTTATATAGATGGAAGAACTGCATTAACAGTTATTAGGGCTTCTGTGTATCTATGATAGGGAGAAGATAACCATATTAATTATAACCACTCAACATACATATGCTTCTTATTAGTGTCTCTTACATTGTTAAGAAACATTTTGTAAACGAGAATATAGAGAAGATCGTGAGCTTATACATGAAAATTAACTCTTTAAGAACCAGAGGGGTATGCAACACTGAGAAGCAATTTGTTGCACACCGATCTTGTCCTTAAACAATTAAGTATTGAGTGTTGAGAATTAACTGTTCCATTCACTGTAAAGAAAGCATGGCATTGTTTAAACATTTGGCAATCCAGTGGTTGTTCTACAACTCACAACATCTTCAGTCCCACTGGTCAGCTGAAGATGATGGGATTTGTAGTCTAACAAGAGCTATAGAGTCAGAAGACTGCCATTCTCTGGGATAAATAGATCTAAGCTCATATTGTAAGAAAAGCAGAAGTATTAGAGGGACTAGGGGAAGATTTGTTTTTTTTATTTACAGAGAAGTAACACCATCTAATAATAATAACCACCACTTACCTTACTATTCTTAGCTAAATCCTGATGGCCCCTATGAATTTCTACCTTGTGTCTTTGTTCAATCAGTCCTGGATGTTATGTACACAGAGGTGGACAAGACAGTTGATGACTTTTTTAACTGAATCAGGCAGAGTTAATGAGTCTAAGCAACACTTTAACCCTTTGAGTGCCAGAGTGGTACGGAACACTGAACTCAAAGGGTTAAGCACCAGAGGGGGTGTGAAAAGCATTTTGCTACACTGCACTGTAGTACTTAAAGGGTTAAGATTATCATATTCATTGGGCCAAGTTTATGCCCTATGGTCCTGCTACCAACAGTCATGTCTTAATTAGTGGACATACAGGACCGAAACACTGAACATGAAAGAAATTGTCCTAATGAGGACACTATTACCTTACCATTAACCTCTACCTGTGATCCATTAAAATTGCTATCTTAGAAATCTCCACTGTTGAAGGGTTATTGGTCAGGCTGGATCTGAAGGAAAATGAAGATCAAAGAGTGTTCTACAGACGTGAGAAATAAAGTAATGCAAACAAATAGATTAGGAAAAGGATACAAAAAAATCCTAATATTTGGTTAGCCCTGTGAGCAAAACTGGATCAATAATCAGGAAGTTGAAGCTGAGTCACACCACCCATGAACTGGCAAGAAAAGGCTGCCCCTAAAAACCCAGCACTTAACCAAGAAGGAGACTTGTGAGAGAACCACATAGTGGCAAACAATAACTCTGAAGGATCTGCAGAGTTCTGTGGCTGGGAGTAGAGTAATGATGCACCAGTCAACCATATCAAGAGCTCTGCATAAAAATGGCCTGTATGGGATGGGGCAAGAAAGAAGCCATTACTCAAAAGTACCATCTGAAAGCACGTCTGGTATATGCAAAAAAGCATGAGTGTTCCAGCTGAGATGTGGGAAAATATTTTGTGGTCAGATGAGATGAAGATTGAGCTTTTTGGCCAAAACTCAAAGTGCTATGTGTGGCACAGACCTAACACTGCACATGTCTTCAGACAATACCACTACAATGGTATGGTGGTAGCAGTAACGTGCTGTATGGATGTTAATCTTCAGCAGGCAATGGGCATCTTGCTAAAAATGACGGAATAGATTGATCAAAATACAGGAAAATATTGCAAGAGAACCTGCTTCCAACCAAATTTATCTTTTAGCAGATGATGAACAAGGCAAAAGCAACACCGACATGGCTCAAGAACAAACAGATGAATATCTGGCAGTGGCCCAGTTCTGATCTCAGTCCCATTGAGTATGTGTGGCACTACTTGAAACCTGAGGTCCACAAACAACATACAACCAACCTGGAGCACATCCACCAAGAAAATGAAGTAAAATCACTCCAAAACTGTGTGCGCAGTGCTGATACTTACAGCTGTTATAACAGCTAAAGGTGGCTCTACCAAATATTAATGCTTATATTTCATTTTTGTTTTCTTAAAAATGTTTCCCAACTTAAAACCAATGCCATCTTTCAATAACAGATTCTGAGTTTCAGTGTCTATATATATAAAAGAAGACTTTGTGCCTGGCAAAACACACCCAGGGGCGGCAGTAAAAAGGATTACTGCTGCCATTGGGTGATTCTGTGGGAGTGTGATTTTTGGCCTGCCCCCACTATCCAGCCCGCCCACCACTATCTAAGGCTGAAAAAAAAAAAATGGCTGCCACACACTCCTACACCACAGACACATGCACATGCCCTCCCACACACACACTAGCAGACACATACACACATATACACACACGCACGCTGAGGATGATGGGAACAATGTTCAAGCTACAGCTGGAAGGCCATGGTCCAATCTGTATTATGCAGCTTCTTCATTCCCTGTCTTTGAGCCTACACAGCTCTGCTAATTACTACAAGTGAGCTGATTTCTAAACAATCAGCAGGAGGATACTGGCTTGCTGAGAAAGTGGAAACAACGGCAGAGAGGTGATCAGGCAGTGCAGAGCAAGGCTTCAGCTGAGCTGGTAAATGGCAGAGACATGGATGTGACTGTATTTATATATTGCACAAAGAGAGAGAAAGAGAGCAGGTTGTTTGTCAGTCTGTCTGTAAGTAGAGGTGCCAGTTCCTGCAATCATCTCCATGCTGTACATAGCTCACTGTATAGCATGTATGACAAACTATTTATATATGGTCTGGCATTGTATAGTATACAGTCTGTGTATAAGGACTGGCACTATACAGTATAGGAGGGACAGTCCCTGTTTGACAGCCAAATCCCTCTGCTCCTCTATTTAGGAGATCACACGGTGTGGTGTATATACAGTAGGCTGACCAGACCTCACCTTTAACCGGGGACACATAGGAAATAAGCATATTTCAGGAGTGCACCAAAATCAAAGCAGCCCTGCAGTATGCATTTTTCATATGTGTCACTGGTTAAAGGTGAGGTCTGGTCAGCCTAATGTACAAGTGTATCAGATTGCTCCACATCAGTAAAACCCACGGTAATGTGGGTATAAACTTCTGTATATATCTTATAAATTAGTCTGTGTAAAAAAATACTTTCATCTTCTTCTAAATCATTCACTTACAGAAAGAGTAACTTAACCATTTCAGTGCCAGAGGAGATGCAATGCATTGCTTACCCCCTGGCACCCAAAGGGTTAAAAATTCTCTACAATGGTCTGGCACTGTATAGCAGTGGTTCTCAATCTGTGCCCTCAGTGGCTATTAACAGGCCAGGATTTTAGAATTTCCTTTTAAGAGCACAGGTGAGTTAATCAATATGACTGAGCCTCTGATCAACACACTTGTGTTCTAGCAGTGAAATTCCTAAGTCCTGGCCTGTTAGTGGCCACTGAGGGCATGGGCTGAGAACCTCTGCTGTATAGTATACAGTCTGCATGTGTCTGTGTATAAGGACTGGCACTATACAGTATAGGAGGGACAGTCCCTGTTTGACACCCAAATCCCTCTGCTCCTCTATTTAGGAGATCACATTGTGTGGTGTATATACCAGTGTATCAGATTGCTCCACATCAATAAAACCCACAGTAATGTGGGAATAAACTTCTGTATATATCTGTTAAATTAGTCTGTGTAAAAAAAATACTTTCATCTTCTTCTAAATCATTCACTTACAGAAAGAGTAACTTAACCATTTCAATGCCAGAGGGGATGCAATGCATTGCTTACCCCCTGGCACTCAAAGGGTTAAAAATTCTCTAAAATACACCACCAGCCACGCCCCCAGTAACACCACCGAAAACACAAGTGTCCCTCTTTGGCCATATGAAATGTTGGGAGGTATGTTACTTACACTGCTCACACTGTATGTATTTATGTTCTGATTTGCAGCTGTGTGTCACTGTTTGTGTTGTCAGTGCATGTGTGTGTATATGTGTGTGTTGCATGTGTCTCTGTCTATCACTGTGTGTACCTTTCTGACACGTACACCCTACGCTATAATTCACTATCATAACATTTATTTAAAAAAAAAGAAACATTTCCTGCATAACATGACGGGCAACGCCATCCCAAACTGCTAGTTTTAAAATAAAATATCATGCAGACCAAAAATACAATGTGCCGTTTGTAATTCAGTAACGTGAGAGAATTGTTACGTGGTCTAAATACTTTTGCAAGCCTCTCTATTTATATGTATGTGAATATCTTGATGATTAATAGGAAGGAATGTTAACAAATCAAATGCTATATCATGTATGATCCCAAAATAACACTGCTTTATTATATTATTCTCGTTATTTCATCAGTGGCCATAGCAGTGGTCCCCCAAATGTGGTAGATGGTAGATGCTGCTGCTTCTGCTACATGTGCCAAAGGCTTCTCTGTCCTGTGTGTTCCTATCCACATGATAGTATTACCCCCTGGTTCATTTTTAAAAATATAGTTCTACCAACACTGCTGCTGGATAGAAGTGACTTACAGTCACTAATGATATAAGGTTTTCTACAGCAATACCTGTAAAATGTCAAGTATAATAAACACCTGTGTATAATATGTAGGTGTTAATTATACCCAAGATTTTAGGAGAAAACAAGAGTGCCTATGTATAAAACACACTCTTGTTTTCCCCTTCTACTCACAAAAAAAATAATTGTTTTTTGGGGGTCTGATTCAGTCCCTCCCTCCACTTCAATACGCTTCCAGAGTCATCTGTTATACCTCTACAGTGGGCAGATTGCTTGCACTTGCCACCCATTTCCAGCATTAGCCTATGTGCACCTGCTAATTGAAGGGAATGGTAATGCCCTTTGAAGACCTGAATGTCCTCATAGGGCAGTACAGTAGATCAGGTAAGCATAGGCCTATGAATTGGATCTATGGCAGTGCCCTGCGAGGATCTTCAGGTTTTCAAAAGGCATTTCCATTAGCTTGAATTAGCAGGTCCTCACAAGGCAATGCAGGAAGCAGTGGCAAATGCAAGCATGCTGCCCACTGTGGAGATATAATAGATGTCTCTGGAGGGGGTGAGTGACAGCATGGAACAGATTGAGGCGGGTGTTGGGAGCAGAAATAATTTAGAAGTTTCCTCTTTCATGTGTAATACGCATCCCCCACTTCACGTAAGGTAAAGAAGGGCAAAACTGTGCATTTAGTACCCGTGATTTTACGGTATGTGTCAGTGATTGTCACTAGCACGAGCAAACACACACACACTCTGTTTTGCCAGTAGTCAAATAGGCCATCATTTCAGCCTAGAACATAGATATCTGCAAGTATGTTGTAACCATCTCCTTGAAGTTAGTTGTGCTTGTGTGTATCAGTTACCAACCCATAGTCTGGAAGCAAGTCCATCAGAGATGTGCCACCACCTCAAATATTAGATTGCTGTTCCCAGAGACATAATTGTTTTTGGTGATGATGATGTGTTCTGGAAAATGGGATGTAGTCGTTGCTGATACTGTTGATGGTATAAACACTTTTCTTACTTCTTTTCAGGATGCTTTTACTATTTTTTGGCCCTAAATTTCTCTCTGTCATCTTCCACAATGCAACTTTCCACTTGATCTATAAGGATTTCTTTATATTATTTCATAGAATCAAGAGCGCCACCACTCAAATCTTGACATAAATTCAGAAATTGTATGTTATAAGTGAGGGTCCAGAAATATATCAAAAATGTATTCCTCATTGCTTTTAATAAACACTATGTGAGGGTGCTGCTCAAAAAATGCCAACATGTTATTCATCAGCTAGTTATTGTAAAGATCAGTGGCCATGCTCTTCAGCTGTTTTCTGTAGTAAATCTATAAGTGGCGGTATCTCACTAATGTCTGCCCCAGCACAACTAACCAGCAAGGGAGTCTCTTTAAAAGGTTTCAGCAGCTTACTTAATGTCACGCATTAGCTACCACTGACCAAATGACAAAGACACCCCCTCTAAAGCCTTCCATTTATGCATTATGTACTTGCTAATGGCCTTATTCTTCTTGTACAAATGATCTAGCATGTACAATGTGGAATTCCACCCATGAGGGACCTCCATTCCAGGCTGGTGATCAGGTCGATGTTTATGTTTTTGTATGGAAAATAACTGTTTACGAGCTCTGTAAGAGCAGCTAAAATGTGCAGAAATGTTGCAGTGATATGTTGCATTTCTCTGGGCGTTCTGATTCTAAGATCAAACGAATAACAAAGAAGGGTGCATTCACCATATCCGCTATTCTCAAGGCTGCTATTTTGTTTGCGCCACAACAGACACAAAGCTAAATTAAAAGAAGCATGGTATACGCCATTGGTATCTCACCTACTGTAGTTTATTTAACACATCTGCAGCTTTGTGGGATTGTTTCTCAAAACTCTGCATGCACAAAGTGGCAAGCCAATGTTATGGTCTTCCTTGCTACTGCCCTTTAATACTGCCAGAGGCAGCATTAGCAGAGAACTTATTTTGCTGCCCAATAGTGTGAAGGAAACCTAGTTAGTAGAAAGAGGCATATAGTCTATACTCTAGCCACTTGTCCACATTTCTGCTGTAAAGTGAATTTTCTTGCCTTAGGATCTGCCCACAACACTAACTAACTGCTTATGGCCCCGATGTCCTTGAAAAATAAATGTTGTTTCTGGATATGCCAGTGGGGTGCAACACATGGCAACGGTCCTTTAAAACCTTTGTTTTTCCGCAAAACAAGAGTAGTCTGTCAACCTCCAACATTTTGGCAACTTTGCCATTCCAAGAACTCATTAAGTGTGGGTTGGCAGTACATAGTGCATACACTCTATAACTTTATTGCTTTAAAGGGGAACAATCACCTCCTGGAAAGTTCTTATTTGGATCATGCTGGCTGATTAAAAAGAGAACCGGTTTGAACATTTTAAGAAAGAAAAAAAAAAAAAAAAAAAAAAAAGCTTTATTACCTAACCGCGTGCCATCACTTCAGGACCGCCTGAGGCACTGCTCTGCCCCTAAGCCTGTCAACCTTTGCTTCTTCCCCTTCCAAGTATTTCCCCATTGCCACCTCCTCCTTTGATGGAGGAATCCAGTAAGTGACCTAGCACACTCTCATTGGCAAGACATACAGATACAGTGTGTATTATAGTCCCATCCTATGCCAAGGTTTATGTAGACCTAGGAGCAGAAATACTTTATTGGCAGTGCATATTAGAGTTTAGCTCCATTAAGGAGCATTAAAGTGTTAGTAATGTCTAAAAAAAACTTTTTTGCATTTAGAAGAGCTTAAAAAGCTGATCTAAATGCAAAAAAACGTATCTCTCAAACCACTATGGTTTAAGAGATACGGGCATTTGAAGTTTGATTTCTCCTACTGACAGCTGTAAAGCTGTCAGAAGGATATCCGTGTCGGTCGACACGGTGGCGCTTGAGAAGTGCCGAGGTCTCATTACTTACACGGAATCCCTTCATTGGAATGGTCTAAAACGTGTGCCTGAACACTAGGCACACGTTTTAGACCATTCAAATGAAGGGATTCCGTGTAAGTAACGAGCTCTCGGCACTTCTCAAGCACCTCCGTGTCGACCGACACGGATCTCCTGCAGACAGCTTTACAGCTGTCAGTAGGAGAAATCAATCTTTAAACGCCCGTATCTCTTAAACCATAGCGGTTTGAGAGATACATTTTTTTGCATTTAGATCAGCTTTTTCAGCTCTTCTAAATGCAAAAAAAAGTTTTTTTAGACATTACTAACACTTTAAAGGGGAATTATCACCCCTATACAAGTTTGACGCAGTGTGATCTTCATATAGCGATAAGCTGTAATGGTTGTTTTATTTTGTTATACAATGCATGGTTTGCTGAAATTTGAAGTTTTAAAAATTAGCCGGGGCCTTACTTCCTGACAGACTGCAGTTACAGCTCTGTACTGATGACAGAAGATTTATCCATGTAAGCTGGAGCCCCTCATTTTTAAAACTTTTAATTTTGGCAAAGCATGCATGGTATAACAAAATAAAAGATCCATTACAGCTTACCGCTATATGAAGATTACATTAAGCCAAACTTGTATAGGGGGTGATGGTTCCCCTTTAAACAAATTATTGTTTTCTTATTTTAATAGGTGATGAGCCCAATGTTTCTTGCCTATATCTTTCAAAACTTTTAGCATGGATCAGGGTCCTACAGAAGTAAGGAAAGTCTTAGCACTGCTAGCAGTCAATGACCACCCATATTGGAGCAATACAGGGATTGGACACGGACGTGGGAAATTAGGCTTTTAGCAACATGAATGCTAGAGGTCTCATTGCAATGCACTGGAGACCTCGCTCACACTGAAGGTGTTAAAAAGCTGTATTCAAGGGCATGGGAACGTAGGATTTTTTTTTTTTTTTACCCCTATGGTGAAATTGTTTCAGTCCAGAATACCTCTAACTTGGTTTTATAAATACAGACCCCAGATACAAGTTGTGGTGAGCAATGTAAAGGTTCCCTTAGTCACCACACTGAGCATGATTTTATATATATATATCCTATATCATAATTCAGTAAGGATGTTTGTCATAAGCCATCATGCGCAGTAGAGAGGGTTATGCTCTCTGCAGTCATGCACAGTATATCTGCCCGCGCCTGATATGGAGTGGGGAGCACCAAATTCAGATTGTAGTCTCTCTGTGCACTCTCTGCGTACAAAGGCGCGCAGAGAGGACTACGGTCTGAATTTGGAGTGCCCCGCTCTGGCACAGGCAGTACTGCGCATGACTGCTGCACCGTCAGTGTTGGCCCATGTACAAGAGCTTTAAAACTAGTGTTTATGTATATAAGGCTGACCAGATCTCACCTTTAACTGGGGACTCATAGGAAATAGGCATATTTCAGTACTTTGAGACAATGCCACAAAGCTGCAGATGTGTTAAATAAACTTTGAAATCAAAGCAGTCCTGCAGTATGCATTTCTCCTGTACGTCCCCTGCATACCTGGGAACTCTCCGGATTTGCCCCGGAGACTCCGGTTCTGACAGAGCTTTACCGGGTCTCCGGGGCAGAGGCTGATTCCTCCGGATGTGGAGAGTTTCTATTGAAACTCTGCCACATCCGCTTTTTCTCCTGCTGATCCTCAGTCCCCAGCCTTCTGTGTGGCACCTTTAACCCTCTGAGTGCCAGAGTGGTAAGGAATGCATTGCTTTGCAATGCATTCCGTACCACTCTGGCACTCAAAGGGTTAAGTCCCCCCCCTCACTCGCGGCAAGCCCCGCCCCTTTTTGACGCGATTAGCGTCATTTTTGTCACCTCCTGGTGAACAGAGGACTACCCTCCGGGTAGCCCTCAACTGGAAGTTCCCAGGTATGGTCCCCTGTTAAAGGTGAGGTCTGGTCAGCCTAATATATATATATATATATACACACACATATACATACCTGGGAACTAAATTTCCTATAGTATAGATTATCCTCGAAATATCCCTAATCGTTGTAATTGAGAGTCGCTCCAGCCGGCATTCAAGGAGCCATTAATACACAACTTATCACTGCATGAACACACACAAATCAAGCAGGGTTTCTCCCTATGCCTTTCTGGTAGGAGTGGCACCCATTTAGAGACTAAAGAAGCATTTAACAGGAGCAGAATATATAACAGGTAGCAGTGAACTCTCTCACCCTGAGATTTTGGATCTTCACCCTGAGATTTGGGCCCAAACCGGGGGGGGGGTGTGGGTGTCTATATTTAAGAGAAATCCGGGCCTCCGGGTAACTCTAGGCAAACCTGCCGTGCATTCTCAAAGTCCACAGCACGAACAGTTGAGTAACCGATAGCCCTCCGTTGCAGAACACCAACTCTAATAATGTATGACGACTGTTACAGTGATACAGCTGGAGTACATTTTCACAAAGTAACAAATTCCAACACATCACACTTCGTTTACTTGATCACGGGACACACCCACTCCCAGCACTTCAACACACATCTATCTGCTTCCTACAACTTGCCGCCGGGTCAGCTGATTGTGACATCACTACCCCATCCCATTGCTTGCAGTCCACTAGGCAACGTCTTCCGCGATCCCAGCTGGTTATTCACCGGTGACGTCATCCCGTTCAGTGGCGGAAGATGGCGGACAGCATTCCCTTGCAACCGGTACAGAAGAGAGCGGCCTATTACGCGGCTGATAGAAACAAGAGAAGGTGAGGAGGGGGAGAAGAGGAAGGAGACACCTGCTATATAGCACCACACCTCCTATACTTGTCATCAGTGTGCTGCTTTTCTACTTGATGTGTGTTGTGATGGAGAATGCAACCATTCATCTGGTTTACTGTTTAATGTTACATGTGCCACTTACCTACTTGTATGGATAGTGTGTGGTAATACGTATGGGGAAGTTATAACACTCTGAAATGCAAAAATAAATGTGGGAGTTAATAAGTTGTAATAGACCCACTCACAGATTTAGTGCGTGACAGGGTTAATAACGGATTTATGCGTTTGTGTTGTTGTCGTCAAAAAGTCATTGGGAGTTATTTTATTCAAAATGTTACTCTCTTCTTATTTCCATATCTAATTTGTTATGAGGATTAGTACATCCTTATAACATGCCACCTACATGACTACATATTTGTCTTATGTTTATAACCCTATTGAGTGCTGGGATGGACAAATTAATCTGGCACTCAAATAGTTAAATCATGTACTTATTAGTTTCTTAATGTTAACTCTGTCAAGATCAGAGGCGTGTGTAATGCATTGCAAATCAATGCTTTGCACACCCACTTGGCCTTTAAGGGTTAATACTGGCTAACCATCATATGTCTTTTCTGGTACGTTGTTCATGGATACACCAAAGTTTGCTAACTAAACATTGGAAACTATTTTGCAGTGGGTATTGACATCACTGGGTGTCTGGAATGTAGTGATTTTTGATGTATTTTGTTTAAGAATACTAAAATATTTTGGTCTGCAGCACAGTTAGTAAACTAGAATATTTATGCATATTGTGTTTTGTAAACAAAATGTATCTAAGAACAGTCAGATGCCTTCTCTAGTTGTGTGCATCACTCCATAAGTTATAATTGAACCTTACTATGCAGACTAAAATAGTTGTTTACTAAAGTGTATTTGTTTATATATGTTAAAATTATTCCTGTTTGTCTCCCTTAGTGGTGGTAGGCTCTGAAAATGTGTTTGCCCTTTGAGATGTTGGCCATGTGATTTGTGTAAACAGCGTTGCTAGGTGTGTGCTAAGTTGTGATTTATGAATAATTCCAAAGTGGTAGTCTTTTGGTGGATTTCAGATAGCTGAACTGATTGCAGATATCAGCTCCCTTATTTAAATCTTGTTGTTGTGTGTGTGTTTTTTTTTTTTTTTTCTTGTTTTTTAATAAACAAAACAATTGGTTTCATTCTCACTAGTGACTTTACTGTACTTTGATTTAGTGAATGGCCAGCAACTCTTGCCAACTTAACTCCAATACCCCCCCATTCTCTTGTGTGTGGGAGTGGAGGAGGTGTGCTACATAGCAAGCTCATGTGGACATCGGCTATTTATTATTGTCTGATGCCCAAGTGGGTCAGCCTGTAGATGTGAATGGCACTGCATCCTCCAGAATCACCAGTGTAAATAATGTGCATGGTGATGCATAGTCCCTATACAGATCAGTGTATTAATATTGATGCCCAATGCAAGGACACATCCAATTTTCACAATGCTGCATTCTGTTGCCTTCTGATATTTTCACAGCCTCCACACAGATAATCAGATTCCCCAAGCCACTCGATCACTTTGAATCAATCATCCGTTGTAGCCTCTGGAGAGTAACATAAAGAAAATATACACAGGATCAGATCCTGAATGCTAAAGGATAATATCAGTTTAAAATGAAATATGGAATGTTACTCATATTGTAGTTTCGGACCAGCCCATGGTTTCAAGGAACCGATTTGTAAGCCAGCGGGGAAATGTTTCCAGTCCTCCTCGCAATAGGGCAACAATCAGAGTGGCACTCCAACAGTTGAACCCACACATGTAGAGAAAAATGGATGATTGGAAACATTTCGGCAGAGTAAATTAAGATTAAATGGTTTTACTAAATTCTTAAAAACATTATAAATATCCTGAAATGTTTCATGGTACCACTGATCACTTCATCCTTGAAATCATGGGCTGGTGGAAAAACTACGATGTGAGTAATATTCCATATTTCTTTTTAAACTGATTTTTATCCTTTAGCGTTTGGGCTCTCCTCCTGTGTATATTTTCTATTGTATCTTTATGCCTTTGTATTTCGGAGAACCATATCTCTGTTACAAGTGCATTTAATGTAGTCTTGTCATCCGCAGACAAGGTAGAGAATTAAAATCTGCCTGTATATTGTGTTAGCCATTATGCTGTAAAATCAGCTTTGAGAAATTAGCCTTTATATTTTGCTGACTTCTGATTCACAGAATGCTAATGGATGTTGTTTGAGGCCAAACTTATTGTTCACTGTGCTATAAAAATATATCCAGTGTGTGGACTCTGCCTAGATTCAGTCATAGAACAGGGTGATATTTGTGCAACACATTAATTAGCTTATAGTGCCACACTGCGCAAATGAGCAAGCAAAAGTTAATTTTGTAAAAAGTAAGCAGTTTTTAATTCTCTCTAAAGCAAAAACACTCATCTTGAGGTGATAGGTCCTCTGTAAGTTTCCTTATTATGTTACCCTCTATCACTGCTTTGGTGCTATTATAGAATGGGACAGAAAGAAAAAAGATGAGTGATCCAACTGCACCATAGGGGACAAATAACAATGTTCTTTGAATTTAATGGGGCTTTAAACCCTTTGAGTGCCAGGCAGATAGCTAATGCTATGTGTTGGTATCTCTCTGGCACTCACAGGTTTAACCTTTAAATGCTAGAGAGGTCTCCAATGCATTGCTTCAGAATGTATTGGGGAGCTCTCCTGCATTCAAGGGGTTACAATTCCTAATTAAATTACTGGGAATGTTTACACCCTCCATTGGAGCAGTTGGCATGCTTAAAGCAGAACTTTCACCCAAATAAAAATAGATTTAATCTGATGGTTCTCGGGCAACTATTTTTAATGGTTATTTTATTTTTACAAAATCAGTACATTTAGAAAGTTATTTAATGTAAAAGAAATACCTGGCGACGTCCTTCCGATGATCGCTACGGTACACTTTGCACCGCGTGGCTCTCCAGCCAGTCCCCTTGCTGGCCAGAGCCCACCCACAACCATTACCATGTCCCTAACTCTGTAGTGTGCTCCATTCATAAGCACATGTCCTACACACGCAATGCAGGCTTATCACTGAAGAATGCTTTTTGTTTGGACGGAGAGCGCTGCCAATCAAGTGATGCAGCATCAACATGGCAGGGCTCACCCTCTTGGTAACGGGCAGAAAAAGTGGTAGATTTTAAATTCTGGGTAAATATATGAATATATGCAGAGTGGTTTTTATGCGTATCGGGAGGATATGCAGCGATGGGGACTGTGAAGCAAGAATGTGAAAGATCCGCTTTAAATATTTGTTCATATTCTGCTTTCAATGTAAACCCTGATGTTTATGTTTAAATGTGTAGTAAAGTTTTATTGGCTTTAAAAAAGCTTTGTGAATGTTTGAGTTTATTTATCAAAAGGCAGTATTGCTGAAAGTATGGAACTAGTGACCTGTGTGACAGAGAATTCTTTTTCCCAAACTATTAGCTACTCTTTGCAATTTTATAATTGTTTAGTAAAATGTTTACAACACATTGTGTGTTTATTTACTATATAAGTATGGGGCATATGTATCAATGTGTTACAAAGTTTATTAGAGTTAAAATTCTTTGGAAACATTTGTACCTAGTTATTAAATGTAATAGCACTGAAAGTTTGGAAATTGCAAGCTGTTCTACATTTTTCACCTGGGAGAACAGCCCATTTAGCAATTATACTATTTGAAATATAGGGAGACCTAGACAGCAGGTGGTGGGGGTGGTAGTGGGATCCATAATTAGATTGGCAGATTGGGTAATCTTTCAACAGGATCGCTGCCTTCAAAATCTGTTTTCTGTCTCCTGGGTGCTCAGGTTTGGCATATAGAGCATTGTGTTCATAGATTGTTGGGAAAGGCTGGGTAAAAGCTGTCATGGTAAATCTTTGTACCAGTGAGAGTCAGTTGTACACAGAGGCCCATTAAGTGTGATTTCAGGGATTTATGTCTCAATCTTAACCAAAGGACAGCTAAGGTAGATACTACCAGTGGTAAGTACTATGCCATGGAGGAGGCAGAAGATTAGGAAGTTAAAATGCATGACTAAAGACTAGGTTTTAAGCAGGTGTGGTTTGGGTTTATAGAGTACTGGCCTATATTTACCTTTGGGGCCAATCTTTATAGCAGAGATGGATTGCACCTTAATGGAAGGGGGGTTGCTGTGCTAGGGGATAGGAAAGTTAGAGGGTGACTTTTTAAACTAGACAAGGGTGAGGATGAAACATCATATGATGGGGGGGTAGATATAAAAGAGAACATTGTATTAGAGAAGGTGCATGTGGGTGGAGGGGTTGGCTAGTTTGGATAATAAAGGGTCTATAAAAAAGCAAATTTAAATACGTTTTCAAATAATACTCATCTTCTCAATGGCAGAAGCATAAAATGTTTTCATGTAAATCCACATAATCTGTCTGGAAAAATGGGGTAATTGTTATTCTTTGTAATGAATGACCAGTATGATCTTCTTGATATTACACAAACCTGGTTGGGCAGTCAATATAGAGGGATATGTACTTCGTAGAATTGATGGGGTAAACAAAAGAGGAGGGGTATGCCTTTATGTAAAACAAATATTAGCACCTAGTATAAGAGAAAGTATTAATGAAGGGATCAGCGAGAACCTAGAGGCCGTGTGGGCAATGTAATAAAATATGCTGATAGGTATTTTCTACAAGGCACCTTTTTAAAGGGATAGTAATGTTTCACCCAAACAGCAGCTCCAATTAATCTTCAAAGTATTTGGGCCACGGAGAGTGTTATTTCAATACTGTCAGAGTTGTAATTCAAGAGTAATTGAATGATACCCTTTCCCTAGTGTAAGCCACCTCCCCTCAGATGTGGAATCTGGTCCTGGAACCAGACAGCTCACAGCAAGGGACAATCTTCTTACTGTGAGATTAAGGAAAACCCTGCCCCCCCCTTGACAGGTTTTTCAGGTTTTTCCTTATGCACACTGAAGATTGTCCCTCTCTGCAGTCCATCCGGACAGTCTTGCTGCTCTGAGGTTAGCAATGTTACATCAGTAAAAGGGGTGGGATGGGATACTTAATCAATCAATCAATTATTCTTGAACTCTAACTCTGACAGTATTGAAATAACTCTCTCAATGGGCCAGATACTATGAAGATTAATTGGAGCTGCTTTTACTTTGAAACATTACTATCCTTTTAGGTTTTGAAGAAGTTAAACTATAATTGCAAAATGGAAAAGGCTTTGAGGTTAGGAACTGTAATATGTAATTATGGGAGAGTTTAATGATCCTGAAATTGAAAGAAGAAATGTGACTTCCAGCACAACAAAGAGAAATATTTTCATAGGTATTCTTAATGACAAGTTCATGTGCCACCTTGGAAGAAGTATAACAGAGTAAATGAATGTATGTACATCCAAAAGGAGAGCACCTTTATAAATCAAAGTTAAATCAATAGAGCTATTTATTAAATACATAATGATTATAAGAAATACATAAAACAATGCAAACAATGGATTAATCAAATAGATGTCCCAAAAATATGAGGGTACCCTCTTAAAAAATTAGTTTGTAGGTAAATAAAAATACAGCATTGATTCTGTTAAATATAATTGTATTAGGTATGCATAGAATGAATCTCTATAAAATATAATATTCCTGTTCAAGATGAATTCTTCAATGTATTCCCTTAGTAACCCTTCAAATAATTTCACTACCACAGATATCAAGCTTACAGGTCTGTAATTGCCCGGCTGGGATTTTGATCCCTCTTTAAATATGGGCACCATATCTGCTTTACACCAATCCATGGGCAATTTTCCTGAGAATAAAAAATAACGGTCTGGCCAGGGCCCGATTTAGCTCTTTAAGTACCTGTGGGTGTATACCATCCTGCCCTGGGGCTTTTTCTACCTTAACACCATTTAATTATTTTAACACTTTTTCTTGTGTCTGCCAAACACAAATTTGCTGTGACTGTTCTGTAAAGGTAGCTTGCAGGTTCTTGTCCATTGGGTCTTCCTTGATAAGAACAGAAGAAAATAAGTTGTTTAAAATATCTGCTTTCTCTGTCCCCACTGAACATCTCACCCATTTCAGATAACAAAGACCCAACATTATCAGGCTTCAATTTTTTGCCATTAATGAATTTAAATACAATTATTTTTTCATTCTCCAGTTTAGCTAATTTAATCGCCTTTTTACATGCTTTGTTGGCATTTTTTGTATTTTGCAAATGCCTCTGCTGATCCATCATCTTTATAGTGTTTGAATGATATTTATTTAATTAATTACTTTACTGGTTAGCCACATTGCTTTTAATTTGCTTCTTCTGTATTTGATTCCAAAGGGTATAAATGTATATGTATTTCTTCTGTGTATCCAAGGCATTAGAGAATGGGAACGTCTCTGCCCTCCAGCTGGGTAGGACAAACCGGAGGATTTAAAAGGCGCCACACGGATGCTTCCACCAGTTTCTTTTGTCCTACCCAGCTGGCTGGACGTTCTTCTTGTTGCTCCCTGGCTGCCATGAGTGCCGCCTTGCACATCTCTCTCCCCCCCGTTACCTTCACCTCCGCTGCTGGTTCTGACGGAGGCAAGGTCCGCATTCCTTGGCGTCCTTTCTGGCTATAGGACGCCTCCTTCCCGCTCCCGTCACTTCAGTGGCGATAGCCGACAGAGGCAAGGCCCGCATCGCTGGATCAGGTCCGGGCGCCTTCATCAGCACCACGGCGCAACGCTCATTTAAAGAAGCTCTGCGCGCCTTTCTGAATGAGGCATTTCCGGGGGTGGTATGTTGGTGCGTTCCATGATGAAACGCAGGAACTTCAACAGCGCATGCGCATGAGGCTTATGAGGATCAGGATCCGGAAGTCCCTTATTTGGCGTCCTATTTAAATCGGCTCCAAGTAAGATGCATTTTTTATGCTTAATCTTGTTGGGTGCAAGCCATGTTTTCTTTCTGATTAGCATGTCTGCTCCTGCAAAAGCCTCTTCCAAAGAGAAATCTGCTGCTGAGACCTCTACCAAGGAGGAAAAATCCAGCCAAAAAGTTAAACAATGTGCAGGCTGTGATTCTAAAATTCAAGCCTCTGATTCTTCTAAACTACGTGCCGATTGTTTAAAGAAGGCAGCATGTAATGAGTTCCCTTCTCAGTTCCAGGACTTCTTGTCCTGGATGAAAACATCAATGCAAGAGACCTTTAAGGCAATGCAGGGGGAACCTGCCTCTAAAAAACAACGTAGGGACCCGGGGGAAGGGACCTCATCTATGCAACATAACGAGGAAGATGATTACGAATCTCCCATGGATGACCAAGGCTCAGAATACGGTTCTGAGGAAGGCGAGATAACAGAAGAAACTGGAGTTTTTAATTCTGATCGCATTGATTCCTTTGTTAAGCTCATCAGAAAAACCTTGGGTCTCTCTGAATCTCAACAAGATTTGGATATTATGGACACTGCGTTTCTGGGGAAAAAAGAAAACTGTTCCAGTATTTCCAGTACATCAGTCCATTTCAGACTTAATAGCGGCGTAATGGAAATTGGGTGACAAAAGGTCAGCAGTCCCTAGAAGGTTTAAGAAGAGGTTTCCCTTTAATGAGAAGGACATACAACAATGGTCTGCCTCACCTAAGGTTGACGCTCCAATTGCACATCTGGCAAAACAGACTCTCCTACCTTTAGAAGATGGTACCTCTCTTCGTGATCCAATGTAGAGAAAAATGGACGGCGCACTCAAAAAGCAATTTTCAGTCATAGGGGAAAATTTGAAAGCGGCTACAGCCATGGCTTGTGTATCCAGGGTAATGCGTATTTGGCTCACGGAGCTAGAAGACAAGATTGAATCTAACGTCTCAAGATCCAAACTTTTAAAGGAAGTTGCTACCATTAAGGAAGCTACAAATTACTCCTGTGATGCTTCGCTGGATATCATTCGTCTTCTGGCCAGATCTTCGGCTCTCTCTATATCTACTCGCAGATCCTTATGGCTCAAACCTTGGAAAGCAGATACTACCTCAAAAAGTAAGCTTATTTCTCTCCCTTTTACGGGATCCTCCCTTTTTGGCGAACACCTTGACGAAATCATCAAGAAGGCTTCAGGGGAAAAAAGCCGATTTCTGCCACAGGAACGAAAACGCAGATCATCTCCATCCTTTCAAGCCTCTAGATTCAGGAATCAGCCATTTCGAGACAACAGAAGACGAGACTCCAACCGACCAGGAGACTACAGAGGAAGACCTTCCCAGAGAGGGGGCTCCAGACGTGAACACGTCAAAAAGCCCCAATTCAAAAGAGAAAACCAATGATTCCTGGCGGGCCTCAGCCCAGATCCCAGTAGGGGGCAGACTGGGGTCTTTTCTACCGATCTGGAAGTCCCAGGTACACCTAGACATCTGGGTCTCCCAGATCATAGAGTTGGGGTATCCGCTGGAGTTTATGTCTGTCCCTCATTCACCTCATTTCATCAGGTCCAGAGTTCCAACCAATCTACACAAAAGGCAAGCACTCTGGGACTTAATCAACTCGTTACTGGAACAAGCAGTTATAGAGGAAGTCCCGAGCCAGTACAGATTTTCGGGGATTTATTCTCCCTTCTTTCTAGTCCCGAAACCTTCGAATCTTTACAGGCCAATTCTGGACCTCAATTCAATCAACATTCTTCTCAAACAAGTCCACTTCAAGATGGAGTCCATGGAGTCGGTAATCCAGGCACTATCTCCGGGGATGTTTCTTGCATCTATCTACCTCAAGGATGCATATTATCACATCCCTATTCATCCTGCACACAGGAGATTCCTAAGGTTTGCAATCCATCACCACCATTACCAATTTGCAGCCCTCCCATTTGGCCTGTCATCGGCCCCGAGAGTGTTCACCAAAGTCTTAGCTCCAGCATTGGCACGCCTAAGACAACAAGGGATCAACATCCTGGCTTACCTAGACGACCTCCTAATAATGGCTCCGTCTCTCGAAGTAGCCCGGTCACAGACTCATCTAGTCATACAGTTTCTACACGAAACAGGCTGGATAATCAATTTCAAAAAGAGTCAGCTATTACCGTCACAGAAAATGGGTCTACAGATCAATACAGAGGATTCTTCAGTTCGTCTCTCGGCAGACAGAGTTCGCAAACTTCAGAGGAAAACATCAATTTTTCTGAACAAAGTCCACCATTCGGCCAAGGACTTCCAGGAACTTCTGGGCCTAATGTCTTCAGCAACTCAAATTGTCCCTTGGGCAAAACTACATTTACGTTGCCTCCAATCCAATTTTTTGAGATTGTGGAAAGCAGACCATGGGAATCCTTTTCAATGAATCCCTCTATCCTCCCAAGCAAGGTTGAGCCTCCAGTGGTGGTTAAACCCAAGGAACCTTCAAAGAAGAAGATCTCTGATGACACAAAAATGGGAAATTGTCTACACAGACGCCAGTCTTTCCGGTTGGGGAGGAACCTGGAATCACAAGACTGTCCAAGGAAAGTGGAAAGCATCGGAAAGATCCCTTCATATAAACATCCTGGAAATGAGAGCAGTAAGGAAAACTCTGTTTTACTTCGGTCAACAGCTCAAAGGGACAAACATCTTAATCCGGACAGACAATGTCCCAACAGCAATGTATCTAAAAAACATGGGAGGAACAAGGAGCCCAGCTCTCTGCAAGGAAGTAAGAAGTCTCCTTCTTTGGGCCGAAAAACACCTAACAGGAATTTCAGCAGCCCACATCTCCGGGAAAAGCAATCTAGAGGCAGACTTCCTCAGTCGTCGTACTGTAGATCAGGGAGAGTGGTCTCTGAATCCAGAAGTTTACAACCAACTCTCAGCCAGGTGGGGCCATCCAGACGTCGACCTAATGGCATCAAACCTAAACAAAAAGAACAATCTCTTCTTCTCCAGGTGGCAGGATCCACTCTCCATGGGTCAGGATGCTCTAACCTTTCCCTGGCACTTCCGTCTGGTCTACATCTTCCCTTCAACTCCTCTCCTCATGCAGGTACTGAAGAAGATTCGCACGGACAGGGTGGAAGCCATCCTGATTGCCCCATACTGGCCTCGGAGAGTCTGGTTCTCTCACTTGATTCAGATGTCAATAGAGGAGCCTTGGGAGCTTCCCATGAGGAGAGACCTTCTGCTTCAGGGTCCTGTCTTCCATGACAACCTATTACATCTAACGGCTTGGCGGCTGAGCGGGAATCTCTAAAGAATAGGGGATTATCAGATTCAGTTATTGATACCATCCTTCAAGGAAGGAAACCTTCCACGATGAAAATCTATTACAGAATCTGGTCTGTCTTTGCTAATTGGTGCAATAAGAGAAATTTAACCATACAGGACCTGAATGAAGCCATCATTTTGAATTTTCTTCAAGAAGGGTTTCAAACGGGCCTTCGACCAGCTTCCCTAAAGGTTCAAATCTCAGCGCTCTCTGCAATTCTGGCCAAGCCTTTGGCTGATCATGACCTAGTGAAAAGATTTACAAAATCCATTGTCAAATCCAGACCTACTTTCAGAGAACTTGTAGCTCCCTGGGACCTAAACCTTGTCCTCAACCAGCTTTCCAATTCCCATTCCTTTGAGCCCATTGAAAATATTTCTCTACATCGGCTGACGCTTAAAACGGTTTTTCTCACTGCTATTACTTCAGCCAGAAGGGTAAATGAACTTCAAGCTCTCTCTTCAAAGCCTCCCTTTTTGTCTGTTCACCCAGACAAAATAGTATTCAGGGTTAAACCATCCTTTCGCCCTAAGGTGGTATCAGAATTCCACATTAACCAGGATATCATTCTTCCTTCCTTCTGCAGTAACCCTCAGAATCCTAAGGAAATCCTTCTTAACCACTTAGATTTGGTCCGTTGTGTCTCAACCTACCTCAATAGAACCAAGGACTTTAGGGAAGCAGAATCTTTGTTTATATATTTCCAAGGCAGATTCAAGGGTAAAGCAGCTTCAAAACCATCAATTTCTAATTGGATTAAGGAATGTATTAAGATATGCTATGCAGAATCTGGTCTAACAGCACCCACCAATATTAAGGCACATTCCACTAGAGCTATTGCTACTTCTTGGGCTAAACAAGCTCAGGCAGCCCCTTTAGATATATGTAAAGCTGCCACTTGGTCATCTATTTCTACCTTTATGAAACATTATCAGCTGGACCTACAAGCTTCGGCGGATGCCAGCTTTGGCAGAAAGGTCCTGGAGGCGGTGGTGAAACACTAATTGTAAGTCCCTCCCTATGCTTGTGGTATACTGCTTTTAAGTCCCATTCTCTAATGCCTTGGATACACAGAAGAAACATATAAATTTACTTACCGATATTTAGTTTTCTTCTGTGTAACTCCAAGGCATTCCCACCCTACTAACCTTCTTTGTCTTAGTATCTTACAGCTTTGCCAAAAGGAAACTGGTGGAAGCATCCATGTGGCGCCTTTTAAATCTTCTGGTTTGTCCTACCCAGCTGGAGGGTGGAGACGTTCCCATTCTCTAATGCCTTGGAGTTATACAGAAGAAAACTAAATATCGGTAAGTAAATTTATATGTTTCCTCTGTGTCCAATCCATGGCAATGGACTGTGGGTATTGACTCCGCTTCCTAGTTAGTAGGACCAATAACTTATAAAAACTCCTGTTTCTCCCCATTTGCTCAGTTATTTTTGTTCCTATCAGCTGGAGGGCAGAGGCTCAGTGCCTCAGAACTCCTTTTTTTTTTTTTTTTTTTTTTTAAATATGAAAATTCCTACATCCATGCTGGATCTCCAAGAATATACCTGCTTGGTGGTACAGCTCGGTGAGAAACGCTACCACCCAGATTCTACATACATACATACATACATACATACATATTTGTTATTTTATTCATGCAACTTGCCTTAAACTCATCTTGCATATATTTCTGGACCTCATACCCTTTGCTTGTCTGGGTCGCATGGGTCCAAGCAGCACGGCTGGTACCACCTTCAAGTAGAGAAGCGGAGCTGCCTGAGGGCATGGCTCACCTTCACCTGGCCTCCACGTGGAGTCTGATCCAAAACGGCAAACACGGGCGCCAGAAGATGAGGTGCCTATGTAGACGTAAAGAAACCTGGAAGTACGCTGGCGGGCGTTCCAGCGATGACATGCATCAGATGGCAGATGGCTGGACACAGTGTATTTAAGCCGGACAAAGGAGGTCTACCACGGCTATGTAAGTTCACTGTATTTATGCTACTCTGCTTAATAATGTATTCCTCATAACATTAAGTGTATAATTGGCTATATTGAATTGCTTGATATTTTAGTAGCTTTGTGGCAGTTTATATATAATATAATATATACACATGCACAATGTCAACTGCTAATGAGAGCAAAGGGGACAAGCCTAAGCAATCTGCTGATTCCCCCAGGGAAGACAGTATGCTGAATGTGTAGTCAACTTAAAAGCTACTGACTCAGCCAAACTTTGCACGGAATGTCTGGCAAAGATCTCCAGTCCTGAAGTTCCATCTCAGTTCAAGGATTTTCTGGGATGGTTGAAGACTTCAATGCAAGACAGTTTTCAGTCTATGCAAGAATCATCTAGAAAATGCCACAGACCCTCAGACCCTGATGAAGGTACTTCACGCATATTTGATGAAGAAGATGAGGCCAGTATACTAGATGTGGAATCCGGGCCATCATCCTCCGAGTAAGGGGAGGTCACGGAAGAATCAGGGGCCTAGATGCACTACGGATGTTGATGTTCTGTCGGAGTAGTGTCGTAGGCATATCCTCAGTATTCACGAAGTATCTACGACATCACTTCACCAGAACTCCAACAAAAAAAATAACCACATCGGCATCAATTTGACATGCCTTCACTATGTCTACGAATTTGTATTCTTCGAATCGATAATTGCTCATTTCCATATGGAAATGAAGCATAATCAGATACAATCATATGCAAGGGGGTGTGTTGACATTATAATGTGACATTTTGACTCATTCAGGAAACTCCGATAGCAGCCTCTGCTGTCGGAGTTCCCTGTCTCCACTCCATCTAAATCAGGCTGTCGTAGTTGGGATCTCCCATGAATATTTTGTTTTCACAAGTCTGGTAATAGGGTAAAACCTGACTTTAAAAAAAACAAACAAAAAACGCCTGTCTTATTTTTAGCACCGGTAATAGAATCGAGCCCACAATATCAGAGCAATTATTTACTTTTATTCTTAGCAATCCCTAGAGTTCACATTCAAAAACATATAAGATACCTAATGCTTTGTCTACCTAAAGTGGACAAACTGCAGCTGTCTCTTAATCCTTTGAATGCCACAGGGGTGAGCAATGCATATCCCTGTGGCATTCATTGCTGTCCATGGTGCTGAAAGCCTTCTCTGTGTTCCCCTACTGGCTGGGTAGGGAAGCACAGAGAATGCTGTTCAGACTTTCGTAGTGTTGGTGATTTGTGAGAGGAGGAGATGCCTTCTACACTGACAGCACTTCAAAAATACTCTGTGCTAATAGGGACCTTCCCCAACCCTCCCCTTCCATTTGACAATTTTTGTGAATATGTCGATGTGTGTGCAGATCGAATTGTCAGAGTGATTCGAACACAACGACCATATCATACCGACACCACATCGACATTAATGCATCTAAGCCAGGATCTTTCATCCTTGACAAAGTAGACGGCCTTGTAAAAGCCTTGAGAAAGTCTTTAGGCTTAACTGAAACTCAAAAAGACCTAAATATAATTTGTACAGCATTTATTGGATATAAAAAAAGAAACACCAACCTTTCCTCTGTGTCCAATCCAACGGCAATGTACTGTGGGTGTTAGCTCCGCCCTTCAGCTGGTAGGACCAAATTATAAAAACGTCAGTTCCTCCCTCCTCACTCAGTTATTTTGGTCCTACCAAGCTGGAGGACCGAGGTTTCACCTCACAAAAAAAAAAAAAAAAAAAAAAAAAGATGCAACAAGAAGCGTGTTTAAAGATGAAAAGAGAAGTTATGTACCTTGCCTTAAACGCAGGTTACATGTATAAGCTTATCGTTAGACGGATCCATAGAAAGGGTCGCATGCTTCCGCAATTGCACAGTGCCTCTTGCAGAATGTCGGCTGTGTGGAGGATTGGTTCGCCGAACAGGAGCTTCCCCAAGGCTCTCTGCCGGTCAGGGTCTGTTCCGGGCTGAAGGAGAAAGCCCGCTTTGAGCCGCAGCTTTACTGCCTAGGCGGCAGGAAGTGTCAGCGCGTGCGTTCCAGCATTGGAACGCAGAAGCAGGAAGTGCCACAGGATCGGTCAGGACGCGGTTTCGAGCAGTTCTGAAGCAGGTCGGCATGATTAGAGGTAAGTGTATATATATTCTGGGACTATGCTATACCCTTTGCTATTCTATAGCTGTCTTTATACTCTGTTTGACTTAATTTGTTGCCATGTCTAAAGTTGATAAGTCTGACAAGCAAAAGCAACCTGTTGATCCTCCCAAAGAGGATAAAGCTCCAGCTAAACTTAAAAGTTGTGCTGGATGCGAGCCAAAACTTTCATCCACAGATACTGCTAAGCTATGTCCAGAATGCTTAAGAAAGATCTCTGGTACTGAAGTTCCATCCCAGTTTCAGGAATTCCTGGGATGGATGAAGTCATCTATGCAGGAGACCTTTAATTCCATTCAGGAAACCTCCAGGAAAAGACAGCGCACTTCTGATCCAGGAGAGGGTACCTCACATCTAATTGAAGAAGAGGAGTTTGCTAGTGAGATTGAATCAGTCTCCTCCGCAGAAGAAGGGGAGATTACAGAAGATGCTGGCTCTTTCTGCTTGGATAAGATGGATGGTCTGGTACGCGCTATGAGAAAGACTTTAGGTCTAGAGGATACCCAGAAAGAAATGAACGTCATAGATACAGCATTTGTGGGGTATAAGAAGGAAGCTCCCACATTCCCTGTGCACAGTTCAATACAGGAGATGATCTCGTCTGAATGGAAGACAGGGGATAAACGTCCTCAAACAACTACAAGAACTCAGAGAATGTATCCTTTTAAAGAGGAGGATACGAATAATTGGATAGCTGCACCCAGGGTTGATGCTGCCATCGCGCAGGTTTCTAGACGTACCACAATTTTGATGGAAGACGGTACCACTCTTAGAGATGCCATGGATAAGCGAGCTGATGCAGCTTTAAAGAAGCAGTATGCGGTTATAGGGCAAAATCTAAAGACTGCAACTGCCATGGCATGTATTTTCCGCACACTAAGAATATGGATGAACGAATTTGAAGAAAAATTGGATTCTTCTGTATCAAGATCCAGACTTATAAAGGAATTGGTTCCTATTAAGGATGCGATAAATTTTTCCTGTGATGCCTCACTGGATAACATACGTAGCCTGGCCAGATCATTGGCACTCTCAGTCACAACACGTAGAGCCATATGGATCAAATCCTGGGATGCTGATTCTGTATCAAAGAATAAGCTGGTGTCTCTTCCTTATACTGGCGGTAAACTTTTTGGTAGCCAGTTAGAAGAGATTATTAAACAGTCATCAGGTGGAAAAAGTCCATTTCTTCCACAACAGAAGAAAAATAGATCATCGCCAGTCCGGTCTTCAGGAATCAGAAAGCAGTCCTTTCGGGAGTCCAGAAGATACAGGCCTGGAAAGCCATTTGACCAGCGGCAAAGAGGAACCGTTCAGGGAAATCGGAATGGTGGCTCCAGGGACTTCCAGAGGAAGCCTCGCTTCAATCAGAATACACAATGAAGTTCAGTTGACCCCTTTTCCTCCAGTAGGGGGCAGGCTGGAGGAGTTCAAGGATGCTTGGAGGAGGTTAAACCCGGACAGTTGGGTTTGCCAGATCCTGGACAAGGGGTACAACTTGGAATTTTTAACTGTCCCAAACAGAAACAGATTCAGATCAACAAGAATCAGGAATCCCAGATCAGCAGCTCTCATGAAGCAGGCCATCCAGCAGCTTCTTATCAACCGGGTGATAGAACCAGTTCCGAAGAAACAAGAGTTCCATGGTTTCTATTCAACAATTTTCTCTGTTCCCAAGCCTTCCAGAGATATACGCATTATTCTGGACTTGAAGGAAATCAATGTCCATCTCAAGATACAAAAATTCAAGATGGAAACAGCCATGACGGCTCTGAAAATTGTTCAGCCAGGATCATTCTTAACCAGAATAGATCTAAAAGATGCTTATTACCACGTGTTGATACAGGCTTCACACAGACGCTTTCTAAGATTCCATGTGTTCCAGAATCACTTTCAATACAGAGTGCTGCCATTCGGGCTGGCATCAGCACCAAGGTTTTTTACGAAGATACTAGCTGTTGCCATGGCGAACCTAAGACAACAACGAATAAAGATCCTACCTTATCTGGACGATCTTCTCCTAATAGAAGACTCAGAAGAAAAAGCAAGGGAAAGCACCATAAAGTGTCTTCAGATGCTTCAAAGTCTAGGTTGGCTCATAAACAGGCACAAGAGTCAGCTATCCCCATCACAAGAGCTGGTGTTCCTGGGAATCCAATTCAATACAAGGTCGGGAATAGCAACCTTGTCACAAGAAAGACAACATCGCCTTCACCTTTGCATATCCCAGTTTCTGAAAAGGCAAACTCAGACGGCACAAGAGTTCTCTGTTCTGCTAGGGAATCTAGCCTCAGCTCATCAGATAGTCCCTTGGGCCAGATCGCACAGTCGCTGGACCCAGATCAACTATCTAACATATTTCAAGAAAGATCCATCCAACAGATCTCTGAAGTTCCAGTCTTACCATCCACGTGAAGAGAGCTAAAGTGGTGGTTGCAGCCACACCACATAGATCAGGGAAGATCGCTAAGTCACATACAGTGGGAAACTGTATACACGGACGCAAGCAAGACAAGCTGGGGAGGCATCTGGAAACAGAAGTCAATCCAGGGAACATGGACTGCAAGGCAAGCAAAGCTGCACATAAACATTCTGGAACTCCAAGCCATATTATGCACTCTCAAGGGTCTTCAAGTGGAACTCAGAAACAAGCATGTCCTGGTAAGATCAGACAACACCACGGCTGTTCAATATCTAAAAAAATCAGGGCGGGACAAGGAGCAGAGCCATCAATCACTTAGCTCTCAGGATTCTCCTGTGGGCAGAAGAACATCTGGCTGCATTAACAGCCTCATACCTTTCAGGAAACCAGAATATACAGGCAGATTACCTGAGCAGGAGGCAGATGGATCCAGGGGAATGGGCACTGGACACACAGGTCTATCATCAGATAGTCAAGGAATTCGGCAGTCCAGTAATACACCTCATGGCCTCAGAGGAGAACACAAAATGCAGAAGGTTTTTCACCAGATGGAAAAGCCAGAAAGCTGTGGGTCAGGATGCCCTGCACCAGTATTGGAATTATCCCCTGGCATACATTTTTCCTCCTCTGCCTCTCCTTATGGAGGTTATACAGAAGATCAGGAGAGAGAAGGTGGAAGTGATCCTAATAGCTCCGGATTGGCCTCGCAAAATTTGGTATACAGATCTCAGGAGAATGCTCATCAGCCCTCCTTTTCCACTGCCGAAGGTTCCTCACCTTCTATCTCAGGGAACAATATTTCATCCAGACCCTGCATTCTTGAAGCTTCAGGCCTGGAGGCTGAGCGGAGCTCATTACGTTTAAAAGGACTTTCAGAGTCTGTTATTCAAACTATCTTGGCAGGAAGAAAGTCATCTTCTACCAAGATTTATTACAGAACTTGGGGTACTTTTGTTAATTGGTGCAACAAGAAGAATTTAGATAGGTCCAGCTTATCTCCAGGGAAGATACTGGATTTTCTTCAAGAGGGGTTTCAGAAGGGTCTTAGACCATCTTCTCTCAAGGTCCAGCTTTCTGCTATTTCAGCTATTTTGGCGACCCCTTATGCTGAACAGTATGTTTTCCGAAGATTTCTATCTGCAATTTCTAAGATCAAGCCAACTATTAGAGACATTATTCCTCCATGGGACCTTAATCTGGTGCTCCATCAGCTAAGTACCCATGAGTTTTTTGAACCTTTAGATTCCATATCTTTAGCGCATTTAACATTGAAAACTGCTTTGCTCATAGCAGTTACTTCCGCTCGAAGGGTGGGAGAATTACAGGCATTATTATGCAAATCTCCTTATATGATTTTTCACAAGGATAAGGTGGTTCTTCATCCCAGACCTTCATTCAGATCCAAGGTGGTGTCTACTTTCCATCTTAGTCAGGAGATTGTCCTTTCTTCCTTTTGTGCCAATCCTTCCAACAAAAAGGAGAGGGAATTTCACAACCTGGATTTGGTACGATGTTTGCAGAGCTACCTTCTTAGAACTAAGTCATTTCGAAAATCAGACTCTCTCTTTATTCATTTTGCAGGAAGATTTAAGGGTACGGCTGCCTCTAAAGCATCTATCGCTAGATGGATTAAGGACTGTATTAGTTTAGCCTATTCATCTGCCAAAATAGACCCTCCTGTAGGGATTAAAGCCCACTCCACTAGGGCCATCTCTACTTCTTGGGCTCAAAAAGCGGTAGCCACTCCAGATGAGATCTGTAAGGCGGATACATGGGCATCAGTATCTACATTTATAAAACATTATAAACTAGACATTCAGGCATCTGCGGACGCACGTTTTGGCAGAAAGGTGCTTGAAGCAGCCATTCCTGCCTCACCATAAGTCTCCCACCCGAATCAGGGTACTGCTTTAGTAAGTCCCACAGTACATTGTCGTTGGATTGGACACAGAGGAAAAGGTGAAATTTACTCACCAATATTTTGTTTTCCTCTGTGTCCTTCCACGGCAACCCACCACTGGTTAAGAGGGTTAAATTTGGTTCAATTGTATCGTTCCATGAATCATATACTGAAATTATAAGGGAACGTTTCTACAGACTAACATCTCTCTCTATTCACAGCTTGGTTAAAGAATAACTGAGTGAGGAGGGAGGAACTGACGTTTTTATAATTTGGTCCTACCAGCTGAAGGGCGGAGCTAACACCCACAGTACATTGCCGTGGAAGGACACAGAGGAAACAAAATATCGGTGAGTAAATTTCACCTTTTCCTGTGCATTGCTCCATTCAGGAAATCATAAATAGAGAATGGATGCTTAGAGACAAAAGATCTCATATCCAGGTGAACACAGCGGATGTATCCATTTACAGAGGAAGATATCAACGCTTTGGTTAATCCTCCGAAAGTTGACGCAGCAGTTGCCCACATATCTAGGACCACCCTACTATTAGGAGATGGTACCACTTTAAAGGATGCAATGGACAAAAGAGCCAATGCACCCCTTAAGAAACAGTTTATGAATATTGGGCAAACATTGAAAACGGCAACAGCCATGGCTTGAGTATTTAAAACTCTCCAGATTTGGCTGTCTGAATTTGAAGAGAAATTATATTTCTCTGTTTCCAGATCACGCCTACTGTAAGACTTAACATCTATCAAGGACGCAGTAAATTTTTCCTGTGATACTTCATTATATTATATACGTGGTCTGGCGAAATCCTCAGCTCTGTCAATAACAGCAATGCATGCACTATGGATAAAATCCTGGGAAGAGGATGCAACATCTAAGAACAACCTAATCTCCCTTCCCTTCTCAGGAGGTAAATTATTTGGCAATCAACTAGAAGATATAATAAAACAGTCATATGGAGGAAAGAGCCCTTTTCCTCAAGAGCGCCAGAATCGCTCTTCTCCCACCAGAAACACTTCTTCTGGAAGCAGTCCTTTTGGGATGCTAAGAAGTATAGGCCAGGAAGGTATAGGACAGGAAGAGCCTTGCAAGGAACCAGGTCTGGAAACCGTAAGGACTTCCAGAGGAAACCAAGGTTCCAGTCCAATAAACTATGAAGAGTAGGGGATCCCATCTCCCTTTCCATTTGGGGCAGACTGGAGCAGTTCAGGGAGTTTTGGAAACATCTGAATCCAGACTTATGTGTACAACAGACATTGGAGTTAGGCTATACCTTGGCGTTCAGAATTGTCCCAAGATACAACAAATTTCTGACATCCAGAATCGGGAATTGTCAAGTTGCAAGAGATATGCGACAGGCAATTCAGAATCTACTAATAGACAGTCATAGAGAAAGTTCCAGAGAATCAGAAATTTCATGGCTATTCCATATTTTTCTCCTTTCCGAAGCCTTCTACAGGGCTGCACATAATCTTGGACTTGAAGGAGATCAATTTGCTTCTACGAGTCAGGAAGTTCAAGATGGAGACCATCCAGTCTGCAATCAAGATGGTACCACCAGGGGCATTCATGACCAGGATAGATCTCAGGGATGCCCATTACCACCTGCCTGTGCACCCCTCACATAGAAGATTCCTCAGATTCTATATATTTCAGAACCACTACCAATATTGGGTACTGCCATTCGGCCTAGCAACCGCACCACGTGTATTTACAAAGGTCCTGGCAGTAGCAATGTCAGCTCTCCGCCAACAAGGGATTACAGTCCTACCATAACTGGATGACATCCTGATAGTAGAGGACATGGAGGAAAGGACATAGAACAGCACTGCAACATGTCTACAACTTTTGCTAAACCTAGGTTTGCTGATAAATTACGACAAGAGCCAACTACACCCATTTCAAACATTGATCTTCCTAGGAATACGGTTCAACACCATAAAAGAAGTAGCAATACTCTCCAAAGAAAGACAACAACGAATATTGGAGAATGTATCAAACACAGAATTCACCCAGACAAGAATTTTACCAAGCTATTGGGGACCCTATCCTCCATATTCCAAATTGTACCTTGGGGCAGAGTTCACTGCAGGTGGACAAGTATCTAAGATACTTCAAGCTCAAGCCTTTCAACATGAGACAAAGAATTCCGGTACTTCCAGCCTTGTTTTAAGTTCATAAAGACTCAAGTATTGGTACTATTGGTATAATTGAGTTTATACAGAAGTACTAACTTATGTGCATGGGGTTTGAGGATTTATTTTGTGTTTACTAATACCTTATTATGCACAGTTGGTGTTTTATTTTTGGCCATTGATACCCACTGTATTATTGTTTTTGTTTCTATTTTGATTGTGATTCTTATATGTTTTTATTGTGAAAATTGCAAAAAATTATTTTTTTGGTAGAATTCATCAAGGAATCACTATCTTGTCCCCATTTATTGTGCATTTTGTGAGACTGGATAGGTGCGCGGATTCATATTTGTATGTTTGTCCACTTCCAGCCACCAGACTAGAACTAAAGTGGTGGTGTCATCCAAACTACATATCAAGCGGAAGACCGCTGAGACCATATCACACAGATACCAGCAAGAGAGGCTGGGGAGGAATTTGGGAAAACAGTTCAGTTCAGGGAATCTGGACACAAACAGAGACAAGACAACATATAAACGTCTTAGAACTACAAGCAGTATGGAACATTCTGCAACAATTAAAGACAGATATCCAGAACAGCCAATAATGATTCGCTCAGACAATACCACCAAAGTGAGGTATCTCATGAATCAGGGCGGAACAAGAAGCCTTGTATTAAATCGTCTGGCGATTCTAATTCTGTTATGGGCAGAAAAACACCTACAAGCCCTATCAGCGACATATCTGTCGGGGGACCTCAATCTCCGAGCAGATTTTTTTTAAGCAGAACAAGGAGACTGGGAGAGTAGTCTCTGGACGGAAACATATTCTAGGACATTGTGAAACAGTTCGTAAGGCCAGTGATAGACCTTTATTGTAACCGATCAAAACAAAAAATGCAGAAAGTTCCTATCCCGTTAGAAAACACAAGCAATGGGTCAGGATGCTCTGTCACACATGGAATTTTTCTCTGGCCTATCTGTTCCCGCCTCTTCCTATGATAACAGAGGTCATTCAGAAAATAAAGAGAGACAAATCTGAAATAATCCTGATAGCACCCAACTGGCCCAGAAAAATGTGATGCTCGGACCTAAAAAGACTGTCCGTCAGGTACCCAATAAAGCTTCCAATAGTAACGCATCTGTTAGCACAGGGGCTGATATTTCATCCGTATCCAGCATTCTGGAAGCTGATGGCTTGGCAGCTGAGCGGAGCTCTTTGAGACGAAGTGGCTTATCAGATCCAGTTATAGATACCATCATAGCTGGTCAACAGCAAATTACATCTAAGATTTATTATAGAGTCTGGTCAACTTTTCATAAATGGTGTCAAGCTCTACATCTGGATCGTAGTTCACTTTCCACTGGAAAGATTCTTGATTTTCCTTCAAGAAGGGTTTGACAAGGGACTGAAGCCTGCTTCCATCAAAGTTCAGCTTTCATCTTTAACAACCATATTTGCTTCTCCTTTAGCAGAGCATTATGCAGTAAAGAGATTTCTTGCGGCAATAACTAAGATAAAACCCACCATTCGGGATGTTATTCCACCAAGGGACTTGAATTTGGTACTCCAGCAATTCTGCTCGCATAGTTACTTTGAACCGCTGAATGCTATTTCCTTGAAGCACTTAACCTTAAAGGGGAACTTTCACCCCAACAAGATTAAGTCTCTATGTATAGTGTCCATAAATATATACACAGTTGTATTGTTGCTTTTTAAAACAAATAAATAGTAAACCCATTAAAGCCATAACAAAATCTACCTTGTGATGTGGAGACCAGCTGTAGATATACTGCGCATGCCACAGAAGTTACCTTAAGGTAACTCTGTCACTCCTACCAGTCTTCTCGATCCCTCCTACATCTTCCCTTTCATGAGCATGTGACCTGGCGCTCACTAACGTTCAAGTCATTGTGAGCGCGTGCATGTATCTCGCACGCCCTATATACAGAAGCTGGCCATTTCTGTGCAACTAGAGAAGCGGTCTCATCCTATAGGCTGGCAGGCAAATGGAGCATATTTCATATAAGACTGGCACTCAAAGTGTTAATTAGGAGAGGCTGTGATAAGTTAATGCATTGGTCATCTCTCTGGAACCTTGAATTGCATTACTGCGGCCACATATCACTATGTAGAATTTTGTAACCATTGGATGTTCCAAAAAAATATCACTCCGTTTACACTAACCCTTTCTGTATCTGGATGTTAAGCAATGGTTGGCATATTGTAATTTTATCCATTCCAAAAATAATTATTACATTATTTTTACATTCTTTGTATAAGAATTATTTATAATAGTGTGTCCAGCGATGTTGCTATTAACCCCTTCAGTGCCAGAGGGGTACGGAACGCATTGCTTTGCAATGCGTTCCGTACCCCTCTGGCACTTAAAGGGTTAACTCCCGATGGCTTTGAACCTTTCAGGATGGTCCTGTGCAGTAGAGCAGACATGCTATATGCAGGAGATGTAACATCAGACTGTCAGACTACGTTTAAAATAATTTACAAAGAGGCACGTTAGAAAGCCTTTACACACTACTAACCTAGCTATCCGCTGGGTTTATGGTGTAGTGCGCGCACCCAGCAAGGAAGTGAACGTGAAGCGCACCTCAGACAGGCGGGCTATGGGCAGCGGCTACAATACTGAGTGACAAGCAAAGGAAGAACGAACGCATGCGCAGTGAAGCTGAGAAGGAAAGATGGCTGCGGTCTCGGTCTTCTTAGTGCATCCACAAAGGGTCAGAAATATAAATATAGCAAAATATATGAAAAGTTTTACTTACAATATCATGCTTACACAAACTATATCTACTTGTAGAGACAAAGATGATATACTATGATAGTTCCGCTTTAAAGACAGCACTTCTCACTGCTATTAATTCAGCATGTCAAGTAGGGGAATTGCAAGCATTATTATGCACCCCTCCTCATCTGGTGTTTCACAGTGATAAAGTGGTGCTCAGACCTAGACTTTCCTTCAGGTCAAAAGTGATTTTTTACATTCCACCTTAGTCAGGAGTTAATTTTACCTTCATTCTGCCCTAATCCTACTAATGATAAGGAGGAAAGATTAAATCACCTGGATTTAGTCCGTTGTCTTATGACTTACCTTCAGAGAACCAAGTCCTTCCAAAGATCTAACTCCTTATTCGTACACTTTGCTAGAAAGTTTAAAGGTACTGCCGCTTCCAAGAGCTCCATTGCCAGATGGATTTAAATTGCAATAAAACTAGCATACGAATCATCCAAGCAAGAACCACCAAAAGGCATAAAAGCTCATTCAGACTAGTGTCACAGGAACCACTGGGCCTAAGACTGTTAAACAAGGAACACAAGGAACTTTGAACATTTCTGTCATGCCTAAAACAACCCTTGTCTAGGCGAATGGATTGTCAGCCCAGTGACGCAAGCTATGTAGAGTTTTGGGATATTATATTGGCGGACAGCGGTGCCAAAAAGGACTAAAAATCATAGCCTGCTTTCAGGGGACAGGGCCATTAGGGGTTAATTATTTGAGTTTTCCTAAAGTTACTTTCAATGTGTATTGTAGCCACTCAAGGCAGTGTATTGTGAACTGTACTGAGACCCCCTGCTGTATGTTAATCCATTCAAGCCCTCAAGTCTTTGTGTCCATTGTCCGAGTTCATCAACCCTTTTGTATTTGAAATGTAGTCAAGTCTGAGTCATTGTATTTGTTAGACCATTTGCCATTGACCTTTTGTCTGTCGTGATTGAATTACATTCCTATTGTATCTGCTTATTTAAATGTAAGGTTGGAGTATAAATATGTGTGGTTTGTTCCAATAAAGAGAGTTCTTGTCTTACCTACACTGGTGTTGTCTGGTGGGGTAAGCTTGCTGCATCTAGAGTATAGTTCTGGTTTACCCTGACACTAGTTCTGCCTGGTGATTTAGGGTACATTGCTGTTTGCTGCGGGAGCCTTTGCTGGTGGATTTTGGGAAGAAGTTATCCTTGACGGTGGCACCAACACTGGGTCTCTGCTGGTACCGTTGCATCTGGTGGCAGCGGTGGGATTTGTCTTCTTCCAAGGAACTGAACTGAGACCAGCATCCAGGGGGAGATATAGCCGCTGGCTTGACCCCGGTTTCAGCAACTCAGCGAGCAGTAGATGGAGCAACAGTGAAACTGAGACCAGCATCCAGGGGGAGATGTAGCCGTTGGCTTGACCCTGGTCTCAGCAACGCAGCTAGCAGTGCAGCACCCTAAAAGATTAATTAATGGAGGGGGAGAAGAGCAGCAACCCCTCATCTGGGGTAATGAGCTTTGCCGATTTTCAGTGTGAGGTATTGCGGCGCCTGGCCGTCTATGGCGAAACCCCCCCCCCCTCATGAAGTGAACACACGGGTCCTTGGAGAGGTAACCCAATTAAGATTGGCGTCATTTGCCCAGCCCTGGAGGCCGAAAGATGGAGAGGACAGGTTGCGTCCGAGGGATGTTGTTCTCTGCCCAGCACCATGAGACATAGGCATGGCAGAAGCACCGGCAACAGGGCAGAGGGACCCTGTCCTCTGCCCGACTCACAGCACAGAGGCCTCATCTGCTAGCAGGAACGTTAGCCTCTGCCCAGCACGGGTTGCAGCCTTTGAGTGCCAAGGAGAGGGCACAACCAGAGTCTCGCCTCAGCATCTGTTGGAGGTACAGGGAGCGGAGGTAGTCGAACTCTCTCCCCAGTGGCAGATTTGTATGGGCACTGAGGGTGCCGTGGATGAGACTGCGGTCGCCACGGACACCCTGCAAGCAGAAGAGTGGGCTCTTCCTACAGCGGACCCCAGCAACCTGTTACGGTCTGGTCAGCCGGTAGCAGGCACAGCTATGGCCACCGCTACCCCTTTCATTGAGGCTGACACCAGTGACCTGTTAGAGTCGGGTCAGCAGGTAGCAGGAGAAACTACTGCTGCCGCTACCCCTTCCTTTGAGGATGTTCCAACAGCCAAGTGCACTGCTACAGGGTTTGGTGCAGTCATCCTCTCACGGCAAAAGCCGAGCCTGGTTCCGGGAGCAGACATGGCTGACCTCACACCCCAGCGGGAGATCTGTGTTCTCAGAGGTGAGGTAGTTCACCTCCCTCTGCAGCGGCAGTGTGAGGACCCGGGGATGGGAGCTGCTGTAGCCCCACTCCAGCTAGAGATTGTGTCTCCAGGAGTGGAGGCAGTCAGCATCACTCCCCAGCAGCTGTTTGAGCTACCAGGAGAGAAGGTAATCAACCTCTCTTCCCAGCGGCAGATTAAAGCACCCAAGGTGCCACCGGGAGACGAATACCCAGCGGAAGAGCTGGCAACAGGGCAGAGCGCCGCTGGCCTCTGTCCATCTGAGCAGTTGCCCCAGGGAGCAGGTGCTGGCTGCACCACTGCCCTACAGCAGAACGAGATCCAGGAGGAGATGGAGTGTTGTGTACTCTCACACCAGTATCCAGAGCAACTCTACCACCCACTCTCATCATCCTCAGCCAGCAGCGGAGATTCCGGTAATGTGCTGACTGGGAGGGCACTGCTGACTGGGAGGGCACTGTTGTTTGGGTGGGGGTTTTTACTGGGTCAGAGACTCCTGTGTACCAGAGCCTGGGCTGGATGGCCTCCCCGGCTCAAGGCATCTTATGTCTAAGTCACCCTGTACCTGGAGGTGCAGGGTGCAAAGCTGGCCAAACCCCAGGACTGTAGGGGCTGGCTGGGGACAAGTACTGTGCGGGCATTGCACTAGCAGACTGTGTGTCCACTGCAGACAGCAGCGAGCTGACCCGTGTGGATCATGCTGTGGCTGTCGGAGGTGGACAAGGGGGAGAAATGTCACAGGAACCACTGGGCCTAAGACTCTTAAACAAGGAACACAAGGAACTGCGGACATTTCTGTCATGCCTAAAACAACCCTTGTCTAGGCGAATGGATTGTCAGCCCAGTGACGCAAGCTATGTAGAGTTTTGGGATATTATACTGGCGGACAGCGGTGCCAAAAAGGACTAAAAATCATAGCCTGCTTTCAGGGGACAGGGCCATTAGGGGTTAATTATTTGAGTTTTCCTAAAGTTACTTTCAATGTGTATTGTAGCCACTCAAGGCAGTGTATTGTGAACTGTACTGAGACCCCCTGCTGTGTGTTAATCCATTCAAGCCCTCAAGTCTTTGTGTCCATTGTCCGAGTTCATCAACCCGTTTGTATTTGAAATGTAGTCAAGTCTGAGTCATTGTATTTGTTAGACCATTTGCCATTGACCTTTTGTCTATCATGATTGAATTACATTCCTATTGCATCTGCTTATTTAAATGTAAGGTTGGAGTATAAATATGTGTGGTTTGTTCCAATAAAGAGAGTTCTTGTCTTACCTACACTGGTGTTGTCTGGTGGGGTAAGCTTGCTGCATCCAGAGTGTAGTTCTGGTTTATCCTGACACTAGTTCTGCCTGGTGATTTAGGGTACATTGCTGTATGCTTCGGGAGCCTTTGCTGGTGGATTTTGGGAAGAAGTTATCCTTGACGGTGGCACCAATGCTGGGTGTCTGCTGGTACCGTCGCAACTAGACCTACAGGCGTCAGCAGATGCCAGCTTTGGCAGGAAGGTGCTGGAAGCAGCCATTCCTGCATCAGACTGAACAGTTTATCCCCACCCTTTGTAACGGTTATTCAGACTCTCAGACCAGAGGTAAAAAATAAAACAGTTTTATTAAGAATAAATGAGGAACACGGCCCCCTAAGAGCAGAAATAGGTAATTACACGTAACTGAAGGCAATACGGTAATATAGCAGACACAGTATGGCTAAAAAGCAATGCATACAAGCAATGGAACAGAGTAAGGCTAGGGTTAAGTCCAGTGCAAATAATCAGTCTCTGATGTGGTGTGTAAGACGACGCCCAGTAGTCCTCAAGGACTGGTGATAAGCAAGACCAACACTGGTGCTAGAGCTAAATAATACCAGAGCCAAGGGCACTCTGCCGTGCGTAACGGAATAGGCACACTGCGTGAGCGGAATGGGACCGGAGCCACGGCACTCTGCGGTACTGAAAGGGTTAATGACACTGCGTGAGCTGAATGGAATCTGAGCCAGTAGAACCCCTTGGTGCGTCAACGGATACCCGCACTGCCAGAGCTGAAAGGGACCAGAGCCAGTAGCACCCCGTGGTGCGTAAACGGATACCCCAACACTTCTAGAGCCGAGTAAGACCAGAGCCAGTAGCACCCTTCTGGTGCGCCAATGGAGCATAATGTTGCAAGAGCTAACGGTAGATGGTAACGGAAACCCACTGCTCTGCAAATGTAGCGAATGGCTCGGTAAGGAGGGTGAGAGCTCAGCAATTGTTAATGGAGCGGCTCGGTATCTGAGGCAACAAGCTCTGCAAGTGTAAATGAACAGGCTTGGTAACGGAGGCAACAAGCTCAGCAAGTGTTAACGGATGGCCCAGAATCGGAGGCAACAAGTACTGCAAGTGTCAGCGGGCAGACTCGGTAACGGAGGCAACAGGCTCAGCTAGTGTTAACGGATGCCCAGTATATGAGACAACAAGCACAGCAAATGTTAACGGACAGGCTCGGTAATGGAGGCAACAAGCTCAGAAGAAGCACAAGTCTGACAGTTCACAATGTCGCCAAGCGACATAGACGAAGCCACACTGGAACCGGAACATAGGAAGCTGGATACCAAGCAGGAACGTCAGCCAGGCCGGGTCATACACGGAGCAGGAGCGTCAGACAAGCCGGATCAATCACGGAGCAGGAACGTCAGCCAGACCGGGTCATACACAGAGCAGGAGCATCAGACAAGCCGGATCAATCACTGAGCAGGAACGTCAGCCAGGCCGGGTCATACACAAAGCAGGAACCAGAAGAATAGTCAGACAAGCCGAATCTGTACACAGGAACTCAGGAACACAGCAACGGAAGCACTAGTACTGGAACACCACTGGGCGGGCAGAACACACCACCTCAGAGAGTGACAAGTAATCACGGGAACCGTGATACCCTTTTACTGGGGTACTGCTTTGGTAAGTCCCACAGGCCATTGCCGTGGACTGGACACAGAGGAAAAGGTGAAATTTACTCACCGATATTTTGTTTTCCTCTGTGTCCTTCCAAGGCAACCCTACCTGACTGTACTCTATGGGTGTAGGTTAAGGTATCATTCCAGTAATATATATATTATTCAGCTCTATCCTGTCTGTATGAAGCTTTGTACAGAGATATATATATAGAGATAGATATATAAACATACAAATTTGGATGTGCTTGCATGATTTTCCTGCTTCTGACATGTTAGTTTATGTCTTACAGCTTGGTTAACGGAAATAACTGAGCAAATGGGGAGGAGCAGGAATTTTTATAAGTTGTTGGTCTTACCTGCTAGGAGGCGGAGTCAGTACTCACAGTCCATTGCCGTGGAAGGACACAGAGGAAAACAAAATATCAGTGAGTAAATTTCACCTTATTTTTGTAATGTTTTTTGAAGGTATTCCACTTACCGTCTGTGTATTTTCTGGAAAATATTCCATCCCAATCAACGAGACAAAGGGATGCATTAAAACTGGTAAAGTTGGCCTTCTTAAAAGTTAGTGTTTTGGCGGAACCCATACCAAGTTATAGACACTATTCCCAACATGCTCCCTTACTTGGATGTTAGAGAGAAGCTCTTCATTGTTAGTTATTACCAGATCCAGACATGAATCCCATCTGGTTGAGGTCTGTACTAGTTAAGACAAAATATTGTAATTCCACAAGTTCAGAAACTTACTGCTCTTAGCAGAATTAGTTGATCCATTTTTCCAAACTGGAAAATTAAAATCCCCCATAATTATAGTTTTCCCTATCTGAGAAGCCTTTTCTATTTGCATTAGTAGCTGTGATTCTTTAAGGTCCGCAATGTTTGGTGTTCCACATGCTACTGTCATCGCTTATATCTTCCCGCAAATGAGGCAATAATATGGAGTTCCTTGAAGTTGAGACAGGTGAATTAATCAGGATTAGTTGATCGCTGTCACATTGAAACACATTATTTTCTTCTCTATATACAATGGACGGAACAGTGACCAGGCTCTGGGCAAACAGTGAAGCGTGGCATTTCCTCCATCATGTAAAACTTTAACGCTGGACAAAGTCCAAAAGGGACTTTAAAAGGTTAAGGTGGATAAAGCATCTGGACCTGGTGGCATACACACAAGGATCCACAGGGAGCTTTAAGTGATAGCAAAGCCATTATACTTAATATTTATTTATTCACTGTCATCAGTCATAGATAGTGACTGGAGGAAAGCAGATGTAGTCCCATTATATAAAAAGCGGTCAAAATCTAAACCTGGAAATTCTAGACCTGCTAGTTTAACTTCCAAAACAGGTCAGCCACTAGAAGGGATACTAAAGAATAGTATTCGTTATTACATGATGACCAACAATATCACTATTAAGAGTCAATGGTTTTTTTGAAGGGCATATCATGTGAAACTGATTTCAGTGCATCCTATGAAAGGTTATAGCTGCAGATGTTGTACTTGGATTTTGTAAAGTCTTTTGATGTTTTGTCTCACAGGAGATTACTAAATAAATTGAAAGGGCTCATCTTGGGAGACAATATCTTTGCATGGATAGAAAACTTGTTAAATGATGAATACTGCCGTAAATGGAACCTTTTTCAAGCAGGGCTAAAGTTAAAAGTAGAGTACAACAGAAACACAATTAGTAGCCAGTGTTGCTACAAAATGTCAGGTATAGATCACCATCAGTAATGTTCACTCACCTGGCCCAAAGGGCAGTGCGGACCCGGGGCAGCCCCTCACAACCTCGGCTCAGGTTTCTACAAACGGGAAGACAACTGGAGGGGAGCTCTCAACAGATCCTCCAAGAGTTGAAAACCATCCTATATAATAATTTGCTAAGTTGTGTGTAACGCCAGACATGCGCAGTAGACACTGCTGCGCGTGCGGCAGTCATGCGCAGGACAGACTGCCCGCACCGCGGCTGATACAGAGCAAAATAAAAATAAAAAAACACCAAAATACCATGGTTGGAGATGGTACAGTGGAAGACAAGTCACACGACCCGCTTAACGCATTTAAGAATACACTCAATCATTGGCTGTGTCCAAAAGGGACTATCTCCGTCCGGCTCCAAAAGAGACTGACAGCGCATGTGCACGGACTTCACTATGGCAAGATGTCTGTGCTTCCTGCTACTGTCCGCCTCAGAGTAAGTAGAAAATCTTTTAAACCAGGTAATTAGTGATGAGCGAGCACCCCAATGCTCGGGTGTTCGGGTGCTCTGACCGAGCACCCCCTGAGGCTCGAGTGCTCGGCCGAGCACCCGAGCCCCATTGAAGTCAATGGGAGGACTCGAGCATTACACCAGGCACCCCCTGCTCTGATGAGGGGAGGGTGCCTGGTCCATAGGAAAATGGCAGAAAAGGATGGAAACACCACAGAAATGGTTCAGGGACAGCATAGGGAGGATGTCTGGATGCATCTTGGACTCCAACATCGCTGCTGGGAACGATCTTTCGCCCGTAGTACGCCATTTTTACAGACTGACCGTAAAACACACAAAAAGGAAAATAAAAACGACTTTAGGCGAAAAATTGTTACCAAACAGTATTTGCTGTATATTTACTTGTATATCATCTGCAAATTCTCCCAAAAATTTCCTTGATTTTCAGAACTGAGGCCATGATTAAGAGGGAAACGTGAGCAGAGGCAAATTCTCCCCAAAATTTCCTTGATTTTCAGAACTGAGGCCATGATTAAGAGGGAAACGTGCGCAGAGGCAAATTCTCCCCAAAATTTCCTTGATTTTCAGAACTGAGGCCATGATTAAGAGGGAAACGTGCGCTGAGCTGACCATCTAAAACATTATGGGTGAGGGTCTGCTGCAGAGCTGACCATCCTAAACATTATATGCGAAGGCCCGCTAGTGAGCTGACGCTATAAAACATTATATGAGAGGGCCCGCTAGAGAGCTGACCCAATAAAACATTATATGAGAAGGCCCGCTGGTGAGCTGACCTATATAAAAATTGTCAAACAGGGCCCGCTGATGAGCTGGCCCTATATAAAAATTATATCACAGGGCCCGCTGGTGAGCTGGCCCTATATAAAAATTATAGCACAGGGCATATGGAAGAGGAGGAGGAGGATGAGAAGATTAAGAGTCAACCATATACCCGTTTTTTGGGTGGAAGGGGTGAATGGGAATACAGAGTATTCACATCATTGTAAATAACATATATAAAGTGAGTTTATGTTCCCCCGCGGCTTTCCTCCAGTGGCGTGGAGAAGTCAGGGGAAATCCAGGCCTTGTTCATTTTTATAAGTGTCAACCTATCAGCATTGTCGGTGGAAAGGCGGATACGCTTATCTGTTATGATGCCACCAGCAGCACTAAATACCCGCTCAGACAGAACGCTGGCGGCAGGGCAGGCCAGCACCTCCAAGGCGTAGAGTGCCAGTTCATACCACGTGTCCAGCTTGGACACCCAGTAGTTGTAAGGCACAGAGGGATCATTGAGGACGCTGACACGGTCTGCTACGTACTCCTTCACCATCTTCCAAAACTTTTCCCTCCTTGTGACACTAGGCTGCGCATCAGGGTGAGGGTGCTGGCGGGGTGTCATGAAGGTGTCCCACGCCTTGGAGAGTGTTGCCCTGCCTTTGTCGGAACTGCTGTGTGCTCCCCTTTTCTCCCCTTCTCGGCTGGCCAAGGTAGCACGTACTCTGCCGCCAGCGTTGTCAGATGGAAAATTTTGGAGCAATTTTTCGACAAGAACCTTCTGGTATTGCACCATTTTGCTTGTCCTCTCCACCGGAGGAATGAGAGATGAGAAATTCTCTTTGTAGCGGGGGTCCAGAAGGGTGAACACCCAGTAATCCGTGTTGTTTAAAATGCGTATAACGCGTGGGTCACGGGAAAGGCAGCCTAACATAAAGTCAGCCATGTGTGCCAGAGTACCAACAGTCAAGATTTCGCTGTCCTCACCAGGAGGATGACTCTCAATATCCTCATCCTCTTCCTCCTCTTCTGCCCACCCACGCTGAAGAGATGGAACTAAAGTTCCATGGCTACCCTCTGTAGCGGAGGCAACCGTGTCTTCCTCCTCCTCCTCCTCCTCCGCCTCCTCCAATTGTCGCTGAGAAGACGAAGTGAGGGTGCTCTGGCTATCACCTTGTGTAAGCTCTTCCTCCCCCATTTCCACCTCTTCCACATGCAAAGCGTCGGTTTTAATTGTGAGCAGCGAGCGTTTCAGTAGACTCAGAAGTGGGATGGTTACACTGATAATAGCGTTATCGCCGCTCACCATCTGTGTCGATTCCTCAAAATTGCGTAAAACCTCGCAGAGGTCTGACATCCATTCCCACTCCTCACTTCTGATTACAGGAAGTTGAACGGAGAGGCGACGACCGTGTAACAGCTGGTACTCCACTACTGCCCTCTGCTGCTCACAAAGCCGGGCCAACATGTGGAAGGTGGAGTTCCAGCGCGTGCTCACGTCACACAGCAGCCGGTGAGCTGGCAATTGTAAGCGCTGCTGCAGCTTCAACAGGCCGGCCGAAGCTGTAGATGACTTACGGAAATGTGCACACACGCGGCGCACCTTGGTCAAGAGATCATGCACATTGGGGTAGGTTTTTAGAAATCGCTGCACCACTAAATTAAATACATGCGCTAGGCATGGTACGTGTGTGAGCTTGCCGAGCTCCAAAGCCGCCACCAAGTTACGCCCATTATCACACACAACCATGCCTGGTTGCAGGTTGAGTGGCGAGAGCCACTGCTCGGTCTGGTGACTAATCCCCTGCAACAGCTCTGAGGCCGTGTGCTGTTTGTCCCCAAGGCAGATCAGCTTCAGCACGGCCTGTTGACGCTTCCCCACTGCAGTGCTACACTGCTTCCAGCTACTGGCTGATGGGGGAGTGGCGCTGCGTGTAGAGAATTCGGAGGTGGAAACGGAGGAGGAGGAGCCAATAACGTAGGTGCTGGTGGAAACCCTGATGGAGGTAGGGCCCGCAATCCTCGGCGTGGGTAGCACCCGTGCCATCCCAGGGTCCGAGTCGCTCCCAGCCTCCACGACATTCACCCAGTGTGCCATCAGGGAAATGTAGCGTCCCTGGCCACAAGCACTTGTCCATGTGTCAGTCGTTAAGTGGACCTTCCCAGTAACTGCGTTGGTCAGGGCACGGGTGATGTTACGGGACACATGGTGGTGTAATGCGGGGATGGCACACCGGGAAAAGTAGTGGCGGCTGGGGACCGCGTACCGAGGGACAGCTGCTGCCATCAGGCTGCGGAAGGACTCAGTGTCCACAAGCCTAAATGGCAGCATTTCGATGGCCAGTAATTTTGAAAGGTGTGAGGTTAGTGCTATGGCCTGTGGGTGGGTGGCTGGGTACTTTCTCTTGCGCTCAAATGCCTGGGGTAACGACATTTGGACGCTGTGCTGGGACAGGGAAGTGGATGTGGTCGCTGATGGTGCTTCAGATGGTACAGGTGCAGGGCGGGAGGTATGCGGGCCTGCGCCTTCGACAGGCGATTGGCCGGCACCGAAAACAGGGGAAGAGGAGGCAGTGGTGTGGCCTGCAGACACAGATGGGCGATCCAGGCGTTCCTCCCACTTACTACGGTGCTTGGATGCCATGTGTCGGATCATGCTGGTGGTGGTGAGGTTTCTAGTGTTCATGCCTCGGCTCATTCTGGTGTGGCACAGGTTGCAAACTACAATTCTTTTGTCGTCCGCACTTTCCTTAAAAAAACGCCATACCGCGGAACACCTACCCTTTGGCAAGGTAGATTTACGCAAGGGGGTGCTCCGTGGAACATTTGCGGGCCGGTTTGGTGCGGTCCGCCTTCTTTCTGTAGCCACACCACTACCTCTTCCAGCCTGTTGCGGTGCTGCAGATGGCTCACCCTCAGGACTGCTGTCATCGCTCGGCTCTACACCTTCCCAGGTGGGGTCAGTCACCTCATCGTCCACCAAGTCCTCCTCCACTTCCTCACTCTGATCATCCTCCTCAAGTCTTGATCCCACCACATACTCAGGCATTGACAACTGTATAACATTCTCCTCAACAAGGTCTTGAGACGGAAATAGTGGTTGATTTAATGGCAACTGTGTCTCATCATCATCATCATCATCCACTACTTCCTTTGACCTTAAATGCCGTTCACATCTGTCATCTTCTTGTGATTGGGTAGCCTCTAGAGGTTGTGAATCAGGGCACAAGATGTCATGTTCCTCTGCAAGCGTGCTTGGAGAGAGGGTCAAATGAAGGATTGGTGATGAGACGAGCTCCTCACTATATCCCAGTGTGGGATCACTTCTTTGACCAGACCGTCTATGGTGGGAGGAAGGATGATCAGAGTGAGGATTATTTTGACCAGACTCTTGGCTACTGAGAGTGGACTTGGTGGAAGACAGGGTGGTGCTTAACCGACTGGAAGCAGTATCAGCTGTCATCCAACCGACCACCTGTTCGCAGTGGTCGGACCTCGAGAGTGATGTCCTGCGACGCCCTGTAAAATTACACATGAAGCTAGGTATGGTGGATGTCTTTCTTTCTTGTGCTCTGGCACCAGGCACAGTTTCTCCGCGTCCTGACCCGCGCCCTGAACTTTCAGGATCACGTCCACTTCCCCGTCCCTTTTTACCCGCCTTCTTCATCTTACACAGAATATGTGACTTTAATATTTGAGTTTGAAAACTTAACAGTATTTCTTACTATTCTGCAACTCTGCAGAGTACACAGAATAGGCTGCTAAACGGCGGTGATACACACTGAATGGAATATGTGACTTTAATATTTGAGTTTGAAAACTTAACAGTATTTCTTACTATTCTGCAACTCTGCAGAGTACACAGAATAGGCTGCTAAACGGCGGTGAAACACACTGAATGGAATATGTGACTTTAATATTTGAGTTTGAAAACTTAACAGTATTTCTTACTATTCTGCAACTGTGCAGAGTACACAGAATAGGCTGCTAAACGGCGGTGACACACACTGAATGGAAAATGTGACTTTAATATTTGAGTTTGAAAACTTAACACTATTTCTTACTATTCTGCAACTGTGCAGAGTACACAGAATAGGCTGCTAAACGGCGGTGACACACACTGAATGGAAAATGTGACTTTAATATTTGAGTTTGAAAACTTAACAGTATTTCTTCCTATTCTGCAACTCTGCACAGTACACAGAATGTGCTGCTAAACTGCGGCGAAGCACACTGAATGGAATATGTGACTTTGATATTTTAGTTTGAAGACTTAACAGTATTTCTTCCTATTCTGCAACTCTGCACAGTACACAGAATGTGCTGCTAAACTGCGGCGAAGCACACTGAATGGAATATGTGACTTTGATATTTTAGTTTGAAGACTTAACAGTATTTCTTCCTATTCTGCAACTCTGCACAGTACACAGAATGTGCTGCTAAACTGCGGCGAAGCACACTGAATGGAATATGTGACTTTGATATTTTAGTTTGAAGACTTAACAGTATTTCTTCCTATTCTGCAACTCTGCACAGTACACAGAATGTGCTGCTAAACTGCGGCGACGCACACTGAATGAAATATGTGACTTTGATATTTTAGTTTGAAGACTTAACAGAATGTGCTCTAATCTGCAACTTTGCACACTAAACAGAATGTGCTCTAATCTGCAACTTTGCACACTAAACAGAATGTGCTCTAATCTGCAACTTTGCACACTAAACAGAATGTGCTCTAATCTGCAACTGTGCACACTAAACGGAATGTGCTCTAATCTGCAACTTTGCACACTAAACAGAATATTTTTTTTTTTTTTTTTTTGTTTTTTTCCCCCCACACAAAATAACCTGCTGCCCCCACACACAGTAGTCCTAAAAAGGACTTTTGGTTCTTTTTTTTCACAAATTTGGTTTTTTTCCTCCCTACACTGCCTTTCCCTTCCTATCCTCAGCTCTCCCTGGCTAAGACTGAGCCGAACTCGCTGGTCAGGTGCTATACAGCACCTGACCACGGGTTCTGGCCAGCCAATCAGTGTAATGCCAGCAGCCAACATGGCTGCTGGCATTACACCGATGTCAGAGCCTCCCTGCACTTTTATTGGCTGCGCAGCAGCCGCAAAACGTGCGGGGAGGAGACCCGAACATGGCGGGCGAGCACATGCGGTACTCGTACGAGTACCGCCATGTGCCGAGCAGAGCGATGCTCGAGCCGATCCGAGCATCGGCCGAGCATGCTCGCTCAACACTACAGGTAATATTTCTGGTGACTAGCGCTACTAAGCAGCTAGTCGCCAGATGAAGACTTAAATGAAATGAAGTTTTTGCGGGGTGGTAGTTCCCCTTTAAGTATTTAAGGACCACAACGGGCATAGTATGTCATGTAGTCCTTAAGGGGCTAAGGCTAGAAGAAAGGTGCTTTTGACTTGGGCAAAGGCAGAGATTTTTTTCCCTCCCTGTAAGCTTGGAACACTGTATATAATTATACCAGTTATTTTCAGTGTAGATAGATAGGATGTTAATTGAGGGAGATTTCTTACTACATTTTGGAGTCAGTAAAGACTTTTTTTACCCACTTGAGGAAATAATTGATAATGGTTTTATTGTGGTTTTGCTTTGCCTTCCTCTGGATCAACAAAAATAAGGGTAATACAGAAATGGGGGAGATTCACTAAGTGGTGTTAAAGAGGTGATGAAGTGGCGATAACTTCTCCAATTTATCACTTCTCCAGTTCCTATGTTATTCTATAGAGCCAATGCACTATAGAATAACATAGGAATTGGAGAAGTGATATCATTGGAGAAGTCATCTCCACTTTATCACTTCTTTATCACCGCTTAGTGAATCTCCCCCTTCGTGTTTTATTTTGTTAGGACAGATAATTAGTGACCCACATAGCTGTCCCAGACGAGAAACTCTAAATAGAGAGTGGTTGTTAGTCCCTGCTAATGTGGTTTCCTATGGATGTGTCATATTCACTAATAAGTAACTTTAAGGAACAAATTAGCAACATTTTAGAGACAAATTGATAGCAATGCGCTAAATGTTTACAGAGACACAAAACTACTGCAAATGCAAACCTCTAACTGTTCTAGTTTAGTTTGCACTAAATAGCAATTTGTTATTTTTGTGAAATTGTATAAATGTGGGTACGTCGCATTAACTGCAAAGAATATTTTTAAAGGGATAGTAATGTTTCACAAGGGCCTGGATACTTGTTTAAAGGGATAGTAATACTTCATTTTAACTTTATTTTATTTTGTAGGCATTAAAAAAACATGAAGAATGATATAAGTCTTATCTCTCAAACCTTTATGGTTTATGAGATATTCACGAGCAAAGTTCCCCTCCCTGCCCCTTTTACCTAGTGTAAGCCATCTCTTCTCAGATGTGAGTCTGGTTGTATGACAGTACAGATAACAGAAGGGGACAATTTTTTTTGTATGAAAACAATGAAAGCCCCCCCCCCCCCTTGACAATTTTTTCAGCTTTTTCCCTTATCTTAATTGAAGATTGTCCCTCTCTGCAGTCTACCTGCGCATCTCCCTTCTGATCTGGTTGAACAGGGGGGAATACTTTGTTTGTGAATATCTCTTAAACCATAAAGGTTTCAGAGATAAGACTTATATCATTCTTCATGTTTTTTTAATGCCTACAAAATAAAATTAAAATGAAGTATTACTATCCCTTTAAAAGAGCATAACATAGAGTGCTATGTACGTTAGTATTGGGATTAATATTTACTTAGGGCTTGTTGATCCAAGGAGAAATCTGATTGCCATTTGGAATCAAGAGGGAATTCCCCCCCCCATTCAAAGCAGAATTTGAAATTGCTGTATTGAGGGTGTTTTTTGCCTTCTTTTGGATCAACAGTGGTAAACAGGAACAGGAAAAGGGTTGAACTGGATGGACGCAAGTCTTTTTTTTCAACCTAAATTACTATGTTAGTTCAAGTGTAATTGAATGATAAAGTATCCCCCTCCTGCCCCTTTTACCTAGTGTAATCCATCTCCCCTCAGATGTGGAATCTGGTCTCTTGACTGAACAGGTCATAGCAATGGTCAATCTTCTTACTGTGTGCATAAGGAAAACACTGCCCCCCTTGGCAGGTTTTTCTTATGCTCACTGAATATTGTCCCTCTCTGAGATCCGTCCGAACAGTCTTGCGGCTCTGAGGTGAGAAGTGTTAAATCAGTAAAAGGGACGGGAGGGGGATACTTTATCATTGAATTACTCTTGAACTACAACTCTGACAGTACTGAAATAACACTCTCCACGGCCCAAATACTATGACGATTATTTGGAGCTGCTTTTATTGTGAAACATTACTATCCCTTTAAGGAACAAAGGAGCAAACTTTTAATGACCCTTTGATGCATATACCGCTGAGTCTACCAGAGTTTATTTAAAGGGATAGTAATACTTCGTTTTATCTTTATTTTATTTTGTAGGCATTAAAAAAACATGAAGAACGATATAAGTCTTATCTCTCAAACCTTTATGGTTTAAGAGATATTCACAAGCAAAGTATCCCCCCCTCCCCGTTCATCCAGATCAGAAGGGAGGTGCCCAGGTAGACTGCAGAGAGGGACAATGTTCAATTAAGATGAGGGAAAAAGCTGAAAAGCTTGTAAAGGGTGGAAGGGCTTTCATTGTTTTCATACAAAGAAGAGTGTCCCCTTCTTATCTGTGTGGTCTTACAACCTGATTCACATCTGAGAAGAGATGGCTTACACTAGGAAAAAAGGGCGGGAGGGGGAAACATTGCTTGTGAATATCTCTTAAACCATAAAGGTTTTGAGAGATAAGACATATCATTCTTTATGTTTTTTTAATGCCTACAAAATAAAATAAAGTTAAAATGAAGTATTACTATCCCTTTAAAGGAGCTTCTTTCCCATCTGACCTGAGTCTGCAGACATCCCAGCAGAATGCCTCAATGCTCACAGGTTGTATAGCGCTTATCTATCTGCTATACTGTGTTGAAGCCTTTCATTCAGTATCCTGATTACATTGCATTTGCTAACTTTTATCAAGGGTTTTATTTAAAACTATCCTTTGACTTCACTGGGAATCTGTTAGATAACACTAGATAACCACTTATCAAGTGCAGTACAATCTAGGCCGCCGTTAGTAAGGTTTCAGACTGTTTAGTCAGTTCACCTTGGGCCTTATTTATCATGCTAAAGAGATGCAATTCTGGAGCCAGCTAACTGCAGTGAGTAAATGAACATTTGCATTGATATTAATGGTGTTTTTAACCCCTTGAATGGGGGAGACCTCTCTAGCATTCAAGAGTTTAACCCTTTGAGTGCAATGAGTTGTGTACCCTTCTGGCACTCAAAGGGTTAAAATCCATGACTACTCACTAGGAACTTGCAGAGTTTTCATGTCTCCCCTATAATGCAGTTGGTTTGACCCAGAATTGCATCTCTTTCACATGATAAAGTACCATGGCCTATATTTATAAAAGCAAACTGGTCTTATTCTGGATTAAATGAACTTCACCATGGGGGCAAATAAAAATTCCAGGTAAATTGGGCTTTTAACCTCTTGAATGCTTGAGAGGTCTCCAGTGCATTGCTTCTCTAGCATTCAATGTGTTTAAAAAGCTCAATTTAAGTGCATGAGAATTTAGGAGTTTTTATTTGTCCACTGTGGTGCAGTTGGTTTACTCCAGAAAAACGGCAATTTGTTTTTATAAATATGGGCCCTTGTTCCAAATCTCAGCTGTGATCCTGTCAGGACCTAATTGCATTGTTTGCTTTTGAGAATACTGCAATTCCGCTAGGGGTTTGGCCCCCAAATTTTGACCACAGCCTGTCAATTGAATAGCTCTATTTTAAAGAGAAAGTATCATGTAATATGGGGAAATTATATTTCTGGTTTTATCATCAAGAGATTAACAAGTGTACAAGGAGCTCTTATCACATTGTACAAGTATATGAGAAGTCAATATGAGGATCTCTGTGGCAAGCTATTCATTCCAAGGGCTGATGAAATGACTAGGGGGCACCCTTGTGATTAGATGAAAGGAGGTTTAGACTTCAGCAGAGGAAGGGCTTTTTTACAGAGCTGGCCGGCTCCAATAGGGACTGACAGCGCATGCGCACGGATGTCACTATGATGAGATGTCCGTGCTTCCTGCTACTGTGAACCTCCGAAAAACTGGAAAATCTTTGAAACCAGGTAATATTTCTGGCGACTAGCGCTACTAAGCAGCTAGTCGTCAGATGAAGAATTAATTAATGTAAAGTTATTGTGGGTTGGCAGTTCCCCTTTAAGAAAAGATTAGATACATTTCTTTCAAAAGGGAACATAGAGGGTTATACTGTGTCTTAGCAGGCAAATCGAGAAGGTCTGATAAAGACTAACTTATTTGGTAGCAGGACTGAGGTTGAACTTGATGGAATTGTCTTTTTTCAACCTAATTTACTATGTTCCTATGTTGCTAACTCACAGCACTAAAACACCATAATACACATATCTAGAAAAGAACATTAAGTGAATAAAAAATATGAAGTTCAGCAAAAAAATTAAAGGACCCTCCATAGTCCCCAAATTTAAAAGCTAACCAAAAACAGAGGACAGTAATGCGCTCCTTCATACATATTGTATACTAACCCTGTGTAGAGCATATAGTATATAAATGTATTCACTGGTTTCAAATAATAAGGGTTTTGTCGCATAGTTTGGGCAAAATATGTTTAAGCTCACTTACCTTGCCAAGGTATCTCATTTTAAGAAAGTCATTTCGAATACGTATTGCCATCTTTATGGCTTACAAAAATGCTTTATATTAAAAAGCATTTTTCTAATTCCCTCGTGACTGATCTGATCTGCTTTTAAACAGAGATCACTTGCAGTGAGTGAGTGGAGACCTCAAGAACAGGAAAATTCCCACAGTCCCTTTTTATTTAGAGGTCTTATCCCACCCACTGCTATAAATTGCATGGAGCCTGTTTAATCTAATACATCTATCCAATATTCAGTTAGTTGTTTTTTCCATTTACTCAAATGATTGGCGTGACTACAGGCAAACTTAAGCTAGGAAAGTTAGTTAAAATAATACCATGTATTATTCCTTTTAAAGGGATAGAAATGTTTCATAATAAAAGTAGCTCCAATTAATCTTCATAGTGTTTGGGCCATGGAGAGTGTTATTTCAGTACTGTTGTAGTTCAAGAGTAATTGAATGATAAAGTATCCCCTCCCGACCCTTTTACTGATATAACACTGCTCAGCTCAGAGCAGCAGGGTGCTGTCCAAGTGGATTGAAGAGAGGGACAATCTTCAGTTATCGTAAGAGAAAAACCTGTCAGTGGGGACATGGCTTTCTTTGTTCTCACAGTAAGAAGATTGTCTTGTCTGTGGATCAGTTTCCACATTTGAGGGGATGTGGCTTACACCAGGTAAAAGGGGCAGGAGGGGGATACTTTATCATTGAATTACTCTTGAACTACAACTCTGACAGTATTGAAATAACATTCTCTATGGCTCAAATACTATGAAGAATAATTGGATCTGCAGTTTTTGTGAAACATTATTATGCCTTTAAGGCTATTTCCTTTGCTAGTAGAGTTTCAGAACTTGAAGCTTTGTCTTGCAAATCCCCATACACTGTTTTTCATTGGGATAAAGTCGTTTTATGAAATGTTTCTGACTTTCAAGCAAAAATTGTCTCTACCGTCCACATCAATAAGGAGTTGGTATTTCCTTCATTATGTCCTAGTACTCGGAACCACGAGAAGGCTCGTCTACTCACTTTGGATGTAGTTAGGTATCTCAAATACCTAAAATGTTTTAGGCAAATATACATCTTTTTTTTGTAATCCCGGTTTGTGCAAGGAAAAGCAGCCCTGCTTCCTTGACTGATTGTTACATGGTTTAAACAGACTACTAAACAAACCTCTCTTCCTACATCTTGCCTGGTTCCTTTTCAAATTGCAATTCATTCTACACATTCACTTAGTCCTCCATTGGCCTGGAAACATTATGGTTCTATAGGTTCACTCTGCAAAGCAGCTACCTGGTCATCAACCCAGATCGCTAGTGTTTTCCCTCCCTCCCTGTGTATTTGGGGCAGTTTGGGATATCTCCACTGGCCCCTGCATCCTTCCACTGATGCTAGAGAAAAGTGGATTTTTTTTTTTTTTTTTTTTACTAACTGGTCCAGGAAAAAAATGTGGTACCATGTTAGCCATTAGCCATTTGTAACAAAGAATTCACAGCAGTGTTTTATAAAGGTGATACCTTTTAATGGTTAACTGAGAACACAGTACAAGCCTTTAGGAATCTCCAGTCTCTTCTTTTGGCATGGGCTAACAAATAAAGCAGAAATAGCACTCCATTTATATAGACAGAGTTATAGTATGACACACATTTGGAATAAACTATGTGTAATTGGAATGTTACACTGCACAGGAGCAGCTTGAGTACGATGCTGGGGAGAGTTGCTTGAGAGCGGTGACTGTAACTGGCCAGCCCTTGCTGCAGTCAACACCATATAAAGTTGCTGTCTTCAAGGTCTGATATCCACCCCCCAGAGGAGCTGGGAGGCAGACCAGGATGAGCGACCAGGACACTGTGTGAAGTGCAGTGTAGATTGGATGAACCGTAGGCTGACAGTGCCAAGGGGCAATAGCAGCCACAAAGAAACAAGAAAGTAATCTTTTCATATGTAAATTATGCAGTTACTACAAAAATCTACATGATGACAGATGAGAGGCAGCCTGTGATTTGGAGGCATAGCTTGAGGATTCCCTCAGGGGGAAGCCCAATAGAGAAAACAAGCTGGCAATCATCATCAGCAGCAATCAAGAAGGGATTCCCAGAAAGCTCTGCCACAGAAGAATGAATGGCTCGCCTGTAGCTTAGAGCCAGTAACACAGGAGAATATTTTGTGGGCCAGTGGACAGAAGAGGAAGCCAAGTTCTGCATCAAGAAATGAGATCTGAAAGAGGTCGAAGAGTAGCTGCGAGATGAACCAAAGGTCACACAAGGAAGACATCAAGCCAGATACTTAATCGTGTGTCTGAGTTAAACCAAGGTCTGGAATCCAGTCAGAGGAGATCAAGGCAAGTTGTAGAGCTATGGGGATAGTCAGGGAGTCAAAATGAGGTAAGAGACAATGCACAGGAAACTCTGAGAATACACTCTGGAGCTTGAAGTTTGGGTGCAGATGAGGTAGAGGAGGCAGAATAAAAAGGGAGAAATTTTTCTTACCGATATTTCCTTTTCTTCTGTGTCCCTCCATGGCGATAGAGACTAATGGGGGTGGGGGGGTGAGTTAGCGCCCCCCAGCTGGCGTAGGACCAACATTCAATTATAAAAGGAAGCCTCCCGCTCCTCCAGGAATCATCATCAAAGCTAAAAAATATAAGTAGAGATGTTAGAAAAGGGCAGGGGCGCCATGGTGGGACACAGAAGAAAAGGAAATATCGGTAAGAAAAATTTCTCTCTTTCTTCTGTGTCCCTGTCCATGGCGATAGAGACTAATGGGGACATACCCAAGCAGTAAAAATGATGGGTGGGTAATGAAATCAGTGTCCCTCAAATAACAAAATAATCATGTGTCTGCCCATACACATGAATCGCATTTATAGAAAAACAAGGAAGGAACAAGACAATCTTACCGAACCGGATTGGATTGCTGCTTCTAGGACCTTCCTTCCTTCCTTCCGAATTTTGCCTCTGCTGAAGCATGCACATCAATTTGATAGTGCTTGATAAAAGTGAAAATAGAGGACCAGGTGGCTGCTCTACAAATTTCTTCTGGGGAAGCAGAAGCTCTTGATGCCCAGGAGGTGGCTACCACTCGGGTAGAATGGGCTTTAAGGATCTTTGGAGGGATCTTTCCTGCTTCCAAATAGGTCATCCTTATGCATTGGGTTATCCATCTCGATAGGGAGGATTTTGAAGCTGGTGCCCCTTTATATCTCCCTTGGAAATGGACAAAAAGAGAATATGTCTTCCTGAAGCTTTCTGTTTTATTAAGGTAGATAGAAACACACCTCACCAAGTCCAGATTATCCAATTTTTTTCTCTTTTTCCCCTTTTGGATTTGGGCAAAAAGAAGGTAGAATGATGTCTTGGTTCAGATGAAACTCGGATACTACTTTAGATCTAAATGTAGGTTTAGTTCTCAACACTATTTTATCTTGATGGAACACCGTGTAAGGTGGCTTAGAAGAAAATGCTTGAATTTCTGAAACTCTTCTCGCAGAGGTTATTGCAGTTAGGAAGGCTGTTTTTATGGTAAGCATTTTTAAAGGTATTTCTTCTAGAGGTTCAAACTTAGGAGATGAAGACAACTGATCTAGCACCATATTCAAGTCCCATGGAGGAATAACGTTTCTTATTCTTGGTCTAACTTTGGTTATAGCTTTTAGATATCTTTTTACTAAATGGTCTTCTGCAAACTGCTTCGCTAAGAAGGCCGATAATGCTGACCAATGCACCTTTAATGTGGATGGATTTAATTCTTTTTCAAACCCCTGCTGTAAAAAATTCAAAATATGAGATGATTTTATGCAGGATCTATTTTCTCAGATGCACACCATCCTGAAAAGACTTTCCAAATCTTGCAGTATATCCTGGAGGTGGACTTCTTTCTACCTTCTGCTATTGTATTTATGACAGCATCTGAGAGACCTCTTGATCTTAATGAGTTCCTCTCAGCCTCCAGGCCATCAGCTTCAAAAAGGCTGGGTTTTGATGAAGAACTGGACCCTGGGAAAGGAGGTCTGACCGAATCAGAAGTGGCCATGGATCCTCTATCGCTAGATTGATTAATTCCGAGAACCACACTCTCCTCGGCCACTCTGGAGCTATGAGGATGACATTTGCTCCTTTGTGTCTGATTTTTCTTAGAACTTTCGGTAGCATTGAGGTTGGTGGAAAAATGTATGCTAGGGGAAAGTTCCAGGGATGAGCCATGGCATCCATCCCCTGGGCTTTTGGATGTCTTGTCCTGGAAAAGAAGTCTACCGCTGGAATTCCCCATCTGCTTACAATCTGGTTGTATTCTTCTCCGTTGAGGGACCATTCTCCTGAGTCCACCCTGTTTCGGCTCAGGTAGTCTGCTTGGAGATTTAAGACACCTGCTATGTGAATGGCTGATAGGGTCATTAGGTTCTTTTCTGCCCACCTCAATATTTTCTGTGATTCTTGGTTCGGGGCTCTGCTCCTTGTCCCTCCTTGGTTCTTTATGTAAAGAACTTCCACCATATTGTCCGACAGGATCTGGACTGGTTTGTCCTTGATAAACTTCTTTAGGCCTTTCAAGGACAGAAGAATAGCCCTGAGTTCTAGGACATTTATGTGTTGGGCTTTTTCTTGCTGAGACCATGTCCCTTGAATGGAGATGTTGTTCCAGCAACCCCCCATCCTACCAGGCTTGCTTCTGTTGATACCTTCTGCCAGTTTAGATCCTGCAGAGAGGTTCCTTTTTCCAAATTTCTTGGGTTTGTCCACCATAGTAATTCGGACTTTAACCATGGAGTCAAGAAAATCCTCTGCGAGGTGTTGACTGAGTCCTTGTTCCAATGGGCTAGGAACAGGTTTTGAAGGGGCCTTAGAAGACTCCTGGCCCATCGCACTATGTGAATGGCAGAGTTCATTATTCCTAAAATTCTCATGTATTCGTGGGCAGTGTGTATCTGCTGTCTTCTGAAGGACTTGACTCTGTTGATTATCCCCCTTACTCTTGAGGAGGATAATGTCACCTGGTTGACTCTGGTGTCGAAGGTCATGCCCAGAAAATCCAGATGCTGAGATGGATGTAGTTGGCTCTTCTGAAAATTGACTATCCAACCCAGTTCCTGTAGATGATGCAAGGTTTTCTGAGTGTCTAATTCCGAACGAACCTTGGATAGGGATACAATGAGGAGATCGTCTAGGTACGGGAGGATAGTTATTCCTTTTCTCCTCAGGTGCTCTAGTGCTACAGCTAGGATCTTTGAAAAGATCCTTGGGGCCGAAGAGAGACCAAATGGCAGAGCTTTGAACTGCCAGAGTTGTGCCATGAAGCAAAATCTCAGGAACCTGCGATGGACTGGGGCTATTTTGATGTGGTAATAAGCCTCTTTTAGATCCACAGTTGTTACAAAAGCTGCTGGATGAACAGTCTGGATTACTGATGAAGTGCTTTCCATCTTAAAGGTTTTTGTCTTTATCTTTGCGTTCAATGTCTTCAGATCGAGAATAATTCTGAACCCCCCCCCCCACAATGCTTTTGGAACTGCAAAAATTACAGAGTAGAAGCCCCCCTTGTCTTGTAGAGGAACAGGCTCTATTACCCTGCTGAGGGCTAGGTTTTAAACAGAATCTTCTAGACCCCTTGCTGTCATGGGGTCTTTTGGCATCTTTGAGGTTCTGAATACATTTTCCCGAGGAATGCGGTCGAATTCCAAAAAATACCCTGCTTCTAATATTTGAATTACCCACTTGCCTGGCACAGCTAGATTCTTCCAGGCTTGTAGGAAATTTTCCAGGCGACCGCCCACTGGAATTAGAGGCAGGATAGTCCAAACTTCATGAGGTCTCCTTCTTGAATTGCCCACTTCTGACTCCTGTTCTCTTGAATGAGCCTCTTGTTTCGAAGCTCGAAAGGACCTTCTATTTGAAAAAGATGTTCTTGACGGAGAAGCTCTTCTCTTTCTGTCTTGCGGAAGAAAGGAACTTTTTCCCCCTATAACCTTTTTGATTATTTCTTCTAGTTGTTCCCCGAAAAGAGTGGATCCAGAAAAGGGTAAGGACATCAACTTGTTCTTTGAAGATGGGTCAGTTCCCCATGGTCTTAACCATAGATCTCTTCTGGCTGTAATAGTCAAGGAAGAAGATCTGGCTGCTAATCTGATTACTTCCCAGGAGGCGTCACAAGAATATCCCATTGCGTCTTTTATAAATGCTACCTCTTTCATTAATTTAGACCTGGAGACGAAAGACTCTATTTCCTGTTCAAGCTCTGTTAGCCATATCCTTATTGTTCTTGATACACATGTCAAGGATGTTGCTGCTTTTATACTCTGCCCTAAAACAGAGAACTCTTTTCTCAGGGTAGCTTCAAGTCTCCTGTCCATAGGATCCTTTAATGATGAGCCGTCTTCCATAGGCAGAGTGGTTTTCTTTGTCAGTTGAGCAATAGGAGCATCTATCTTCGGAGGTGTTGTCCATACTGAAGCCTCTTCTTCCTTTAAGGGATACATTTTATGGAATCTTTTTGATTCAGTTATTCTCTTGTCTCTCCCTTTTTCCATTCTGTTTTTACTAAGTCAGATACAGAATGATGGACAGGAAAAACTGGAATCTTTCTTTTTACCTAGGAATTCTGTATCCAAAATTCCATGTTCAGTGGCCTCCTCCGTCAAGCCTAAGGTTTTTCGCAGGCTGACTCACCCCCCCCATTAGTCTCTATCGCCATGGATAGGGACACAGAAGAAAGGCAAGGTAGCCAACCACAAGAAGAGGAGGAGGTACAGACATGTGCAAGGTCGGAGCATAGTGACATAGTAGGGGAAACAAACATATAGGCTTCAGGGATACGATATGCATATGGTTAGATGAAGGTCCTGGGAACAAGGAAATGTTTTTCTGCCAGTTGGAAAGACACTATTTACAAATAGTTATCCCAAGATGTTCTGTCTTTTATAATGGTACATGAACCCATCCCTAGGTTCAAGCCTGTGTTTAATTTAAATTCCCATAGTTTTCTTTCTCTTATGTTCTAAAGTTGCCTTTGCGTACGGTGACCTTTAATATCTTTTTAGAATAAAAAGAAGAAAGAACAGCGCACCGTCCCTCTAAGCGTTATCTGTATTCAATAGGAATAGCTCTTATGACCCTCGCCCCCTTCAATGTGGGTACTCACTTTTATTCGAGGCTTCTCCTGCCTCTAGGATGTACACCTTTGCTGGATCAGACCTCCAGCCTTGGTCAATTTCCGAGAGGTTCAACTTCTCCCCCTTCGCATTACTGCTTACCTCCTTAGAATTCTCTTATATTAGATATTCCAATCATAAGTATATAGAGAAATCTCTGAGGAATCTACAGATCAAGACACACTGAAAGTGACCTATAATATCCCAGCAAAGATCCGGGGAATCGGATGGTAGTTTAAAAAATAATTTATTCCGTTGTAATTCAATATAAAACAAATAACCATCAAATAAAAAATATATAAATAAGAGATAGATATAGATCTCAATAATACAGTAGTTAATCTACCAGCCCAACGCGTTTCGCAATTCTCTATTGCTTCATCAGGGGCATCATACACATACCTGGTAGTCCAAACTTTTATAGTTAACCGGCACAGTAAATATTCTTTTTAGATTATGTGTAGAGATAAAAGTTTGTTCTGTCCTGTCCTGTTTCCCCTGTGTGGCACTGTGTAGATGCTATGAGGAATACCACATTTGATGAGATGGACATTAAGGAATTGTTAATGTCATAGTATTGCTGTCTGTGGAGGTCAACACAAAGCCTTGCCCTGTCAGCGGAGCCCCTCCATGGGTTCTTGTCCTAGATTCTCTGGATCAGGCAAGAATCGGACCAGCAAGGTAAGTGAATTTTGCTCTTGGAGTGGTTGGGATGAGAATCGCCAGCCAACTTCCCTCCAGAAATACAGCCGAAACTTGTAATGTGGAAAGTAAACAGCACTCCCTTTTAATCGAGGACACAGACTGCTTTTAAACACTTTTAGCTGGCATCCTTGTGTATATGGTAAAATTAAGGCTTTGAACAGTGCTGGCAGCGTGTCCAATTAGGGGACCAATCAGAGACAGTATATTAGTCTGCAATCGGAGCCTCCTTTTCAATCCAGGAAAGTCCTTGAAACACAACTGCTCCAGCAGCTGAGGTTAATTATCGTTCCTTTTCACACCACAGGGGACTTCCTGTCCCAAGCCCTAACAATAACTGATAGGATTTTGAAGTCTAAAACTAGGTACACAGAATGCACAGCAAAATACGGAACAGAGGTACTTAACACAGGGAAACAAAAAACATTCACCAAATGATAACACAGGGACACTTGAAACAGGTGATAACAACTTTTAGCAGTTGGGGTACAAGGGGTTCACCTCCAGTTTCTACACATTGTCCATTTGATATTTTATCTATTCTGTGCATAGGATGTGTGGACAGGTCTAACATCTTTTTACTCCACGGTAGACTGTGCCATTTTTGTAGTTTGTGGCAGAGCGCTTTTGGCAGGAATTTTCTTTAAATTTGGAGGTTGTCTTTATTTTTTTTTATTTATTTTTTTTTTATTTGCCAATGATGCAGTTTATTTGTGCCAGAATTAATCCACTTTATTTTGAACATGAGGTTCTAAGATATATGCTTTTTCCATTATAATGTAATGTATACAAATGTCTGTGATTAAATGATCAATAAGCTTGAAACAACGTAACGTTTTAGAGCAGTTTAACTGTGTTTGAATTCAGTCTCAGGAGCCATGAAATGGCAGCTGAAAGGTATAGGCATAAAGACCAAAATAATCAACCCGAGCCCCATTATATGAACTTTAACTCAAGATATCCACCCTGTACAAACACCCAACTACAATTGGAGAGGTCAGTCAAGCCTTTGGCTGTCAGACAGCCATTCTTGCCAAGAGGTGTCCTCTTATCCAGGTATGTGTCATCACTGTCCCAGACCTGGTTGAGAACCAGAAAGCTCAACTGTGGGGAATACTACTGATGTGGATCATGAAAGCTGTTAGGGTTAACTGCTGCAACATATATGATAAGGTCCATCATCACTGAGGTACTTGTATCTTAGACCCATAGATCTGTGGAAAAGGCCAAAGCAAATGGAGATGGCCAACAAACTGGATCATCTATACCAAGTGTCCACTGTGTTCATAGAAACAATATATTTACAAAATGTCAAACTGGCATACTTTCAAGTATATATATATATATATATATATGTATAAAAAAAAAAAAAAATCAAAAGCACTGATTCATTATCTGTGCTTAGTCAGGGATATTTTTGATCTTGGCTTATTTGCTCTTGATATCTAGAGATTGACACCCACAGACCCTCTGTGCTATCCACTGGGATTTTTTTGTTTTTAACTTCATTATTGGGTCTTATTTTTCTTTTCTTTCCTTGCTTGGTTTCTTAAATCTATTAGCAACAATTCTATAATAAATGCAATGGACTTCAGGTAGTTCACTAGCTGGCAAAAAGCCATGTTTGTATTGGCTCTGTCCTACCACTCCCTGCAGCTCCCTAAGTACATTATACATTGAGTATTCATAAACTTTTTTTTACATCTTGAGGAAAGGGTACTTTTTGGTACGAGTGAGCTTAAAATGTCATAAATATGTGCGTTTCTAACTCTCCATTTCATGAGTTGTACTTTCTTTTGAAACCTTTTGCATTTATGTTGGATACAGAATCAAAACAGCAAAGAAGCCCCTAAAACATAGGCCTCAGAAACCCTACCCCAACACCCAGCAAGTTAAGGATACTTTGCCACACAGAGCTTCAAGGGGAGGGCACACTAAGGCCTACAAGCTCACTTAGACCAAAGTCACAGAAAAAGCAGAGCAAAAGGAAAGTAAGAAGTGCAAGGAAAATAAGAGCAACACAAGCATAAAGAAGAAGAGAGAAGAAGGGGGGGGGTAGATGGGGGGGAAGGGGAGGCACAATCTGGGCCGACCAGGAGCAAATGAAAAAATAAGATCAAAGCAGCATGAGGTCCTGACTGAAGTCAGATGTAGCGACATTGTCCACCCAAGGCTCCCAAACACCCAAGTAGGAGGCGGAAGCGTTGAGAGAGTATGCCATCAGCTTCTCCATCTTCAGAAGTTGCCAAATACGACCCTCCAACTAAGCTATCCCCGGGGGAATCGACTTCCAGTGGGAAGCAATATGACACCGAACCGCCGCACAGATTCAATAAATCAATTTATTGGACTAAACTGGCAAACTTATGGCCGAGTAAGGCCGATTCAGAAGACCCAACCAGGGGTCCGGGGACAAAGAAAGAGCAAGAGCTGCAGGGATAGCTTTAAAACCAAATACTTTTACATTTGTATATACTACAGCATGAAATATATTCTGTAAATGAAAAGATGTTAAGAGCATGTCATTTTTATGTTTTTGTTTATACATTTTTTTTAAAGGTAAATCATCTTTTTCTTGTTTACTAAATGGTACTGGTTTCATTATCAGTAGTGCGAGAACCTTAACTGAACAAATATGTATAATTAAAGGACATTTATATCAATTTGTTCAGTGACTAGAGCAAAATGTAAACCAGTGGATAGTGCAGTTAAAAATAATAATAAATCGACACCCTAGTATCAAGGCCTCTTGTACTGCAAAAAAATATACATTTAAAACACTTCAAGATAAATGTAATACATGCGTAAATATAATTAACATTTATGTTTTGTGACTGAAAATATTTCAGAAGAAAATCATTTTAAGTACATTTCTGGTTCATTGGACATTTTTCCTTTTGATTTGCTAGATTTAACTTAGAAATCAATTTTATTTTTATTTTTATTAAGTATTGTATTTTAAATATATTCTAATCATTATTAAATAATAATGCTACATAAAATGTAATCGTACATTGTGTAGTTTAAAAGTCCTGTTAATAGAAAATCTTAATTGGGATTATAATAGTTTTTTTCCCTCTGTTTAATATTCCTTTACAAAGAGTTTTTCAAATAAAGGAAGAATAAAAGAGACAGGAGTAGGGGAACAAAGAGGAATAGGGATAAGGAATGCAGTCATTCAATTATATCCAACTGCAAATGTGCTATGTTGCCTGAAATCAAATACAAATACTCTCATAAATTAACATTTAGAGTAAGGTACAGGAATCTATTGTTTGATAAAGTTAGTTTTGGTAGGTCAGGGATTGAGGCTAGTGGTTGTATTTGCATTGGATACCTTTTTGACTGAACTCATCTGAGTTACAAAAGTCTATCCAGCAGGTTCATGTATATATAAATGTGTTTTCTGTTTTGTGTGAAAAAAGTAATTTCCATAGTAGTGGTGTCATTAACTCTAGCAATATGTTCTTGTTTTGTGAACATAGTCACCTTATTCCAATGCTTTGGCTTCATTAAGGGAGTTGTGGAATTGTGTTTTTTTTTTTTTTTTGTTTTTTTTTTAAATATAACACAGAAAGAAATATTTTTAAAAAGGATAAAAATCCACTGGCCCGTATTTTCTGCCTTTTTCCTACCTATCAAAAAAGCTTCAATTTACATAATCAGATTATATTTGCCTATCCCATAGGCAAAGAAAGTGAAACAGAGGGGTTCAGATATAGCCATGTTCACTTATAATAACAATATAGATGTACTCTCATATGGCTACCACCGGTTACTGGTGATGTGCTTCATCAAGTCCTACTAGCTAAACGCTCTTCAAACTGAGAATGTGAGGAAGGGCAGGCTGCACTAAAGAGCTGAATGTGAGGAAGGGCGGGCTGCACTAAAGAGCTGAATGTGAGGAAGGGTGGGCTGCACTATCAAGGTCAATGTGAGGAAGGGCGGGCTGCACTAAAGAGCTGAATGTGAGGAATGGTGGGCTGCACTATCAAGGTCAGCATGTGAGGAACGGCTACAAGAAACATTTGGAAGCTGTGGTTTCTGCCAAAGGTGGTGTTAGTACTACTAATAAGCTGTCCAAACTTATGCATGTCATAAAAATATTTTTTTGTGTATATATATATATATATATATATATATATATATATATATATATAGAATATATCTAAGATTAATAATGTGTTTGTGTGTGTGTGTGTGTGTGTGTGTGTGTGTGTATGTGTATGTATGTGTATATATAATAAATATAGCACTCACAGCTCAAATGAAGGTAGGTTTCATTTCTACAAGGTAAAAATGGTGGGTCTTTAAATTCTTAAAATGTGTAGGATTTCTTTTACAACTTTAGCAGGCACAAATACTTATTTGGATACTATTAATTCATCTAGATATATATGAAGACATTGTGCGATGATTTATTTACAAAGTGTGTACTTGATGGATGGATGCCCTTTTTCAACCTTCTTAGCTATGTTACTGTCTCATTGAACTTTATCATATTATTTTGGGGTTTTTCTTGATAGGCTGCATTAGGACATCAACAGACATTTTTTCTGTTTTCTAAAATATATATTCTTTGCAGTGCATTGTGTAGTAGTCTGGACCTTTAAAGTGTTAACTAAAGCAACATGACTTATTCTGGATATTTTATTTTTTTTATCACCTCTGAGGACACAAATCCACAGTTTGATAACTGTGAACCTAAACCTCTGTTTTCTTCCAGACTGGGCACTCAGTCCTCCTAAATAGACAGATGAACTTTCATCATTGACAGAAGCCTCTGAAAGCCCATATGGTTGGGTCACTATTATATGAACTCTTATAACTCATTTACTAAAGTGTATGGATATTTTGCCTCATTATAAAATTCGAATCTATAATCTCTTCTAAATTGTGACATATTATCTTAATGAACTCTGTTTTCTTAAACATTTTAAATCTGATTTAAAGAAGAACTACCACCAGAAGAAAAGTCACCCATGCAATAATTAGGTAGGTGGCGACTAGCTTAATAATAGTTATATTACCTCTCACAATGATCAGGTTCTATAGAAATCCTTAATCTTCTGAGACCAGAAGCCAGGTATCAGCGCAGACATCTTGTCTGCACACCTGCGCTGTCAGTCCTGGTCTCTATTAAGAAGTATTGCACTGTCCCAGAAAGGCACCAGAAGGGACTGATGGCACAGGTTCGTAGACTTCACTAACCTAGCCATCAGTCTCTGAAGATTAAGGATTTCTATAGAATCTTGTCGTTGTGAGAGGTAATATAACTATTCTTAAGCTAGTTGCCACCTGTCTAATTACTGCTGGGCAACTTTACTTCTGGTGGTAGTTCTGCTTTAAATAAAGCACTTTTAATAAAGCCTGTTTTAAAGCCTAATATTATGCATCTAAAGCAGCCACAGTCTTCAGGTGTATAAAATATCCTCTCCTACCTTGATTTTGAAGGTGTCTGCCTTGTAAATGTTTAATCAACCATCTCACAAAGCACTATTGCTATGTGATTATGCCCCACTTCCTTCACAGTAACTTGGATCAAGTCCCACATTGATCTCCAGACATGGTTATTTTTAGCTGTCAGAAGGATACCAATGATCTGCTCATATGCTTCAACTTTGGGAGATGGGCAAGGTAATGGCAAAGATGTTTGGTATGCCACATTATGATGATCCGCTTGGAAATCGGTTTATTTGTATAGAATTATTTTGTCAACACACTGCAAACCAAAAAGCTATAACTGTTTCCAAAGAGCAAATGTTATTTATAGTTCTAAATGAACTTTTACTTTGTTTAATGAAGGCTGATCTACAATGAACAAGCTTAATTTGGATTGTGTTGAAAACATGAGTGTATGTAATCCATATACATGGTTTGAAAGTGGCCTGTGACTCATCCATGACAAAGAAATATGCATTTGTTAGCTTTGAAGAAGTTGAATGAAGTTCTCGCTGTGACATTTCTATGTATAAGTCCTAATGAGGGCATTTTAAAGCAATTAACAATTTTGTAATGTGCTGGAGGCTCTTGTCCTACTTGTTTAATGGAGAAAGAAAAAGGAGCACCGCTAATTCCATTATTACAAACATGAGACCTTAAAAGATTAATCAGTTCCTGGGTTAAGAACTGAAAAAATGTTTTCTCCGCTTGCTGTTTTATATAATGTCTAAAAATGTTGGGAGTATAGCATTACAGAAATGCAGTTGTTTATTTATACTTTACTATTCACTGGAGCATGTTTTGCTGCTTTCAAGTTTTAATCAGAATTTAATCTTGATACTGATAGACATTCACCTTTCAGAAGATAGTAATGCAATGACTACAGTTGGGTATCATTTTTCTGTTGCATCAGTATTTCTAATTCTGTCATTCTCTTACCAAGGTAAGGAAGAAAAAAACAACTGTTTCCATGTTTTAGTATTTAAAGGGAAATTTGTCAAAGGGCGTATTCGCTTAAATGAATAGTAAAGGTGTTTTTGTAATTTCTTTTTCATTGTGAAAACATATATATTAGGGCTTTTCACTGCTTGGCAGTTTTATTCAAATTTATAACTGTTCAAACTATCACTGTTACTAACATTCCATTGAGAAGTACTGTTGGCAACTCACCTGTCCCAAAGAATTAAAGAGAATAACTGACAGCATACCAGATGATTTGTAGGGGAACCTTCTGCACACCAGAGGACACTGTTAGCGTGGAAAACATCAGTTTAATCTGTAATAACTTTGGACTGATACATTTCCCAGCAAAAGCAACACCACCTTTTTTTTTTTTTTTTTTTTTTTTTTTTTTTTATAAACTCCGTAAGAAAAGATATATATATATAGTGTGTGTGTGTGTGTTTTCCCCAATAAAGATTACTGATCCTGAATAGAGAAGACATAATCCCAGTGCTACTTGGGAACATAATGGAATCTCCTTGCTAGAGAGAGAGAATCCTTGTAAACTGCAAACTTAAAAATGGTGACGCATGTCAAACAGCAGTGGCAAACGCAAACATGGTCCTATCTAGAATAAAAATGTAGATAACTACATAATTTCTCTTATTTCCAATATGGCACACAGGTATCATGGTTCTGAGTCCCTCCTCCTGGAGGGCAGGGCACATCACAAAAGGCAGGGTTGTTGGGGTGGAAACTCCCTCTTCTTTCCCCAGCTCAACCCCTGCCTACATCCCAAAGTTAATGCTTCATGCAAAGCAGTTGAAGGTGCAGTGACTAAGGCCAGATTTGCCATAAGGCAGAGTAGGCATCTGCCTACAGGTGCATCTCACAGAGTGGTGCCTGTCATTGAAATAATTTATATATATATATATATATATATCACCACAAACAACAAAGGAAAGCGCTACACCTTTCTTACCAAAATATATTATTGTTTATTTATTAGTCCTATATATGGTATAGGACTATTTGTTAACCCGTTGCGCTAGGGGTTATTAGGATATAGCGATACACCTTGTATTATCTTAATTTGTGGTATTAGATAGTAGTAACCAGTGGGGATTATAAAAGGCGCCAACCCTAGTGTGGGTCCGATATTGGTTGGTGTTTTTTATATTACAGCGCTTCCGCTCTGCGCACAGTAACCCACCGCCCGTCCCGCCCCTTGCTTGCTAAGGTCTGTGCTGAAGGCTGTAGCTGCTGTTGCTCCCCCTCGTCGGCTCTAATGCAGAGTGATGGGAGATGACATCTCCCAGTTCTGTGCATTCCTAAAGAGAAGACCGCGCAGGGTGCAACAGAAGCTGCAGGTCTGTGCAGAAGGTGGCACAGACATCTCCTGCCGCTGAACCACCAGGGAGGTAGGAAACTGATACGGGGGGCAATATGGAGCTGATGCTGATGGGGGCAAGACAGTTGGAACTGATGGGGGCAAGACAGTTGGAGCTGATGGGGCAAGTTGTAGCTTGGAGCTGATAGGGGAAAGTTGTAGCTGATGGGGGCAAGACAGTTGGAGCTGATGGGACAAGACAGTTGGAGCTGATGGGGGCAAGACAGTTGGAGCTGATGGGACAAGACAGTTGGAGCTGATGGGAGCAATGTGAGGGCAATATGGATATGGGGGGTAATGTGGAGATTTGGAGCATTGTGGAGATGGACAATTTGGGGGGGGGGGCACTTCAGATTTCTGTGCCTACAGGCTCCTGAGATGTAAATCCAGCCCTGGCAGTGACCATCCTCTTAGGTTTTTTAGGTTTTTATTGCCTTTTTTTTTTTTTTTTTCTTTCTTTCTTTAGATGTGGGTCTGTATAGTCCCCCATTAAGTGGTCTGGCAGTCAGCGGGTTAAGGACTGGGGCCCCCATGCATCCATCTATCCTCCATTGACTTCTATGAGAGAGAATTTCTTGGGACAAATCTTTGCAACTGTTTGTGCTTTAACAGTCAGAGATGGCTCTATATTCTTGTCTCCTCATGCTCTTGAATTGTCCACTTTCTGTGTGTCCATGGAGCATGCCACAGCCCGTGGCCAGAGTAACAGGCATTGCTAGGCAACAGGCAAGGGAGAAGACTACAGTCCCCACAATGCCCTGTTTCTTCCGATGGGGTGGCACGCTTACTGGTGGCATCTTCTACCTTACTACACAGAAGGTCTCTCCTTTCTTTCTCTCCAGTTTAACCCTTTGCATACAATATAAGTACATTTTTTTATTTACGGGATCTTACTTTAAACTGGAGACATTTTATTCTAGTTCCACTAGATTTAGACACTCTTTGTGGGACATGTCTGCCTCTAAGGGGCATATGGGGAAATCCAAGGCTATGGATTCAAGGACGTCCCTTACCCTCTGTTCCTCTTGCCATATTGGGATTCCAAGGGAATACTGTGGATCTCTATACCCCTCTTGTGCTTTGGCCCCTACCACTCCTCTTGGCCTCTCCAGCACAGAGCGAGAGCCTTAAAACACTGCTTTCATCAGTGGCACAGATCCCTCATTCCATTCAGGGGGGGGGTCTCCATTCTTGGAAACCTTTCCTCACCTTCAAATAGGTTGACCCTGTATTCAAGCGGCATATTCAAGTTATTGGGGCATCCGCTGAGGAAGACTGGACCCAGCAGATGATGACGATACAGTATTTTCCTTGTTGAGATCCCTTGTGGCTTATCTTGTCCCTGCTATTGAGGGGTTCATCAGACCCTTCAGGTCACTGATACCTCAGTTGGGGGATCTACCTCTTCAGACATTTTCCAGAGACAAAGGAAGAATTCTTTCACCTCCCCAAAAACACACTTGATCAGATCTTTATGAATGAGTGGAAAACTGATGAGAGACTTTTCCTTAATAAACAATTCAGAAAGCTATAACCTATTATGACTGAAGCTCTGGTGCCGTGGGGTCTCCCCATGCCATTAACCCTCCTATCAACCGCTTGGCGAATAACACTGTTGCAGGTGTAAAGGAGCAGGCTGATAAGAGGCTTGATTATTTACACATGGTCAACTTTGTGGCCCTTGGGGTAGTGATGAGGCCTATTTCTGCCTCTGCTTGGGTTAATAGAGAGCTTATTGCATGAGGAGAGCAGCTGTCAGAAGCAATACGTGCTTACATGCCTAAGGAAGACCCATTCGTTTTGGTGGCCATCATCATGGAAGTTAATGCCTACATCACTGAGGCTTTGTTTGATGTGACCAGATTCTGTGCTAAACCCTAAGCCTTTTCTGTTTCTGTGCGATTCACTTTGGTTTGCAGACCAAATCTTGAGCAACAATCTTCCAAGAAGTCACTAACAAGGCTGTCTTTGGGCTGACCTGAAACCGGTCATTAGAGACTCTGCCCGGTGGTAAGAGCACTTTGTTTCCTCAACTTTCTGCCAAGTGGTCCTTTCTTGCAAAGATAACATATGAATTTTGTCCCCCCCCCCCCAGCCAATCTAGGCAGTAGAGTGTGCAAACCCCTCAGATCTCCCAACAGAACCCTCGCCACAAAGCCCAGACAGACCTGACAGCCTAAGCATCTGCATCTGATAAACCAACCTTCATATGCCTGTAGAGGGCTGCCTGCCTCTTTTTATTGATACATTGGCATCCTCCGTAACAGACCAGTGGGTAGTATCAGAATGGCACTACATACATTTTAGATGCCTTCCTCCATATTGCTTCTTTTCCTCAAAGGCTTTTCAGAACCCAGAAAAATTAAGACTTTTCCACAAAGCTGTTTCAACTCTGCAGCAAAAATAGATTCTGATTCCGGTTCCAAGAGTGCTTTTCAGACTTCTATTGTAAACATTTTGTGGTTCTTATGAAGGATGGTGCCTGCCATACTATCCTGCACCTCAAATGCCTCAACCAATATGTAGTTGCTAAGTACTTCAAAATGGAATCTTTGCATTCTGTCATTGCAGCAATGTGCCCAGTGGAGTACCTGGCCTGTCTGTATCTTCAGGACATGTATCTACACATCCCGATCCACCCGGACAGCCAACACTACCTGTATTTTGCTTTTGTTTCCAGTCACTGCCAGCTCACTGTTCTGCTGTTTGGCCTGGCTACAGTGCCTAGAATCTTCTCAAAGGTCATGGTAACCTTGGCTGAGTACATGCATACCCAAAGCATTTCTTTGACTCCATATTTGGACGATTTCCTGCTCAAAGCTACTTCAGAAGAACTATTGGCTCACCATATCTAAGAGCATGTCTGCATTCTGGTGCATCATGACTGGATTGTCAGTCGCAAGAGGTCTTCTCCCATCCCAGGTTTTGGTGTTCCTGGGAATGACATTCAATACTCTTCAGTGGAGGGCCTTTCTCACAGAGGAGAAGATTCAGATTCTGTTTCAGGACATGTCTCGGGCACGAGAGTGGCAGTCAGCCATGATCAAGGATTACATGTGTGTGCTAGGGTGGTTGGTGTCCTCTCTGGAAGTGGTTCCTTAAACACAGTTCCACACAAGGAAACTTTTTTTTATTTTTATTTTATTTTGAAAAAGTATATTTACCAGGAAGGATACATTGAAATTCTCTCTCGGTTTCAAGTATCTCCTGGGTACTAACTGTATCTACCTCCGAAAGGGGAAAGGCTGAATAGACCTTCCTCAAACTAGAACCTGCGACCCTGATGTTTGAACAGATTCTACAGTTGGTTTATTAACCAGCTGAGCCGTCTCATCAGTTCACTTCAAAGGGACATTCTCCAAACGTGGTCCAGGAATCCGGAGCATCTCGCCATCAAATGTCCTGGTCTCTGGACACCAAGGAGAATCTTGAGTGGTGGCACGGTCAGCTACACTTGGTGAGGGGTTGACTTTGAGAGGCTGGTGTGTGATCTTGGGGCACTTGAGTGCCCAGGGCAGGTGGACAGGGGAGGAGCGTCTACTGTCCAGCAACATTCTGAAGCTTAGAGCGTTTCATCTGACTCTTTCATTGATCCCAGGTACTCATGGGGATTGTGACGAGAGTTCAGTCAGACTATACCACATACATCAGTCACCAAGGGGGGGGGACTCACAGCGAGATAGCATGGAGGGTGGTGAAGGATCTTCTCAATTGGGTGGCAGCTTAAGTTCCAGCCATCTCAACCATACACATTCCAGAAGTGTAAAACGTACTGGAAGAGTTTCTCAGTCTTCAAGACTTAAATCCAGGAAACTGGGAGCTCCATCCGTAGGTGTTCTGCACGATAGCTCAACTCTGGGGGCTCACCAGCATTAAACCTCGTGGCGACTAGGGAGAACAGGAAGGTTCAAATTTTCTGTACTCCCACGAGGGATCCCCTGGCCTTCATGATTATTCGTGAGCGTGTACCATGCACTTTCCATCTGTCAGGTTGCGTCTGATGAATCCCATATTATCCTGTGGAACAGATGTACACATGCTCTGTGTTTTATGTATTCAGATTATGGCAGCATTTATTCCATTTTTTTCATAATTACCTGGCTTGTATTAACAAGAGCGAAAAAACTGCTGAGCACTGATAAATAAATAGCCTAAGGTATCATTCACTGATTGCATGCAAAGCAAAATGGTATGGCATTGGATGCTCACACTATTACCTTCTAAATAGTATTACTAATTTTAAAGTACAGTTAGGTCCTATTGATTAATAAAACGCTATTAACAAATTAAACCATTGCACAAATGTCCAAGAAAGGTGACACCGACACACGCAGACAGACAGAGAGACACACGCAGACAGACACATGCAGACAGAGAGACACACGCAGACAGAGATACATGCACACAGACAGAGAGAGAGACACACACACACACACACACACACACACACACACACACACACACGCACCTCTTAGTGCCAGAGGGGTATGCAACACACTTTTATTTTGTATATGGGTAAAAGTTTGCATGTTGGGAAAATGATGACAAAAGCACAATTAGGAATTTAGTTGTAGTAAAACATTTTTAAGGTGGAAATACCACCCCACAAAAACTGTATCTTAATTAAGTCTTCATCTGGCTCCAAAAGGGACTGACAGTGCAGATGCACGGACGTCACTATGGCAGGATGTCCGTGCTTCCTGCTACTGTCAGCCTCCGAATAGGTCGAAAATCTTTTAAACCAGGTAATATTTCTGGCGACTAGCGCTACTAAGCAGCTAGTCGCCAGGTGAAGACTTAATTAAGATACAGTTTTTGCGGGGTGGTAGTTTCCCTTTAAAAATTCAGTAAGAACACAGGAATTGTAGCAATTTCACTGAATCAAAACACATCTACAGAATTCACCTGTGTGAACATAGCCCATATATGCAAACAATTTTTCTGATCAGCTTGTTAAGAATATATGTAGAGGTAGACCCATATAACTGTGGTAAATGACTTAACTGACTTTCATTCCTGTTTGCCCTAACGTTCATAAAGCATAATTTCCATATCCGTGCTTTGCATTGTGCCAAGCACTACAATTTCTGGGATTACATTTGTGATTCTTAGTTCACATTCTAATATCAGTCTAACAGTAGTGTTGATTTTTGTTATTTTGCTTTAAGGGACACTAATGCCCTGGTAAAACACACATTCTAAATAAAATAATTATGTAATCATCAAGGCATGAAGGGGAAGTTTGTATTCTCAGAACTTTCACATGAAGCTAGAAGAGACCAATATTGCAGGGCTTAAAGGGACAGTAATGTCCCATAAAAAATTCTTCTAGTTTTGTAGAGGTTAAAAAAATATACTCTGTGCCACAAACCCCATCTCTCATACCACTATGGTTTGAGACATATTCGCATTAAAAGTTCCCTCCTCCCCTTCTCCTGACGTCAGCGTCTAGCTGACAGCAGGAGATCCCGGTTCGGGGACCAGCCGGCGACTCTGCAGCAGAGCTGACTTGGGGAGAAGGGGAGGGAATGGGGAACTTTCAATGCAAATATCTCTCAAGCCATAGTGGTATGAGAGAGAGGATTTGTGGCACAGAGTATATTTTATTTTTAACCTCTACAAAATTAGAAGAATTTTTTATGGGACATTACTGTCCATTTAAGCCCTGCAGTATTGGTCTCTTCTAGCTTCATGTGAAAGTTCTGAGAATACAAACTTCCCCTCCATGCCTTGATCATTACATAATTATTTTATTTAGAATGTGTGTTTTACCAGGGCATTAGTGTCCCTTAAAGCAAAATAACAAAAATCAACACTACTGTTACCAGGGGAATACATTGAGATTTCTCTCATTTTCAAGTATGTCCATAATACATAACATTTATAATTAATACAATTTAAAGCATAGGAAGGATGCAGAGCAAGTAATCCTCTATAACATGTCTGAAATTCTGTGTTTGTCCATCCAGGGGTTTTGTCTGATACAGACACATTGACCACTGTTGTGGAATAAATCTTTCCTCTGTCTCCAGTCCACAGCAATAGACTGTGGGGTATTGACTCTGCCCTCCAGCTGGTAGGACCAATTAAACTATAAAGTTGTCTGCCTTCCTTCTCTGCTCCGTTATTTTGGTCTTACCAAGCTGAAGGACGGAGGTTATCTCCATTGGCTCCATCTTATATGCACTCATTTATTGTTTTAGTTTCTCTCGTGTAATCTGCCTGTTAATGCATTTTACATTGCCAAGCCTTTAATACACTATGTAGTTCAGGTGCTGGACGTCAGTCACTGTGGTCCGCAGACACGGTTACACTATATGTCTTCCAGTTCTTCCCATTTGAAACTGTGCTATCTGAGCATTGACCCTACCTTTCACGTGCTTCCTCCTGCTTATGCCGGCTACATCTCGCAAAGCAGAGGCATCTGCCGATGTAAAGCGTCTTACCTGGGCCAACCGGAAGTTGTCACGAGTGAGTTCCAGGGTGGAATGCAGAGGCAAGTCGGAGCAGGCGGTGCAAGTAGATGGCATGGAATGCCATAAATCTGACTGTAAGTTACAATTTACTTACTTTCGCTGAAGGTGTATAATGCTTGATTCTGGTGCCAGAATTTGTTAGCTAGTACTGTAGCTGTTCTGGTGTTATTATTTATTTGATTAGATCAGTCCATTTCTGTAGCATGTCATCTAAAGAAGGAAAATCAGACAAAAACAAGCTGAGGCTTCCAAAGAAGGTAAGTCTGCTGCCAAAACTAAAGTATGAGCAGGATTTGAATCCAAAATTCCTGTCTCAGACAGTGCTAAGTTGTGCTCTAAGCGTCTAAAAAAGATCTCGTCCACTGAGGTTCCAGCTCAGTTTACGGATTTCCTGAATTGGATGAAGTCCTCTATGCAAGAGACATTTTCCTCTATACAAGAGACTTCAAGGAAAAGACAATTTTTGCTGTTCCCAAACCTTTAGGGGGCTTAAGACTCATCTTAAGCATACAGAAAATAAATTCACATCTAAAGTTGCAAAGATTCAAGATGGAAACTATACTGACGGCGCTCAAAATAGTCTCCTCTCGGGCATTCCTCACCAGAATAGACATGAGGGACGCCTGTTCTCATATTCCAGTTCATACCTCTCACAGAAGATTTTGCAGATTCCAAGTGTTCCAGACCCATTATTAATATAGAGTTCTGCCATTTGGGCTAGCATTGGCTCTCAGAGTCTTTACAAAGGTGCTGGCTGTGGCCATGGCAGCGTTGCACAAACAGCGCATAAAAGTGCTTCCAAACTTGGACGACATGCTGATTGTGGAGGAAACGGAAGAAAAAGCGAGAAGAAGTATAGCCAGATGTCTAAATCTTCAGGAACTAGGCTGGATTAAACTTTCAAAAACGTCAGCTTCAGCCAGTTCAAGAATTTTTCTATTTCTGGGCGCCCTGTTCAATACCAAACAAGAACTGGCAACACTATCACAGGACAGACAAAGCCGCCTGATACACATAGTATCAGAATTTCTTAAACACCAGACGCAGACTGCAAAGAAGTTCTCACGTCTGCTAGGGAATCTGTCATCTGCATATCCAATAATTCCTTTGGCCAGGGCTCACATCTGGCGGACGCAGATCAACTATCTCAACCACTACAGACAAGATCCATCCAACATTTGGCAGAGGATCCCCATTTGCCCAGCCACTCTGAAAGAATTAAATTGGTGGTGCTAGCCTCTAAATATTTCTCAGGGAAAGTAACTGAGTGTAGTGAACTGGGAAACCGTGACCACAGAAGCCAGATTAAGCGGCTGGGGAGGTCTTTGGGGAACAAAGACTGTCCAGGGAACATGGTCACCACAAGAGTCAAAAAGACACATAAACCTGTTAGAACTTCAGGCTATTTGGAACACCCTCAAATACCTGGAAGAAGATCTCAGGGGCAAGCATGTTCTGGTGTGGTCAGGCAGTACTGTGGCAGTACAATATCTGCTGATCCAGGGAGGGACGAGGAGTCAGTCACTCAACCAGTTAGCTCTCAGTATTCTTCATTGGTCAGAGTATTGCCTAGCAGCTTTGAAGGCAACTTACTTGCCCGGAAACCTCAACAGTCAAGCAGATTTCTTAAGCAGGTTTTTCGTAGATCCGGGTGAATGGTCACTGGACAGAGGAATATAACAGGAGATCATAGCAGACATGGGCACACCCACAATAGACCTCATGGCATCAGAGAACAACAGCAGGAGTTGCAGATTTCTTTCCAGATGGAAATCCTGCAAGGCAGCTGGGCAGGATGCTCTACTTTACAAGAGGAACTTTCTCCTGGCATATCTGTTTCAGCCGATACCTCTGTCAACCGAAGTGGTCTAATAGATGATGAAGGACAAAGCAGAAGTGATCTTAATTGCACCAGATTGGCCCAGGAAGGTGTGGTACTCAGATCTTCTGATGATGTCCAACAGAAATCCAATCAAGCTACCAGCGATCCCTCACTTATTATCACAGGGACCAATTTACCACGGGAACCCAGCCTTCTGGAGGCTGATGGCATGGCGGCTGAGTGGCAGTCTCTGAAGCTCAAAGGGCTTTCAGACTTCATAATAGAGACTATCTTGGCAAGAAGATGCCCTTCAACTTCTAAGCTCTGTTACAGAGTCTGGTCCATTTTCCACAAATGGTGCATTCCCCAGCACTTAAACAGAGGAAACATCTCATCTGGTAAGGTGCTGGATTTCCTTCAGGAGGGATTCAAGAAAGATTTGAAGCCCACCTCTTTGAAGGTGCAACTCTCAGCTTTATCGGCAGTTCTAGCATCTCCATTTGCGGAACAATATGTTTTCAGAAGACACCTGTCCGCTATTACAAAAATCAAACCGACCGTCAGGGATGTTATTTCCCCTTGGGATTTAAATCTGGTACTGACACAGTTTTGCTCACATAGGTTCTTTGAACCATTGCAATAAATTTCTCTGAAGCATCTGACATTGAAGACCATTCTTCTTGCGGCAGTCACTTCGGCACGCAGAGTGGGTGAGCTTCAAGCTCTCCTATGTGTTTCACCTTATATAGTGTTTCAACAAGACAAGGTGGTTTTGCGTCCAGAACCCTAGTTACGGTCCAAGGTGGTCTCCACTTTCCATCTCAGTCAAGAGGTCATTCTGCCCCCTTTCTGTGCAAATCCTGCCAACAGCAAGGAGAGGGAATTACATAACTTTGGTCTGTAGACATCTTACCAGATCCATCTCAATAGAACCAAGGGATTTTGAAAATCTCAAGCTTTTTGTCAAATTATAAGGGTACTGGGGCTTCCAAGGCCTCCATCGCCAGATGGATAAAGCAGGGCATTCTCCTGGCCTATGAGTAAACTGAGAGAGAACCCCCATCAGGGATTAAAGCACATTCGACCAGAGCTATGTTCACATCTTGGGCACAGAAGGCTGTCACTATGCCAGAAGAGATCTATAGAGCTGCCACCTGGTCTTCGTTGTCCACCTTTATTAAACATTACTAGTTGGACATTCAAGCATCTACAGATGCAAAATTCCACAGGAAAGTACTGGAAGCAGCCATTCCTGTTCTGGATTAGTCCTCCCACCCTAGTTACTGGGGTACTGCTCTGGTAAGTCCCACAGTCTATTGCTGTGGATTGGACACAGAGGAAAAGGTGAAATATGCTCACCGATATTTTGTTTTCTTGTGTGTCCTTCCACTGCAACCCACCCTTTTATGTATTTTCTGCGGTACTGTGGTTGTATCGTTCCTGTAATTGGATCTCTATCTAGATATAATTTTTAGATAGACACCTATACTCATTTGTATAATTCCTTTCTTTATATGCCTATGGTTTCTGAGATTCGTGTTTCTGCAATTGTTTACACGTTTCATGTTCAAGTTGTCTGTATCTAATGATCTTTTACATATTTTTCAGCTTGGTTAATGGGGAATAACTGAGCAGAGAAGGGAGGCAGACCACTTTATAGTTTAATTGGTCCTACCATCTGGAGGGAGGAGTCAATACCCCACAGTCTATTTCAGTGGAAGGACACAGAGGAAAACAAAATATTGGTGAGTAAATTTCACCTTTTACACATTGTGTGACATTCCAGTGTGTGTCAAGCTGTCTTTTCTCTTTACATCTACCCATTGTCATGGCAACCAGGATATTAACTTTAAACTTCAATGCTAGCATTTTTATGTGTAATTAAATTTATATTATTCGTTTGATATAATGGATTAGTACCAAACTGGCAGGGTTTGTGAGGACTTGCCATGACTTCTGAGCAGCCAATTTTTAGATTAATTCAGCAAATCATTCAAATGGTATAAGCATTTAATCATTAGCAGTTAACATTGAAGTTCCATTTGAACTTTATGGAAGTGCAATCTCACCACCATTATTTATACGTAAACTAAATTTACTCTGAATACCTTTTTTTCTAATACAGGAGAAGAGATCTTGATTTGAGTTAAGCTCATTTGTGGAAACTGAATGTTCTTTACAGACTATTTAATGTTTTTTATGCATGTTACGGCAGATGTCTCCTCTGAATGACACATCTTAGGCTTTGGAAAGTATGGCCAATATCATGTCATGCACCAATATGTATCAAAGGTTGAGTCTGACCAGCATATGTGACGTTTTGAAATATTGCTTATTGGTAGTGTTCATTTACTGCCATTTAATAGATCTGTGCATTAAGCCAAACATAAAAAATTGAGGTGCTTATAAAAAGAAGCAAGAAAATACAGAAATATGAGTAAATGCAAAAAAAAAACAAAAAACTGGTGCACAAATAAAGATGCAACAAAATTGGGGAACACATATGAATTGACACACAATACTATGTAAGTGTCTAATGTACGTAGAAATAGCATTCTGTATAGAAAAAGGACTGTGTAGAGATCAAACTATATATTTTATTGGTGTGAAAAACTGGAAATGTACTTTCTTTTTCTATTGTCGCTTCAAGGCATTAGAACATATGTGATGTAGGACCAACAAAATCCTACAAAATGATACTCCCTGTGGAGATTCCTTTGTTTAGCTGATGCCACAGATGTAAAAAGAAAATTAAGGGTAGGGTATGCCGTGGAAGGACACAAAAGAAATTGAAATATCGGTAAGCAAATGTTCTCTTTTCTTACGTATACCTCTTATGGCATTAGCACATAAAGACTTCTCTAGCAGTACCATAAAACCGAAAAAACAGGGTTTCAAAAGAATAGCAGGAAACCCAAAGAAGCTAACAGAAGGTATGAAAAAAGGAAAGAAAGGCAGCAGATTTAAATATATGGACAGATCCTACCAGTTATTTTTGAACCACTGTTTAGAGCACCTGTCTTCCTGCTTCAGCTAAGGCCGGGATATTCTTGTGATAGTGACTGATGAAGGTAGGGATAGCAGACTATGCATCTGCTCTGCAAATTTCTGCAGGTGATGCTGAGGCCTACTTCATCCAGGATTGCTGCTGTTGAACGAGCCTTTATCTACAGAGATACTTTGAGACCTGCTTCTTTGTAGGCTGTCTAAATACAGTCCTTAATCCATCTTGTGATAGAGGATTTTGTGGTTGATAAGCTTTTGTGTTTTCCTTGAAAACGTATTAACAGACTAAGATGAGATACAGCTGACCAAATTAAGGTTGTCCACAAGAGGCCTGCCCCACTTAAGGTTCAGATGGTTGAATATATCCATTGATTCATGGACCAGTACCCTGGATGAAACTGAAATCTGCCCCTCAATTTAAAATGCTCGAGATGTAAGAGGCTGACACTGATGTCAAATTGAGGCTGCCCACCTGAGAAACTAATTTCTAGTTTTAGTTTTTCTTCTTGTGTGTACATGGCAGTTGTTTGTTCTTACGTGGACAGGCTTTCATCTCCAAAATGTTTTTGTGATGAGTCTTTTCTGATTTTTCTCCCTACCCCTTGTGCAGTCTTGCCCTTCCAGATTACTTTCTAGCCAGTCAGACGGACATCCATGGTTAGGATCTCCCAGTCCAGGTCCCCCAATGGTCTCGTCTTCAGTAGGATTGTGACCTTCCGCCACCAAGTGAATTCCATTTTCGCTGAAGGAAACAGGGGAATCCTCCAGGAGGCATCTTTAGAATCCCCATTAATGAAGTTGAGAAAATTGAGCTGTGGGATCTCAAGTGGAGTCTGGCCCAGGGAATGATTTGCATTGCTGAAGATAATCCCTGGGATCTTCATAAAGTCTTGGGCTGTATGGACTGTTTGACATTTGAAGTTATATATTGTTGAGGATTCAGGATATGCTATCCTGAAAAAGAGACAGAATATTACCCTTGAAGTGTCCTACTGGATCCCCAGAAAGACCAGGTTTTGAGAATACGAGAGCTGGCTCTTTTCCTGATTTCTGAGCCAATCCAAATTTGGTAGGGAATTTGGTTTTTCTGACATCTGCTTCTTGGCTTTTATCATGGGACTTGCTAATAATCAGGAAGTTGTTCAAATATGGAGCAACGTTGATTCCACCTTCCTTGAAGACATACAAGACTGTTGCCAGAATCTTAATGAACACTCAGATGCTAGCCTGAATAGTGTACCAAACACTATGAAGTACAAACCATTATAAGTGAAGAGCCGCGCCTTTAAATACTGCAGGAAGAGAAGAAACCAGCGTGTGTTTCATTGTTGGAAAGTATGCCTCTCTTCCAGATCCAGAATGGAAGATACACCTGAACTCTGCAGAAAAAGCTGCAATCAAGCGACTGTGACAAGGTTGTTCCAATACAGTGGGAAGTGAACATTAATGCATTCCATCACTGGAAATCAAGATAAAGAGTTGTACCAAAGAAGAAAGCAGCCTACCCTGGGCTGAGGCATGGAGATAAGACTTCTTCTAACATCCCAAGGCTAGTGCACAATGGGTGGCTTCAGGGTCACTAGGACAAGGACCTCCTGCTTGGACAGCATGAGGTCCCCCCAGATTAAGACAAAAACTAAAAAGGAAACTTTACAAGGGCCAGACCTTGACTAGAGATGTCCTCCTGGCTGGGGCTTCTACACTGGAAGTGTCCTTTTGAAGTGTTTTGTTGGTCCTGCCCAGCTGGACACCTGAGACAATGCCATATGTTCTAATGCCGTGAGAGGGACATATAAGAAATACATTTTAAAACTACAGAAAAATATTAGATTATCTAAGCATTCTCGGGTGCCCAGTTATGATGGTAAATGTCATTTTATTCTAATAAATCCCTAGCAAGTAAATATAATTCAGAATTGTTCAGTACAGTTGATGCTATAACCAGCCTATTGGTATAACTACACTCCACCATCTGAATACAATATATGTCTTATGATTAACCAAATAATAAATACATTACAACAGCGGCCTTTGAAAAAATCAGTCAGAAACAGAAAACTTTGGTGCATATTACTTTAAATTATACCTGTTGAGAAAGGAAGTTATGGATTGGAGTTCCTGTTTAGTTCTTTGTGTAACACAGGAACCAAGGGAGTAAAATATCCTCCTTCAGGAGACGTGACACTTGAATAAAGAGTTTTCTGGAGGTAAACACTCCATCCTTGTTCCACTTTACCCCAAATAATTATGCAGTATTTCAAATGTGTCCAGGTAAGATACAGTCAGGGACAAGAGTCCCTTAGCTTGCATTTTTATTTTCCAAATTTATATGGGGATGTTCGGTCCCTTATTAGGTGGACTTCTATTCCCTGTTCCTCCAGGATGGATATGGATGAGGGGGCAGACTCTTACAGGACTTAGGATTTGCTTTAAGACGGTTTACATAGCTTTATTTAGTCACTCTCCCTATTTTTCTTCTGTAGTTCATAGACGAGTAAGGACTGAAGAGAATTACAGGTTCAGAGTGTTCAGGTTCTGTAAGTATGTCCTTTCTGCTTGTCCGTCTTGCTGCTATAATCTGAGGATGTGGCATCTTGCTGTACTTGGCACTTTGGATCCTTTAAACTTTATATCTAATCTCATGACCATTGCAAACATCTATGGTACAAGGGCATCTTTTTAAAATGTATTTGTATTTTATCTAATTTTGGTACAGTTTTGGTGCCTTGGTTCCTTTAAGAAAGGAGTGCTCACAACATGTTGGATATGACATTGGTTACTGTTCAGTTGTTTCTGTGGCACTGGGCTGGCTCCAGTTTGCAGAAAATAAGCTTAAGGGACATACTAGGTATACATATGAAGGGGACCTCCTGAAGGCACTCCATAATGTCTCTATGGCATCATGCCTGAAAAGAGATCCCTTCTCTTCTACTGCACTACAGCAGTGGGCTACCCCCCTTCCCAGCAGTTCATAATGTAGATTAATGCCCAGATTCCCTTCTTAAGGCAAGTTGTGTGGTCTTATGTCCATACTTTACTACAGCATAGGTGATGAGCCATGTCTGCTTGGGGAGCAGCTGTTGGTCCATTTGCCACGTACCTTGCTGAGGCTGCATTTGACACTTCCTATTTAATTGGCAAGTCCTTAGCGCCCTCTGTTGCAGCAAGGTGTACTGTTGGCAAGCAGCTTTTTGTCCCAGAACTGGAGAAAATAATTAGTCATTCTCCTAGGCATAAGAGTGCTCTGTTGCCTTAGGTTACCCTCCCTTCCATAGAAGAGATGTGGCTCTAGATGCCACTGCCTGAAAGAGTATGCAAGACTTCTACATCCTCTTTATGCCAGGTGCGCCATTCCCTGAAATCCAAACAAGCATGGACAGGCAAAAAAAAAACAAAAAAAAAAAAACAAAAAAAAAACCTGCTCAAAAGCCCCTCTTTAATGAATCTATCTCAAATAACTTGTGGAGATTTGGTCTAACTCAGGTGATCAGAGGAATGTCTTTGTGTCTCTCAGTACGTGCACTCGTACGTGTCTGTGGTAGATCCATTGGTGTTGAGGGTGATTTTGGAAGGATAACGCATAGATTTAAAGGGATAGTAATGTTTCAAAATAAAAGCAGCTCCATTTAATCTTCATAACATTTGGGCCATGGAAAGTGTTATTTCAATGCTGTCAGAGTTGTAGTTTAAGAGTAATTGAATGATAAAGTATCCCCCTCCTGCCCCTTTTACCTAGTGTATGCCACCTCCTCTCAGATGTGGAATCTGGTCTTAAGACCAGACAGCTCACAGCAAGGGTCAATCTTCTTAATGTGAGAACAAAGAAAACCCTGCCCCCTTGACAGGTTTTTCAGATTTTTCCCTTATGTCAATTGAAGATTGTCACTCTCAACAAGCCATCTGGACACCACATTTCTGTTCTAGGGGTGAGCAGTGTTATCAGTAAAATGGGTGGGAGGGGGATACTTTATCATTCAATTACTCTTGAACTACAACTCTGACAGTAATGAAATAACACTCTCCATGGCCCAAATACTATGAAGATTAATTAGAGCTTCTTTTATTTTGAGACATTACTATCCCTTTAAAATCTCTTCCTCCTCGTTGCTTCATCATGTCCAGAGTCCCTCTCAGCCCTATGGGGGCCCTTTTATTCCTAGAATAGGTTTCATCCCTGGTGGATATGCTGGTTTTGATGCCTGTTCCCTCACATGAGACTCATGGGATACTATTACAGCCATTCATCCAGTCCTGGACTGGTAGCTTCTCAATTGCTTAGTTCATACACCTTGATTCAAGACGGTGTCTCTAGGCACTCATTGCTGCTAATTGCCTGGAGGAGTTTTTAACTTACTGGATCTTTTAACATAGATCACCAGAGTTTCCTTCACTTTTGGGCTGGTGTCCACTCTGCTGGTTTTCACAAAGCCTTAAGCACCATTGTCTTCTCACATTTGTTTTCTTCAGATTTTGCTTTTTCCCCTAGCTTTTACTAAAGTATTCTTCAGCAGAGACCTTGCGTCTGAAATTGCATGTCTATGGTGGAGCAGCATGGCTTGGTTATCAGTTTCAAGAAATCCTCTCTGGTATTGTCCCAGTTTCTAATCTTTCTCTGAATGAGATTTGACACTCTTCAGGGATTGGTCTTTCGGCCAGAAGATCAGGTTCAGATATTGTTAAAGTAGGTGTCTCAGGCCTTGTCTGTCTGTGACTGTGCGTAAATACAGGAAGTTGCTGGGGTAAGCTGGTCTCCTTTGCCCAGTTTCACCCTTGAGAACTGCAGCTGGAGATTATCAGGAATTGTAACAGGCAGCAATGTCAAATCTCCTGAGTGATTTTTTTCTAGAGCTGAACACTGTTATATCTTCATTGGTGACTCCAGGACTCCCAATTTCTTTGGGTCATCCGTTGGTCATACTGAATTGGTCCATAGTCCCAACAGATTCTAGTTTGGAGTGCTTGGGAGCCTTGTTCGGCTCTCACATGGCCCATTGCCTTTGGTCTGACGGAGTCTTGAGTCCATCAGTGTCTGAGAACTTTAGGCTATTTTTGCTCTTCTACATTGGTCTCAGCTTTTCCAGGGTTTGTCAGTACAGATTCAATCTGACAGTGCAATGGTGGTGGCTTATATCAACCACCATGAAGGGACAAGAAGCATAGTCACGTGGTCAGAAGTTCATCTGATTCTCAAATTGGGCAGAAGCTAGTGTTCTGGCTCCCTGGGCTGTGCACACTTCAGGACTAAACATTGTAGTGGCAGACTTTATCAGCTGTCAGCATCTACATCATGTGAACTGGTGACCAAACCAGACCATGAATAACTTCATAGTTCATGTATGGGGCCTTTTGGTTGTGGATCTGATGGCATCTCTGGACAACAGCAAGGTTCCCCTGTTTTGCTTCAGAACCCCCTTGCTTAGTGGACACGATGTGCATTCTGTGGCAGTTTCCACCTGTTGTATGCCCTTTCTCCTCTTCCTTTGATTCCCAGAGTATTGCTGATGGTCAGGCTTTAATCCTGATTTCTCTTTACTGGCCTCGATGGACATAGATCTTCTAAGTCTGTCCTTTGCAGAGACACTTCGCGTTCCACGTATTCTGGACTTATTGACCCAGGGTCCTCTGTGTCACCCACAGTTAGAGAGGTTAGCCTTGACAGCTTGGATCTTGAAGCCAGCATTTTGAGGAACAAGAGATTTACCTGAACCTGTTATCTCTACTATGTTGAATGCAAGCAAACCAATTCCATCTACATCTTACCAGCAACACCATAGGGAATAAATACAAACAAACAATGGCTTAAAACAGACTTTTAACTCTTGTAATGCTAGAGATTGGAAAGACAGGTCCCTCTGTCTGTGGGGGTGCCTCAAGACTCCGTTCTGGGTCCTCTGCTTTTCTCACTGTACACTCTTTCATTGGGTGAACTTATTAGTTCATTTGGCTTTAAATACCATCTATATGCTGATGATACCCAAATTTACATCTCCAATCCTGATCTTTCACCACAAATCCAGCTGCAAATTTCAGACTGCCTCTTGGCCATTTCCTTCTGGATGGCACAGCGTCAGCTGAAGATTAACATGGCCAAAACCGAACTGCTAATCTTCCCACCAAGACCTTGCCGAACCCCTAGCTTCACCATTACAGTTGATGGAATTGATATTGATCCGGTCAGCTCAGCACGCTGCCTTGGGGCCATATTTGATTCCTCTCTTTCCTTCTCCCCTCACATTAACTCTGTGGCTAGATCATCTCGCTTCTTTCTCCGTAACATTGCTAAAATCCGCCCGTTCCTCTCCCAACAAACTACTAATACTCTTATACGTGCCCTCATTCTGTCCCGCTTAGACTATTGCAATATCCTACTAACTGGCCTCCCTGCTACTCATCTTTCACCTATGCAATCTGTTTTAAACTCAGCTGCACAAATCACCACACTCTCCCCAAAAACTGAACCTGCCCACATAATTCTCAGACATCTGTCATGGCTCCCAATTCAGCAGCGCATCAATTACAAAGTCCTTCTTCTCACCTTTAACGCTCTCCACACTGCTACCCCTCCTTACATCTCTTCCCTCATCTCCTATTATGTTCCTGGCCGCTTCCTTCGCTCAGCACACAATGCACTTCTTGTTGCACCATCCACACCCTCTGCCCTCTCCCGTCTCAAACCTTTCTCGCTTTCTGCTCCATACCTATGGAACTCCATACCCCTCTCCTTACGCCTAGAAATATCCCCCTCTGTCTTTAAGTTTACCCTGAGATCTTATCTTCTGGAGCACTAGGACCATGCACTGCCTTTGGCCAAACTCAGCACTTGTAATCTCAGCACTTAACACCCTCTTACCCTATTGTATGTCTCCCTTTATCCATTTAGACTGTAAGCTCCTTGGGGCAGGGACCTCTCTCCCATTGTTTCTATGAATGTCGCACTTATTTCATCCCCTCTTATTTATTGTAACATATGTCTATTGTAAGGCGCTGCGTACACTGTGTGGCGCCATATAAATAAAGATACATACATACATACATACATACATACATACATACATAAATCAATGTGAATTTTTGAAATCTTCATTTGTCCCTTACAGTACAGTTGGTTTGCCGTAGAATTGTTCTACATCTTTGATATTCGTTAACTGATAAATATGTGCGTTCTGGTTTCTCATTGGATGAATTCAGTTGTGTGTGATGTTTAGACTGAAATATACAACTTTACCCTCAAGTTCTCATATTACAATGCTCGGCTGCTCTCCCTTTGATACAGACTGGACATAATCACAAATTTTCTAATTGCTTTTTTATTTTATAGCCATAATTAATATTCACATAGGAATGCTTTAAGGAACAAAACTGGTAATTGTTGATTAGAGAGCATGAATAATTACACAAAGTACAAATGAATGCAATTAGCTCTTTGTCCTGAAGATATGTACATTTCTTATAGTTTCATTTTCATGGGCCAACAGGGAATTTCTTTATTGCAAAGTTTAATGTAGAGAGAAATCAAATTCCCTTGATTTTGGCTTTTTACTTTTATCTTGGATAACTTTTTAATGGTCCATCAAAACTTGTGCCAATATGTAGCATATATGCTGGTTCTGAAATTTGTGAGTAAGTATTACATTCTCTAATCTATTGTTTTTTTTGTTTTTTTTCTGAAGTTTACCAATATGTGAATAATAAAACATTGTGGGAAAAGTGTGTGTGTGATATTTGCATATTTTCACTGATAATTGCCTCTAGTTTATCAGTGAGTACAAGGATATACTACCGAAAAGCACAATTTCTGTACACCAGATTCTGAATGAAGTATTCTATGGCTGCTTTTTGCTAAGTGCACGAATGGACACCCAAAAAATGTATTTTATAAAATTGTATTTTCTGCTCTTTATATGCAGTTTGGCATAAAAAAATATTGTATTTACTAAAATCCAAGTGAAAAATGTTTTGGGAGCATTAGCTTAAAATGTTTCCAATCAGACAGTGAATACTACACCCAGGAAAATGCCTCAGACGATACCATTGGCTTTGGGACCAGTAGTTCATGCAAGCAGAAATGTGAATCTTTTTGGAAAAGGAGACTTGTTGGTAATTGGTGTAAATGGAAAAATGCACAAAAAATACCTACAACCGCCTAAATCATATGTATAATGCCAATTTGTAGTTCTGTAAATAGTTGCGTATTTATCGTAAATGGGCATTCGCATAATTTGAAAGCCATATGTATTAAGGAGCCCAGAAAAAAAGCTATTTGAAAATTCTGACAAATGTAAAATTCATTTGAACATTTTTTTTTTTTTTTTTTTAAGATCACAATATAATATTGATTTTTTTTTTTTTTTTTGACACAAAACTGAAGTTGTCATATTTTTTTTTTTTTTTTTTAAACAGGATTTGTTTTTGTTTTTACTACTAACAACGTCCACTTTTAGAACCATTTCCTTTAATTGTTGTTCATTGAATAAGTTTATTGAAGTGTATTTGAAGAATAAAATGAAAAATACAATGAAGGCAGTAAAGGGGAAAGAAAATGAATCAGAGACAATGAACAACTATGATAAACGGATGGTCTACACAAAGACCGGCACTAGAACAAATAAAACAATATAAACAGAACATTAAGCACATATCAGGAATGTTGTATTCTACAACATTATTAAAGAAGAACAATAGAAGGGTTAAGGGTTAATTCAGCTAGCAAGCAAGGTAGCAAAGGAAGAGGGCAGTAGAAGAGTTAGAAAGTACTCAAAAGTAAGTAAGGTGAAGAGAAAAAAAAAAAGGGGGGGGAGGGGAAGGATAAGGGCAGGGGTGAGACTTCACGACCATTGGAAACTGAGGAGGATCTACCCATCAGGCCAGCAAACAGACAGGATCCCGGAAATATTCAAACAGCAGCAGAAGACGATGGTGGGCAATCTTCCCCAGTGCCAGAAACCACGCCCCTCAACCAAGGTGCCCATATAGCATCAAAGGACAGCTCAGTACCAGATAACAGATGTGTACGTTTTTCATATAGCGCTGTCACTCATTTTAGTCTTCCACGTCTGTACAGACTGTGGAGATGTAGATTTCCAGCATAGCGGAATGCACATCCGAGCAGCAGTAAGCAAAAAGTTAAGAAGATTTTGTGTAGGTCTCGAACTACAAACATAAGCCAATCCAACAGAAAAAAGGAGAGGAGTCCAATGGAAGGACAAGGGAAAGTGCCTGAGAAATCTCCGAAACAACAGCCCTCCAGAATGGGGTGAGTAAGGGACAAGACCATCATATATGATCCTGAGTACCAGCCGCACCGCCGCATCTCCAACACGAAGGGGAGAGCTGAGGATAAAACTGATGCAAGAGAGAAGGGGATCTGTACCACCTTGTAACCAGTTTATAATTGGTCTCCACAGCAGTAACATTCCTAGATGAAAATAAAGAGCCACGAAAGGCTTTAGACCAGGAGTCCTCAGGAATGACAGTCTGAAGATCGGGCTCCCAAGCAGCCACTAAAGGTCTAGGAAAGATCATAAACCACCTCTGCAAGCCAGCCATACAACTTCGCGATAATGCTTCTTAATAGGGGCACCTTGAGCCCCCCTCGAGGCATTGAAGGGCCGCACAGCAGTTCAAAAGGAGAGAAAGGACGGAACAAAGTCGCCTTAGCTTTGTGTCGGGAAATGAAATGGCATACTTGAATATATTTCCAATAATCAGACAACTGAAGGCCCCATGAAGTAGAAAGAGAGTCAAAGGAGGCCACAGCACCATCTTCCACTAGGCCCTGACCAGGGCCCCAACCCAAAAAAAGCTGAACCCTGCATTTCCCTAGGAAAGTCAGGATTGGATAGTAATGAAACTAAAGGAGATGTGGTGCTAGAGAGGCAGGAAACCACAGTGGACCAACAACGCAGAACAGGAGAAAGAAAGGGATGCTCGGAGATTTTCCGTGTAAAGAACGACGATGGACTCCAAGGTAAAAAGGTAAGGGGAATAGGGGAGCAAACGGAGTCAAAAAGGGAAACCCAAGCCTTTGAATGGTGAGAATGAAACCAATGGGGATAGAGCTCATTATGACAGCTTTATAGTATTGGAATAAATCCGGGGCCCCTAGACCGCCCATGCGACGGCTCCTAAAGATCACTAAAAACCGAAGACGCGAAGGCCTGCCCCCCAAATAAATGAATTGAACAAGCGTTGTAAAGATTTGAGATTCGATTGGGGAAGGAAAATGGGAAGGGTCTGAAACAGGTAAAGGACCTTAGGAAGAAATACCGACTTAAGCAAATTCACCCTGCCCATCCTAGAAAGCCTGAGCGAAGCACATTTTTTTAGATCAGTAGACAAGGGGGAGATAATTCAAACGAAAGAGATCCGCGAGATGAGAAGGGAGCCAGATTCCCAGGTAGGGAATAGACTCTCCTGCCCACTTAAGAGGGGCAAGAGTTTTCAGGTGGCGAACTCGAACTGAGTCCAAATTCACATTCAGAACTTCTGATTTGGACAAGTTCATTTTAAAATTACTCACCTCCCCGAACCTAGATAACTCTGTGAGCATGGCCGGGGGGAGAGACACCTCAGGGGAGGACAGGGAGAAGATAACATCATCCGCGCCACCCCCGAGATTTTAACCTGTTGAGTGGCAGAGGGGTATGTAATGCATTGCGTACCCCTCTGGCACTCAAGGGTTAAGACCATGGTTTTCTTTTGGCCATATAGCCCCAAGAGCCACTATAAGAAAAATTATCTCGCGTTAAACAGTTTTTTAATAACACAGTTGTTAAAGCAAAATAGTTTGTGCACAGAGTATATTTATCTCCTTAAAGGGGTAATGATGAGCCAGGACCGTCACACAGTTTCGTCCTTTGAGGACCAATGACAGACCTGGCACATCCTGGGTTAAAGCGGAACTGCCACCCCATAAGAATATTGCCCCACTTAATTGCCCATCTGGTGACTAGCTGCTCAGTAGAGCTAGTCACCAGAATTATTACCAGATTAAAGAGAATTCACTATTCTTCTCGAACTGACAGCAGGACGGAGCGTGGACATCTTGCCATAGTGACGTCCGCGCACCTGCGCTGTCAGTCCCTTTTGGAGCCAGCCAGATTCTAGCAATGCCTCCTAGACCTGGCTGGGACTGACAGTGTAGGTGTGCGGATGTCACTATGGCAAGATATCCGCGCTCTGTCCTGCTGCCAGTCTGGGAAGAATAGTGATTTCTCTTTAATCTGGTAATAATTCTGGCAACTAGCGCTACTGAGCAGTCAGTTCCATACATTTCCTGGTGGCTGAGCAAATGTGATCGCCGCTACAGAGATCACATGTGTCAGTGGAGACACGTGACAAAAGCAGTGTAAATATACATTGCCTTTGTCACTGTTCTTTGCCTCTCTCCTCCTCATTGTGACCGTGAGGAAGAGAGAAACAGAGAACAGAGCTCCAAAAGGTTAGATGTGATGATGCTGGGGCAGGACTGGTGGGTTAGGTTACTTCATGACATACTGACACCTCTTTGTGTAGCTGAACAAAGGACCAAATTATTTTATTTACAGAGACTATACACATTCTGAAGTTTATGCAAACGTTGTATGAGTTTTATTGCCGTGGAGCAATAACTTATATGCATACTACACAGGCTAACCTCCTAAAAGAAGCACACCAGGGTGGGAAAGAGGGACATAGGGATGTTTGTGTCAGAGGAACAGTACCGCCTAAAAAGAGACACATGGGGAGGCATGCATTAATATTGATGTATTTTATCCATTCCCTTTTTAAAAAAATGCACCAACTGAGCATAAATCATCACAGAAAAATTTATTTAAAAAACAAAACAAAAAAACACCTTGGTCACCAAAGAGATTAATATGGCACCGTGTGCTTTATGGTTAAAGGGTAATCCCTCAAAAGATCAGATTTCGATGATAATCCTCAGAATACGGTTCATCCTTCATACCTTACTAATGCTTGAAGTTATACATTTAAAACTATTAGTATATCCATATGTTTTAGTTTTTAAAGATGTATTATAATACCACACAGTGTTTTTGATCAAATATGTGACAACTATTATATTTTGTCATTAGAGAAATTCTATGTTGGTATTTGAAGAAGCATACAACACTCCAAACTCTGGCCTGGATTTTACTGTAGGTGATTATATTATTGCTGGTTTTAGATTACCATTGAAATTTGTAGCTTAAACAGTTGATAACGATCCCTTGCAAAATAATCCAGGCCTTTATTATTAATATGTATGTATGTATGTGTGTGTGTACTTCCAGGGGTTCATGGGGCGATCAGGCATTTGGCTAAAGTTCCATGCCTCCTCCTGATTTGAAGGGAGCTGGCCACTTTGTTTGCTGCGGTGAAGGGAATGGGCCACCATAGGAGGTCTTATTTCTCTTCTTCTTTCTCACACACCAGTTGGCTGAGGAGACCAAGTACAGTGCCATGGGTCTTGTTGCCCCCTGCCTCCTCCTAAGTGGTTTGTTGAGGAAGCACCTTCTACCCCAATCAGTGTTTCCAGCTACACCCTCTGACAGTGAATCAGAAAAACACACACGTACACACAGTGGAATCAGCACTATCAGGACTCCACCATTGTGATCAAAAATAGTTTTAATGAAAAATCAACCAGTGTGGGGTTGAAGCTTTGATCTTTCATTAAAAAGATTTATGATTAAAATGGTTCAGTCCTGAGAGTGCTGATTCCACTATGGCACTATATAAATAACTAGCAGTGTGGGATGGAGTTGCCTGTCTTTTTTTTTTTTTTTTTTGTCTTCTATTTAACAATAGAAAAATGTATGCATGTGTCAGTCAGTAACACTATGAAAGGGCCATGGCACATAGAGGTGTGACCCCTATATATCTGTGGGCCAAACAGAGCCTAATGTAGTTTTTCTGTACAGTGAAGAGCCAGTGCTTAAAGTGATAGTAATGTTTCACAAAAACAGCAGCTCCAATAAATTTTCATAGTATTTGAGCCATAAAGAGTGTTATATCATTATTGTGAGCGTTGTAGTTCAAGAGTAATTGAATGATAGTTTCCCCTCCTTCCCCCTTTTACCTAGTGTAAGCCCCCTCTCCTCAGATGTGGAATCCAGTCCACAGACCAGACAGCTCACATCAAGGGTCAAAATTCTTACTGTGAGAACAATGACAGGTTTTTCAGCTTTTTCCCTTATCTTAATTGAAGATTGTCCCTCTCTGCAATCTACCTGGACACTCCCTGCTGCTCTAAGCTGAGCAGTGTTATATCCGTAAAAGGGGCAGGAGGGAGGTACTTTATCAATTACTCTTGAACTACAATTCTGACAGAATTGAAATAACACTCTCCAAGGTCCAAAATACTATGAAGATTAATTAGAGCTGCATTTATTATGAAACATTACTATCCTTTTAACACTTGGAGTGCTATGCATTGCATACCTGTCAGTTATTCAGAGGGTTAATGTGAGTGCACAGTGTCCGTCCAAGAAGTGTGTAAGCGCATATATGTCACACATACAGTGTCTGGCGTGCAGGAGGGGCCTGACAGGCGGCTATGGCTGACATCCAGATGGTGACAGATTTGAAGGGGGAGGCTTGTTTGGAAGCGATTGAGAGGAATAGGGTGAAAAAACTTCAGTGATAGTCTGGGAATGCAAAGAGAGAGTGCCTGACTACTACTCTGTGGCCTGCAGTAGGAACATGGCAGATGCCTGTGGGTGACATCCAAATGGTGACAGAATTGAAGGGGAAGCTGCTTTGGAAGTCAGTGAGAGGAATGGGGGAAAACCTTCGGCTTGGTGATAGTGGCAGATGAATCATGGCAGCCTAATGTGATGCTCTGTGTAGATCTCCTGTGCATTGTGGAGCAGTTAAGTTTGTATTTTTTTTATTGCTTTGTGTGAATCTTATTTGTAGGGGTAGTGCTGTGTCGGTATCATGATTCTGGGTCAGGGCATTGTGTGTGTGTCAGGATTTTGCCATAGGAGAGGTGAGGTGTTTTTTGTGTGTGTGTGTGTGTGTGTGTGTGTGTGTGTGTGTGTGTGTGTGTGTGTGTGTGTGTGTGTGTGTGTGTGCGTGCCTGTTGGGATCAAAACGTTGATCCACCAATAAATTATTTATGCACCTAAGAGTGCTGAATGTTTGTTTAATAAATATATATATATATAATCCGTTTGAGTGCCAGAGGGGTACGTAACGCTTTGTGTTGCGTTGCATACCCCTCTGGCACTGAAAGAGATATATATAGAGGGCTTAAAAGTTGAAGTCCTTTGCTACTAGCCAGACCTGAAAAGTTACTCGCCATTGCATACCAACCAGGGCTGAATTTCTACTCGCCAGGGCTAAATTTTCACTGGCTAATGGCGAGTGGAAATTTTGAGCCCTGTGTATGTATGTGTGTATGTATGTATGTATGTGTGTGTGTGTGTGTGTATATATTATATATATAATATACATTTTTTTTCTTGTGGGCTTAACCTTTTTAATGCCAGAGGATACTGTGTAATACACTGCTTTACAATCTGTTTTCTGGCACACAGAGGTAAAGGAATAGTAACCATGTAGTTTGACTTTTTGTATACTGCACTGCAGGTAAATAATGTGTACAGTCAAATATTTTTGTTTTTTTATTATTATTTTATTTTATTATATTTAAAAAAAATGGTTATTATTTTTTCATCTTATGTCCCTGATTGCAAGCTTGCTGAATTTTTGATTCCAGTGAGTTTTCTTGTAAGTAGGCATTGAAAGCAGGATGTAAAACTTTAACTGTTAACTTGCAGAATGCAGTGCTCTGTATGCTATTTTGTTTAGTTTGTTTCTCTAGACATGCTTTTATGTCTTCTGTCAGAAAGCTCTCTGTAGACAGATCCATGGAGCTCTCCTTGTCAGAGATAGAAGTGTAAATAAAATTGACAAGGATGGAAAAAAATAGTAAGCAGTATATTCACTTCATGTGTTATGCTTTGCAGTAAATGTAATTAAAAAAAAAAAGGGGGTTACTATTCCTTTAATGTTAGACATTCTCTAGTCGAGACACTTGCATGTGCATCTTCTTGTAGAATTGCCCATGCTGTGAGTTGTGATATTTTTCCATTGTGGCATTTTGGTTAGTTTTGTTTTTAGTACTTTCCTTTTTAAAAGTTTCTTGCATTATACTTAATTGCTTGAAACTTTGATTGTCCACGAATGACAAACCAATTAAGTGTGCAAGACACACATTACAAAGAAAATTAGACTTTGTCCTCATCTCAGCTATGAAAAATCCATTATTCATCGTCTTATTGTTTTTAAATACAGAGGTAAAATTTTACTACACAAAAGGAAAATTGCTTTTGAAATAGAATAAATTGCATGCTGGTTCAAAGGCTGCATTCTGAAGTTGATGATACGAAACATGATGATGCTTTGCATGTATTATTTTTCACAATAGAATGCAGCTGTAAATATAAGAGTATATACCTAAATTTCACAAAATGGAACACCTAATTGTTTTCAGTGCATAACTATGGTTTTATCTTTTTTTTTCTTTATATATATATATATATATATATATATATATATATATATATATATATATATATATAAACAATGCAAAAGACTATGGCACACACAGTATTAAGCCCAATTAGATGTACTCAGCCTGGGATAACCCTGGTTGTAGAGAGGAACAGCACCCATCCAAAATTTCCAATAGATTTATTGATGCAACATAGTATCCAACAGCAGCAAGCTAGATCTGTCAGGTCACACATACATACTCTCTCAAACACACATTGTACTTATATGGTGTGTGTATGTATGTGTGTGCATGTATATAGTAGGACATGAAGACTTATGGAACCAGATGTCAACCTTTACAACAGGTATCTTCATTTGTAACCCTTTTAGTGCCAGAGAGGTATTGAATTACAACACAATGTGTTGGATACACCCCTGCCACTCAAAGGGTTAATCTTTTGTTATTTTTTTTATATTTTTCACTTAACTGACCGAACATCTTTTAAATTACTTGTATTGTCTTGCCTCCATCTAACTCAGGAACCAAAGTAACAAAGGGCTTCACTAATGAAAAAAATAATTATTATCTGAAAATGTATATGTCCACCTTTGGGTGCTAGAAGGGTGCCACAATGCATTATTTATCCCTCTGGCACTCAGAGTGTTAAACACTTTGAGCTATACCTTTAATTATAGGATTGACCATACAGATAGTAGATAAAGTTATTTGTGTGCGCACGCGCGCGTCTGAAGTTGAGTATGGTCCAGTGGTATGTCAAAGATTTGTTCCTTGTAATCATTATTATACTACTAGTTGAAGAGCCCGTTACACAGGCCACAGTGCCACTGGCACCTGGTCACGGGGCAGTCATGCGCAGTAGAGACTGCCCACTCTGCGGCTGATACATAGCTGGATGCTCCTTTGGAGTGTCCAGCTCTGTATCTGCCACGGCTCTGGCAGTCTCTACTGCGCATGACTGCTTCGTTACACACGTTTTAGCGAATTATTATATAGGATATAGCCCCAACTTATTCCGCAGCTGATCATGCACTTGTAGAGCCCAGCACCCAGTCACAGCTGTCATGTTCTTATACTAACAAGCAGGGATTTGGAGCAGAAATCATTTTTAGCACTGGATATTTTCTTGAAAAATTAGAAAGAAGGTAGTCACAGTTTGTAGTAAATTTTTTTTGTGGCGTAAGCCAAGTTGAAAGACTTAACAATTTGCAGCAGGTTTGGTAAAACATAAGAATTGCACTTTAAAGAATACAGAATACAAGACCATGTTAAATGGGTATGGGTCTTCTCAACGAATGGTACACCATTAGTATGGAATGACATATCAGTCACCAGCAGCATAAAAGTGCCCTACAGAGTATAAAGCTTAAAGTATAGATTCATCAGTTATTGGAAAATATACAGATATGCATAAATAGAAAATAGTTGCAGCATATAGTTTTGTGACCTACGCACAATAAGCAGCAAAAATATGTCGCTGCTGCAGAACTTCTTGCAAATGAGAGATCCCGTCCCATTATTGTTCAAATCTTAATCATTAATTTGAAGCACTAATGACCCTTTACGTAGTAAAATAACGTTAGGCCACGCATAATCAGTCCAAAATGCTGACTCTTACTAGAACACAAATATTCTGACCAAATGCTTATAACACTTTACCATGTGTTATAATGACACTAACATGACTTCAGATCAGTATTTTGCGAGTAATTTATACATGCGTTCTGTTTATTAGGTATCAGGTAGAAGATGAAGCCTCACCTTTGGATGAAATGCCTCTTATGATGTCAGAAGAAGGGTTTGAAAATGACGAAAGTGATTATCACACACTACCAAGAGCCAGAATTGCTCGGAGAAAAAGAGGGTTAGAATGGTTTGTTTGTGGAGGGTGGAAATTCATCTGTACCAGGTTTGTAATTTTATTAGTGTTATATTGTCCATGAATTTTATGAAATATTATGAAATAAAAAGAAACCTGTTTGTGTAGTCAGGCAAATAAAATTGTAGCTTAGCTGGATTTTGACATAATCGTTACCCCCCCCTTAAAAAAAAATCCAAATATTCTAATTTGCGACTTTTTGCTATTTGCTCTAATTTCTAAACATAACTTGCTGTAATGGGAAATCTTCTCAGATTTTTTTTATTTTGTGACCTTATTAACTGTTGGCCTAAATGTTTATTTCCTCCAAAATACAGTATTTCATGCATTTTTTCTGTGCTAACATTGCTAAAAAAAGATTGGTGATCAACTCTGTGATGTGATGGCACAGGTTTCCATTGTCCACCTTAATAATGATTGGCTGAAACGTATAGCCTTTTTCCAGATCAATAAAAGCTGTCTTAAATTCATGTTAAGTATTTTAACTACTGAGAATATCAGGGATGTAGGGCAACTATCACATGGATAGTGCCCCATCATCAGATCTGTTCCTATGCGAGTAGAGCTGACAGTGAATCTGCCTTGAGAGAGCCCCAGTGAACCATGAGAGCAGAAAGGGGTCAAGGAGATCTCAGAGCTCCCTTGATGGTCCCACAAAGTAATGCATTGGCGTCCTCGTTAGCATTCAAGGCTTTAAAGCCCCGTTTAAATTAATGAGAATGTTGGTGTTTGGTGCACTGTGGTGCCATTGGTTTTCCGCAGAATTGTTTCAGTTCTTCTCATGTCTTTATCCCTTATTTATGCCAGAGGGGTACTCAACACATAATGAAATAATGCATGTATCCCTCTGGTACGCAAAGAGTTAAGGCAGTTTAAAGCAGGGAAAAAGTCCTGTTATAACCACACTTGTTCCTTAACTATAATTTAAGCATGACAGTGGTGTGTTTTTTTTTGTTAAAGGGATAGTAATATTTAAATTTACCTTTATTTAATATTGTAGGCATAGAAAAATAAAAAAACGATCTAAGGCTTAGCTCTCAATCCTTTATGGTTTGAGAGATATACCTCGCTAAACGTACCTCTTCTTGACTGTTTGAAAGAAGTGAGCGCTCTAGCTGACACCTGCAGAATCCGGTCATTTGACCAGATGAGGAGAAAATGCACGAACCAGGTGCACTTTGTAGACGTTCCAATGAAGTATTAATGTTTCTATTGCATGTTTTCCCCGGATTCTGCAGCTGTCAGCTAGAGCACTGACATCGTTCAAACAGGCAAGAAGAGGTAACTTGAGAGAGGTATATCTCTTGAGAGATAAGCCTTAGATCATTTTTATAATTTTTTTTATGCCTACAATATTAAATAAATGTAAGTATTACTATCCCTTTAAACTGCTCCTCATCTGCTGTGTATTTCTTTTCTGCAGTTCATAACTATTAAATGTAAAGGAATGTACAAAAAATAATGCTGAGTATTTAACAGTAGAAGTAAAAATAAATCATATTATTAAATCTTTGCTTTTGGAAGGCATGTATTAAACAGGTGAAAAGCATTTCCTGTGAGAGATCTACCATTTTAGCAAGTCTTATACAGGTATGGAGAACCTACTGCTGTGAGAGTACAGCTTTTATCATCCTCATCGAGCCAGCAGCTGGCTGAAGATAATGGGAAAAGTAGGCCAAACCAGACGGAGGGCTGTAGGTTGCCTGTTCTTGTAGTAATAGATTTTTAAACTTGTTGCAGCAGTGGAAACAATTTATTTCCAATGACAAACCAATTAATGCTGAAGGTCTAGAACACATGGCTTCACCATGTGTTGGAGACCTCTCTATCATCCAAGGGATTAACATCATATATAGTGCCTTGCAAAAGTATTCACCCCCTTGGCATCTTTTCTATTTTGTTGCATTACAACCTGGAATTAAAATGGATTTTAATTTGGATTTCATTTAATGGACATACACAAAATAGTCCAAATTGGGACAGTGAAATGAAGAAAATAACTTAAAAAAAAAAAAAAATTCTAAAAAATAGAAAAGTGGTGAGTGTATATGTATTCACCCCCTTTGCTATGAGGCCCCTAAATAAGATCTGGTGCAACCAATTACCTTTAGAAGTCACATAATTACTGTAGTTAAATAAAGTCCACCTGTGTGCAATCCAAGTGTCACATAATCTGTCACATGATCTCAGTATATATACACATGTTCTGAAAGGCCCCAGAGTCTGCAACACCACCAATCAAGCGGCACCATGAAGACCAAGGAACTGTCTAAACAGGTCAGGGACAAAGTTGTGGAGAAGTACAGATCAGAGTTGGGTTATAAAAAAAAAAAAAAATAATAATATCCCAAACTTTGAACATCCCACGGATCACCATTAAATCCATTATTAAAAAATGGAAAGAATATGGCACCTCAACAGGCCTGCCAAGAGAGGGCCACCTACCACAACTCATGGACCAGACAAAGAGGGCATTAATCAGAGAGGCAACAAAGAGACCAAAGATAACTCTGGAGGAGCTGCAAAGCTCCACAGAGGTAATTGGAGTATCTGTCCATAGGACCACTTTAAGTCATACACTCCACAGAGCTGGGTGTCATGGAACAGCGGCCAAAAGAAAGCCATTGTTTAAGGAAAAAAAATAAGCCAACATGTTTGCTGTTCACAGAAGGCATGTGGGAGACTCCCAAAACATATGGAAGAAGGTACTCTGGTCAGATGAGACTAAAATTGAGCTTTTTGGCCATCAAGGAAAATGCTATGTCTGGAACAAACCCAACACCTCTCATCACCCCACGAACACCATCCCCCCCAGTGAAGCATGGTGGTGGCAGCATCATGCTGTTGGGATGTTTTTCATCATCAGGGACTGAGAAACTGGTCAGAATTGAAGGAATGATGGATGGTGCTAAATACAGGGAAATTCTTGAGGGAAACCTGTTTGTTTTCCAGAGATTTGAGACTGGGATGGAGGTTCACCTTCCAGCAGGACAATGACCCTAAGAATACTGCTAAAGCAATACTCAAGTGGTTTAAGGGGAAACATTTAAATGTCCAATGGTCCAATTGAGAATCTATGGTATGACTTAAAGATTGCTGTACACTAGCGGAACCCATCCATCTTGAAGGAGCTGGAGTAGTTTTGCCTTGAAGAATGGGCAAAAATCCCAGTGGCTAGATGTGCCAGGCTTGTAGAGACATACCCCAAGAGACTTGCAACTTTAATTGCTGCAAAAGGTGGCTCTACAAAGTATTGGGGGGGTGAATAGTTATGCATGCTCAAGTTTTCTGTTTTTTTTTTTTTGTCTTATTTCTTGTTTGTTTCACAATAAAAAATATTTTGCATCTTCAAAGTGATAAGCATGTTGTATAAATCAAATGATACAAACCCCCCAAAAATCCATTTTAATTCCAGGTTGTAATGCAACAAAATAGGAAAAATGCCAAGGGGGGGGGGGTGAATACTTTTGCAAGGCACTGTATGTATGAAAAATAAATGGGGATGCGATTAGTACTAGTAACCTAAAAGGGGAACTAACACTTCATTATAATATCCCCCCACTTAGCCTTACTGTTTGCAGAAAATTATATGAATCCTATGAATTTTCCCCTTGCACCTTGGTTCAAGAGATACCATCTAAATGTTAAGTCAATGTTATTTTTGTGGAGGTGGACATGACATTTGTAAGCATGATCAGAGAATATCATACTTTGACAACTGCACATGGTAATCTTAACGTACCCAAGTAGTGTACAACACATGGCTTTACAATGCATTGTGTGCCCCTTTGTTCCTTAAAGGGTCACATAGTCTCTTGCGTTCTGTTTGTCTCATTTTGAGTAAACTGCAAAACAACTGTCAAGCCTGTCCCCAAGAACATGACATCCATGACTATCTGATGAATGAATGAATATGTTTATTTACAATAGCAACATGAGTGTATACAGAGATTTACAATTTCTGGTTTTAGATAGTACAGGGTTACAACTGCTTTGCAAAATAATACACTGCAAGTGGATCCCTACTTATAAGGCTTTTAATCTAAAGTGGTAAATGGAGATATACAGAGTACATAAGGGTTAAGTACAGAGTACTTAAATGATTAACTCGCTTGTTCATTCACTGATAGTCACAGTCTCACACACTAGTCACAGACTCACACACTATCTGCCACTCTTACAATTTGTCTGCAGTAACATATTCTGTTACAGAATCTCCCAGTGAATGACACAGATTACTAAGGAAGTTTGACACTAGTAGCCAAGCCATTTTAAAATACAGAGCGTAAGTAATAATTCTAAAAGTAGACATTTCTTCTTTGTCTCGACATCTAAAGCAGTCACCCATAACAACATTCCAGCACTTCCCATTTGTCCTGATATTTTGTTTTAGACTGATTTTTTTTTTTTTTTTTTTTTTTTTTTAAACATTGAAATTCCATTCAAGCCTGTGAAATTATAATGCACACCAATCAATACTCTGGACTACTCTGGTTGGATTGATTTCTTTCTCATGAGATTTACATTCCACTTGTTATCAAAAACACATTGTCCCAATGAAAATGGTTCCATTGAATGGCATTTCCATATGAAGTGAAAGGGATATCAAATGCTCGGATTAATCTCAACACTGAGATGGCCTGTACACTTTCAATTAATCTGCAACACATTTGTTATGCAGAAGCATGGGAAAATGCTGATCTTTTAAGAATGACATGACTACACTGTTGCTTTTGGCTTGATTACTAATGCTACCTGTAGAGTACAATAATTACAGTATGGTTTTGCAGAAAAAGTTCTGCTGCTTAAAACTTAGTAAGAAGTGTGTGACCCTCGGTACAAAAGCACAGTATTGTATCTTTCTATCTCGATATGAATGCAGCTACCCGTTAAGCTTGTTAAATAAAAATAGTAAAAAGCAAAAGAGAACTAGTTATGAGTATTTCTTTGCTTGGTTTTATGTCACAGGGTTATGAATTGATATATTGGTTGAGTGCTCTACTGTCCTCATCACTGTAGCAAGGGGGAGAAGTGTGTGTTTACATTTGGGATTACAGTTAACCCCTTTGTGTGCCAGAGGTATCTAACCCATTCCAATGCATTGGATACCTCTCTGGCACGGAAAAGGTTAACCCTTTGTGTGCCAGAGGGGTCCGTACGCCTCTGGCACTCAAAGTGTTAAGTATTTTTTTTATTTTCATGTTGCAGCAGCATAATAGACTGCCAGGGAATCAGATGCTTTGTGATTGTCAAATTAAAGGGGGCACTAACGCCTAAAAATAATCGGTTTACTTCACTATGATCAGGAAAGTAATGAATTTTGCCCTTGAGCCTTTGTTCAGTAGATAACATCTCTAATCAGTCTTAAAGGGGAACATTCACATAAAAAATTTTTTGAGCATTGGTTTTATTCAGTAAAACAAGATTAGCACTGTTCTGCACGTTCTGCGGCACCTTGTATGTGCCGGACAACGCTGCAGAACTTCCCACCAAACGGAGCTTGCTGTATCGTTAGACCACATAAATACAGCAACGAAGGGAAGCACAACGTGCTTTTTGGGGCAGCTGGGAGGGAGGTGAAAAGTGCAGTGGGGTTGTGCGGCACGTACAGGGTGCCGCAGAACGCGTAAGTGCCCAATTTGAAGTCCTCATATCCGCTCGTAGGTGTGAAAAAAAAAAAAATAATCCAGTGCTAATCTTGTTTTATTGAATAAAAGCCATGCTCAATTTTTTTTTTTTTTTTTTTATGTGAATGTTCCCCTTTTAAAAAGCATCTTGAGAAAAGCAATGAGCAACAAACATATTAAATGCATTACAATAAGGTAATTTTATTTTTTCATAGTGGCTAGAGAACTTGAATGATCAATAGTAAATTTGGCATGCACACGTGCATGTTTTATTTGTGATGCTGATCCTCATATATGTGTTACCTTGTCCTCAAACCACTCTGATATAAACATGCAGCAGATTGGCCAGGGCCCTCTGCACTCTGAGCTAGGTAGGATAGCTATGAGCATGTTGATGTATCAGTGCTGAGCTCTGTGCCAGGTTTACCTATAGATTCTCTTTCATGGTAGTTATATATCTAAGTTGCAACAATATAAAGTCTTTGTGTTCCTTCAGACAGCTAAAATATTAGTTTAATTATTCCAGTAACAGTTTCTAGTATCAATTCCTTAACACCCCTTCCCTGTAACCAATCTATTCATATTAAATACATATTCTGTTTGGAATCTACAAAACATAAAAAAAATGTGTGCTGGAATAGTTTACCTGTTTTTGTTTTTGTACACCCTTGATTATTTTTACTAACTTTTAGGTTATAAATAACCACAAGAAAACAAGCATCATGAGACATAATTTATACCCATATTGCCTTTCCAGGGCTTTATCTCTTCTTTCTACATTAAGAATATGGGGTGTCAGTCACTACTGCATACATTAGATAACACAGAAAACTCTGTGATGAATAAATCTTTTCATAGAAATCACAGGATATGAGCTTCCACAACTATGCAGACAAGAACGGCGTACATTGATGTTGGTGGAACTCGCTTTATTAATCAGGTAAAGGGAAACTCAGACTACAACTCCCATCAAGCTCGGCTGACTGAGCATGATGGGATTTTTAGGTCAACAGCCTCCTTAGCTAAAATAAAGGGCCATTTACATTTTTTACAGTTTCTTCATTAAACACACCTTTTCTGTTTGACACCTTCACCCTTGTGTCCAAGTTCTCCCATTTATTTTAACGTTTTAATATTAATACTTCACCCATTTTAACATTTGAGTGCCAAAAAGGTATCCAGTGCATTGCTTTGCAATGCATTGGATATCTTCATGACAGTTCAAAGGGTTCATAAAAAAAACAAAGTTCTGAAAATATATATATAATTAATTTCCTGCTAAGTAAAACAATATTGCTCCTAGTGCTCAGAGATTTTTCATTCAAAGGTTATTAAATTGCAGTTTGGGATTATGGTCACCAAGTGATGCTGTTATTATTGTTTACTCGACACCAAAAAACACTTTATTCAGCGGCTCCATTCATAATAACAACGTATATTCTCGGATACACAATATAAGACCTCAAGTAAGGAGAACATCCAAAAAATTATCAAGAAAACATACAAAAGTGTGCAACTATAAAAGGCTATTATTATTTACTGTGGAGAGCTGTACTCTCTGACGCAAGCTCTCCCAAAGAGTACATTAAATAAGGAAAAGGTTTAAACACCAGTTGGAGCTGTTGCTAACTGATGAACCCTTTGAGTGGCAGAGGGGTGCGGAATTTCTGGTATTCAAAGGATTAAAAAAAAATGTGTGAGCTATAATATAATTTTACTGCTTATTTTAAAGGTTAACTTTGAAGAACAAATCCATGCCGAATTCATAGGAAAAGGGCCATTATGATATTCTACACAGATTAAGATTATTGGAGGTTATTGCACTTTACTGTTAAATTTAGTGGGCAGTGAAATCCATAATTATCCCTAACAATGGCCTACATTCCATTCCTCTTACGATTTCTACCAGTGGGCTATTTGCTGCTTTGCTGGAAAATAGTCTGCCTTATCGAAAAATTACATTGTCACGAAGTTAAACATTTTTTTTTTTTTTTATACAATATTTTTAATTCTGTCCTCTCAGAACCAAGGTCCCAAAAGTGCAAGGGAAGCAGGTGAACAACTGGCTCTTCCTTTATGCTGGATACCAGTGTTTTTTTCTTTTTCTTTATTAATATGGTGTCACTAGACCCTTTTCAGTTAAATGTATTTTTTTTACTGAATGTGGATCAGTTACATGGACGTCTGTCTGTCTGGTCCCAAGTAAATCAGGTGTCTCAGGGCCTAATTATTTCTTATTTCTGTTAATATTATATGTATGTATGTATGTATATATGTATATATGTGATAGTGGGTTGTGTGTTAATAGTAATGCTTTCATTGTTTTCCCCACTGTTGCAAGGGAGTTGGCAATACATTGCATAGCAATGTACTGCAAACTTCTATAACAGTGGAGGGGTTAATGGGGAAAAGTGTGTGGGGGCATGTTTAGGGCATTTAGAAAATTTAGTTTTTGCTTCCAAAAGTCTTGAGCCTTAGAAGCAGAAATTGGTGGATCAGGCGCAGAACACAGAGATTACATTTTTTTTTGTTTTGCTATGCATCCCAGAATGATCTTTTTGGGGAGCTATAGCATGTGGAATGGAAAGTATAAAAAAAACCAAACTGTTCAGTTCTTTTTCTCTCGCATATTTTCACAACTGACAACCTGTTTGTGTGAAATTAAATCTAGACTTATGTTGAATACAGTAAATTGTGATGGAGCCGTTCGAGAATAACCTACAATGTTTGGGATACTCAAACTGATTTGACATTGCTTACCCCCTTGGGTGCCAGAGGGGTACCAAACTCAATGAATTCCATACCTCTCTGGCACTCAGAGGGTTAAGCTGCTGTTATTTAACACTGCCGCCTTGCTGTGGTGCTTTCAAGGGAGGGACAAGCTCCTATATCTTGATTCTTAGATATATAGGATAAATAAAAAATCCTTTTCTATTAAATTGGGCTTTTAACCCCTTGAATGCTAATGAGGTCTCCAGTAATTTGCAGATCAGTGAGAGACCTCTCTAGCATTCAAGGGGTTAACAAGCTCTATTCAAGTGCAGGGGAATTTAGGAATTTTACTTGTCCCCTGTAGTGTAGTTGGTTTATTCCAGAATAACGCCCGTTTCCTTTATAAATATGGGCTTTAGGGCCTTTTTCAAAAAGCTTAAGATGTGCAGTTCAGGAAAAAACCAGCTGGGCTCCAGGAACAAACATTCTGCAAATTGATTAAAATCGTGCTTTTAACCCCTTGAATGCTAGAGACAGGACTCCATTATTGCAAAACAGTGCATTGGATACCTTTAAGCACTGAAGGGGTTTAAAGCCCCAATTTAAATAATTTGGAATTTCCATAGGGCAAACCAAATGCACTGTGGGGGACACATAAAATTTCCACAAACTTAAATGGGGCTTTTAACCACTCTAATGCTTTGCAATGAGATAGTCGTCTCTAGCATTCATGGAATTAAAAGCCTTATTTAAATAATTCGGTATCTGGGACATTTTGGTTTCTCCCCTATGGTTCTGATGGCTTGCCCTAAAATTGCTCCAGTTTTCTTTTATGCATGAGGCCCAAAGTATCACATTCTGGCTTTTTTTATGGAAAGTAGATGCATCAAGAAAAGTTTGATGAAAGCATAAGATAATTGTATTCAGAGATATCTAATTGTCTCTGAAAGGAAAACTGTATATGAGCTTCTCATGCAGTGACCTATAAAATGAAAACATGCCACCCATTGAGAACAGAGAAAAGATTGCACCACCAACCTAGCAAACAGGACTTTACAGTAAAAGCTGTAAAATGAGGAATGTAGATTTAATGACCTTAGGTCTCATGCAGTCAGTACAAAATAAATGAGGAGTTCAGTGGCAGAGATGGGTGTTCTTGGTCTCTACATAACTCTCCTTTTCACTGAATTGTCATACACAGAGCTGGAAAAATATCAGTTATTCACCAATTAGAGAAAAATGTTACTAATTGGCAGGTGAAAAGTTAATAGTCCACCCAGTGTTAATAAAGCCAGAATATTTGAGCTCATTGAGAACGAACGAAAGTGGATATTGCTTGTTCAACAGCTAGTTACTGCTCGCATGCGTTACATTTTACCTCTGTAGTGCCATTACAGTGGAGAATATTCATGTTTTTTTTTTTTTTTTCCTCTAATCCCATCCAGGAAGGCATTACAGCTATGAAATGATAGGCAGGTCCCCTCTGCATGTGAAATCCAGCTAACCACAGATGTGCGTTTTGGCTTAGTCTGGGCCTTGTTAGGGAGATGGGGTTGGTTTCTATAATCACTGAGCGCAAGTGGTCACATCTAGATTACCATCCACCTTTAGGGAGACATTCTAAGAGTTTTCAAAATAAAAGCCAAAATGTATGAGAGGCTGAGAAAAAAATAAAACAAAAGCACCATGTTAAAAATAGAGAAGAGCATAATTTCTTACTTTTCTTCTTGAGTTTTCTACTAGTCACAGGCTAGTGGACTGGTGGAAATTATCATCCTGGTTGTGCAGCATGATAGAAACTTATTTTATTCTCACTTAATATAACTCAACACATTACTTTGCAATACATTTTTTACCCCCTCATCCACAAGGCTTTAAAAAAGAGGCACCAGTTCTGCATCAAACCAACAGGGATCTTATAGAAATTCTAATAGAAATTCCCCAAATCTCCATTGAATTAAATGGGGATTTTAACATCTTGACTTTGGGATTAAATTTACCACTCACTGCTGTTAGACATGCCCCCAGTGTGTGTGTGTGCTTTGCCTTGTAATAATTCTAATATTTACCAAGCACAGAAAGTAAAAAGCATAAAGTGCCATTATCCTATAACATACAGTCCTAGAATGCGTCGCTCACTGTGTGTGTAACCGCACATGCGGAGTGGGGACTCGCAGAACGGGCTGATCCGGAGTGGAGAGCTCCAGATGGCTGACAGCCTGTTTGTGCTCTGTGCTCTGGGGCAGCAGCAGAGGTGCTTGGTGTGTTACCCAGCGCCTCCGCTGCTGCCCCGGAGCCGGGAGCACAGACAGGCTGTGAGTCATTTGGAGCTCCCCGCTCTGGTTCAGCCCGTGTATATGGGCTTTGTAACTAGTAAACAAATAATGGTTAATTTCTATTTAAGTCCCAAGCAAATCACTTGCATAACACACTGAAATTTTCTCTCAAATTCTCTTTAAAATGAACTAAATTCATGTTAGGGTTAAGGGTCAACTTTAACCCTTTTAGTGACTGGGTTTTAGGAAATTTCTTAGACCCTGGAGGATGGACACATTTTCAGCATTTTTACTGTCCATAGTTTTATCATGGTGACTCACAATTAAGTTTCCCTATGGTGTCATAAATACAAAAACATTTAAAAAGAATTACTTATTTAGTGCATATTGTACACTGTATATCAAAAACATTTATGTTGATTGTAAAAGTTTGTTATTTTTAAAAGCCCTGAATCCCCAGAGCACAAAAATACCAAATAAGCATAGTTTTACCTACATAAATGACCATAATTAGGAACTCTCTGGAGTTACCCCGGAGACTCTGGTTTTCGCTGCTAATTACAGAGTCTCCTGGGCAGAGGCTAATTCTTCGGAAGTGGGAAGTTTTTAATCAAACTCTGCCCACGTCTGCATCTTCCCAGTTTGTTCCTCCCACTCCTCGCCCACTTCTCCTCCTTACCCAGCCTTACTGGCCCTGTATGGTAAGACCCACTCCTCCTTACGATAAGCCCCACCTCTCTTTTTCCACTCAAATCTCGTAATTTCTACCCCTACCCTAGTGGCACCACAGGACCTGTTCATACACCTAATCAACAGGAGAGCAAAAGTATATTTTTAACTTTATAAAATAAAAAAGAAACACATTTCATTGCTTGCATGGTGAACCTGCCCTAAAACTGCTCAATAACTATACGAAAGCTTATATTTCCTGAAAGTAGTCTAAGTTATTGTATGGGTCTGTATAAAATATGGTCCCATCCCAAGCATGAAGAGGTTAATCAGGGATTAATAAGGAGTTAATGCGTTTCTGTGCATAACATGTTTAGCAACTGCTTTCTGTGCTTGGTTTTCATTAGGTTACATTTTCAAGGCTATGCAGCAATATTAACCCCTTAACGACTGGGGAATCCGGACCTGGACGCGACTGAATGACAACGGAGCATTTTTTTTTATTGCTCCATTGCATTCCGGACTCCCCGAACGGCACACAGCAGCGGGGGGAGCCCGTAATTCGATGACGGTCATAGTACTTCATCGGTCGTTCAGTCAAATCGACCCTTGAAGTACTATGACCGTCAAGGGTCGTTAAGGGGTTAAGAAGTGCTGATTTTTGCAGACTGCAGAACACGAGTTTGTGTTTACAATGACCCTCACAGCCGCAGAGCATGAGCTGGGCTTGTAATGGTAACATAGGTTGTTGACAATAACTGTGTAATCTGATAGGTCAAAGCATCGCGATCAGGTTGTGATAGAGAGTAGAAGGTGCAGGGGCTGTGGGTGCTTTTTACGAGTCAACTGGAACTGGAGGTGTCCGTGTCCTGCTGTGTATTTGTAGGATTGTATGGGAAGTGATGAGATCCATCTGGCGCTCTCCTATACGCGCAGAGATCATTGGCAGATAAGTATCCTCTGCTTATTGCGTATTATATGCTTATTGATAATAAATCTGTGATTACCTATGTGTCTCTCTGTTCATTTACTTTGGAATCCAAAAGAATCATTGTAACAGTTTTGAATCAGAAAATGGCTACATTTTTTCTTTGTTCACAAAATGAAGAAATGAAAGCTTGTTAGAAATGGGGTTTCACAGAAAGGCTTCAGAAAATAAAGTCACAATTTACTGTACATCATCTCAAGCAAGTTTAGCTTAACAAACAAAAAAAAGTAAGAAATATAAATTAGTACAATGCTACCAAATATGTAGATGCACAAATGTGTGTCCTTCCCTGGGTCCCTAAATTGGCAAGAGCACATAAAAGAGCTTCTTGGCCATAACTAAAATGTACTATACTTAGTTTGAAGTCCTAATTGCCTAATAACCTCAAAATGGTACCCTAAAATCACACATTTTCTGAAAGTAGATATGCCACTTCATCAAATGTGGGTTCATTTGCCTTTCTACGCCTAACCTGGTTTGCACAAAGGTTGCATTAATTGAAAGAACAGCTTTTTTTTTTTTTTTTTTTTTTTTTTTACTTTTCCTCCCATGCAAATGTACTGAAATATTTGAAAACAATAGAATTTCCTACTGTATTCATTGGCTTCTGCTCTTCTGAGAAAAGTGGCACCCCATTGGTATTGGTTGTCATACCATAGACACACAAAACTACACCTACCTGTTTTCTTTTTTTTAAATGGGCTGCCGGCACTAAAATATTAGAGATATAAAGGAAAGGCATGGAAGACATAATATTTTCAAAAGTAGACATACATTTACATTAATCAGATGTGGAGTTGTGTGTCTTTCTACACCTAGGCTGGTGTGTACAAATGTTTCCATAATGTGGTTCAATGGGAAGTTGTGTTTTTTTTTGTTTTTTTTGTTTTTTTATATATATTACCGCCACTTTAAAGATAATAACACTGAATTCCCAACTATATTCAGTATCTCCTACCAGCCCAAGAAAAATGGTACCTCATTTGTATGGGTTGAAATACTGTATATAGCACCAGAACCACCTACTGACACCTGCCAATTTTCTTTTTTGAAATTATCTCCCTTCACTTCAATGGTTAGAATTGGGGCTGGTCTAACCTACCGGTATTCGTCATTGACAAGTGGTAAAAAGCAGCTGACAAGTAGTTAGCAATAATATTAGGGGCCTGCCACCTCTGCAGCTTCATGTGGTATCCATTCCTTATGCATTTCTTGCTGACTAAGAATGAGCCCCTACATATTTGCACTTGGATTAATATTTGAGGGGTTTAAAGAGGAGAACTAGGAACAGAGCAAATTCATCACGCTCAAATTTGAATTTGCTGCCTGCCATATCTGCTCGAAAAATACGATTGGCAAGAAAGTTCTCGTTGATGTGGAGTTATGGGCTTGTATCTGCAGTTGCATGTGTGTTATGATGAAGCAGAGAAGAGATACAAGACACCACAGTGCTGCATAGTTTCTGGAGGAGCACATCCCAGAAGTTCCTCTGCTGTATTAATGCTGTCCTGGTTCAGTTCTTAGGCAGTGAGGCAATAATCGATAGGTCCTGTAGCAAAGGGAGCCAAAAACATCCCTTTGATTTAACTCCTTGGATACTAGAGATGTCTCAAATTGGAAGCTCCAGTAATGCCTTTCAGTAAAAAAAGGCACACTCCCACGGTCAGCTTTGGGTAGGCAATTCGCCCCTTTAAGTAGGCAAGAAAAATTCTAGAATTGATTTTAGGGGGTGGAGCCTACCTTCCCTCCTTGGCTGCAGCTAGCCAACCAGCCCCAGAAAGATTTGTTCCTTGGTGAAGACGCAGACAAGAAAACAGTTCTGCTATAGTTTTAAAAAATTTTTTTTTATTTTTCTGTTAGAAATGTAATACCACCATTAGGCGGATTACCATAACTGACAATGCCCTTAGATGTGGCTAGCTCAGTATCCAGGTGCTTTTTGTGGACCTTAAGCCCTGGGGGGGAAAATCTTGGGTACAAGTTCTTTCCTCAGGAGTTTCCCACCGAGGCTACTTCTTGATACATGGTAATCTGAAGACAGAAGATCTGCATGAAAGGTGAGCATCCCTTTGAGTGCTGCAGGTCCACATGTCCCACAGTGCCCCTCTGCGCAGGGGTTTTTTCGTTGGGAGTTCTTATTGCACACTCCTGCACTCATTGGGTCTATCTGTATGTCTGTTGGGTGTTTTGGAGCAGGTTTATGTGGTAACTTAACCCTTTAGCTGCTGGTTTGCATCTTTTGGGGGGGTTATTGTCACTTTCCCTACTGGGTTCAGTGTTTTTTGGGTCTCGTAAATTGTTCTAGTGATGTTTCATGTAATTTTATTTCACAGTTTTAACTTTGACAAAATTTGAGTTCCGGCGCACTTTACCGCATAGACGCCATTGCTCCATTCACTCCTATGGGACTGTACAGTTCCGCTCAACGTAGCGACTTCAGAGAGGGCTTGTTTTAATTGTCTTCCCTTGCTGTATCAGCCGGTTAACATTTTAAGTGTGTTGGGGGGCTCAGGGGGCTTCCATCATTGTTGGGGTACTTATTCTGGGAAAATTACATTTACTATGAGCGCTTGCTTTGCGCGCTAGTTTCTGATTGGCTTCCGCCGCAGCAGCCATTTTGTGCCTTTTCTAGAACGAGTATCCTACGCAGGGCTTGGACTAGCCTTCTCACCTCTGCAGATTAACCCTTCGCCTGCCAGATAAGTGTATTTTAGCGATTTCTGGGGTGAAATTTTAATCTTTCACACTGTAATTGGGTGATTCATTATATTAAACTTTTTTTGACACTGTGAGAATGTCTAATCCGTTGCAGCTTGGGGCCAGGCCTAAGACTAAGGACGCAGGGGCCTCTGTGTCCCCTATTGCACACTGTTCCTCATGTCATTCAGGGTTACCTAGAGAATTCTCAGATCATTTATGCCCAACATGTTCTGATGTCCCTGAGTCTCTCCCAGGGACCTCCAGCCATGCATTAGAACCAATTTGGGTGCAAGAGTTCAAGGCTGCTACTGGGGACCTTAGGTCTACATTGCAGCTCTTTCCATCCCAGTTACAGGGGGTCTTCCATTCCTGGCAGACCCCCTCTTCAGTCAAATCTTCCCTGCCAAAACCGCAGGGAGTACCTGACGTATTAGATTCCTCCGAGGTGGAACTATTGGTGGATTCAGATGTTAAGGAATGTTCTGCGGTGGGCTCCTCTCAGTTTTTTGGGGACCCCTTTGAGGCTGATCCTGAGCCCTCGGCTGAGGGCCTGAACAGGGCTGTTTTGACTACCCTAAACATTCCCTTAGTTCAGGAGGTTCCTTCTGATCCCTCTGATGGGTTTCAGGAGTCTAAAAAGCCCCTTACTTGCTTTCCACCTAACCCCACTCTTGACCACCTTGTGTTTGAAGAGTGGAAATCTCCGCACAGGAAACCTTCTGTGTCCAAGAAATTTGCCAAGCTTTATCCCTTCTCTGAGACTGCGCTTGCTCAGTGGGTTCATCCTCCCAAGGTGGATGCTCCTATCTCCAGGCTATCTAAGTCTACTGCCTTGCCAGTTTGTGATGCATCCGCTCTGAAAGACTCGACTGCCACTGGTGGTACTGCCATGCGTCCAGGATTCGCTGCAGCCTGGGTGAACCGCGCCATTGTGGTCTGGACTGAACAGCTCACCCTAGCTGTCCGTCAGGGTGCTCCTACTTTGTATATGTTGCACCTTCTTGCCAACATTTCTGAGGCACAGCACTATGTTTCTGTTGCCTTATTTGATGCCATCCATTTGGTGGCCAGGGTTTCCACCATGTCTGTGGTTGCCAGACTGGCTCTTTGGCTCAAGATCTGGTCTGCTGACACTGCTTCCAAGAAACCATTGCTTTCCTTACCTTTTCAAGGTACTTCTTTGTTTGGGCCAGATCTTAACGATCTGATCAGTGAGGCCACAGGGGGTAAGAGTACCCTTCTACCTTTGGTCGCCAGGAAGAAAACGCTGCTTAAGCGTAATCAGTATTTTCGTTCCTTTCAGACTGAGACACATCCTGTGAACCAGATGGTTCCCTCCACTCCACATGCCTCCTCCAAGCCCAAACAGCAATGGAAGCCCAAGGTTTCCTCCAAGCCCAAGGCTTCCAAGCCTCCTTCGGCATGACTCACTGAACCCAGGTCCCCACTCTGCTGTGGGTGGCCGTCTGCGTCACTACCACAGTGTCTGGGAGGATTCATTGGCGGAAGGATACAGTATCCCTTTCATCGATCTTCCTCCCTTTAGCTTCTTTCCCTCTCATTCGCCTCAGGGCACGGAGAAACGCTGATTGTTCAATGGCGCTATTCAAACTCTTCTGGACAAGGATGTTCTAGAGCCGGTTCCAGTCCAGGACAGAGGTATGGGGTGTTTACTCAAACCTCTTTGTGGTCTCTAAAAAGGACGGTGGTTGACGCCCTATTTTGGATTTGTAGGATCATAATTCCTTTGTGATCCGGACTCATTATCACGAGAAGTCTATATGGATGGTGATTGCTGCATCTCTGGATCTTCAGGACGCATATTTACACATCGCCACTCATCCAGAGAGCCGGCAGTATCTCAGATTTGCCTGCAACCGAGGGCACTTTCAGTTTTCAGCTTTTCCCTTTGGTCTGACTACAGCTCATCAAATTTTCAACCATGTCTTTGGAGCCTTAGTGTCCGTCCTCCACTGGGACGGCATCAGAGTTAATCCATACATGGACGACCTGCTTCTGAAAGCCCCCTCTGCGGAATTCTTCATCATCAGGTTCAGCTATGCATTCACACTTCCACCTATCACGGGTGGGTCATCAACATGGACAAGTCAGATCTTGTCCCATCCCAGCGTCTGGTCTTCCTGGGCCTTCTCTTTGACACTCAGCAGAGCATGGTGTTTCTCACGGATGAGGTAGCTCACCAGATTGTCCACAGGGTTTCTGCAGTTCTGGCTCAAGATCCAGTTCCATCCAAGAAGCTGTCCTCTCTAGTGGGGAAATTCATCTCCACCATAGAAGTGGTCCCGTTTGCCATGGCACACACCAGGGTACTCCAGAGGTTTGTGATCCAGGTGTGCATGGATCAGCCGGACTTTCCGAAGATGTCAGTGTCCCTCCCTCTTCATGTGGAACTGAGTTTGTCATGGTGGCTCGACCTCTCCAGTCTGCTGAAGGGCAAGTCCTTCCTGGTATCCATCTGGACCACGGTGACAACAGATGCCAGCCTTTCCGGCTGGGGAGCGGTCCTGGGTCGCCTGAGTGCTCCTGGTCGGTGGGCTCTGGAGGAATCTCTCCTTCCCATCAACGTGTTGGAGCTTTGGGTGATACTTCATGCCCTTCATCATTGGACATCTCAGCTAGAAGACTGTCCAGTCTGGGTACAGTCCGACAATGCCACGGTCGTGGCTTACATCAACAAGCAGAGCGGAACAAGAAGTCTCGCCGCTTGGTTAGAGGTCAAGGCTATTTTGTCCTGGGCAGAAGAACTCCTTCCTGCCATATCCGCAGTGCATATTCCTGGCGTAGACAATATCATGGCGGACTTCCTCAGTCGACACACAGTGGACAGCAGAGAGTGGGAACTGCGCCCAGAGGTGTTCACCCTCATTGTTCAGAAGTGGGGTCTTCCTTACATCGACCTGATGGTGACAAGACACAACAGGAAGGTTCCGAGGTTCTGCTCTCGGTGGAGGGATCCTCTAGCTCTGGCGGTAGATGCAATGTCCATTCCTTGGTTGTTTCCTCTGGCCTATATCTTTCCTTCCCTCCCAATGTTGCACAGGGTGTTACGGAAATTGCGACTGGGACGCTGTCCAGTCATTCTGATTGCTCCGTACTGGCCTTGCCAAGCTTGGTTTCCAGAGTTGCTGGATCTGTCAGTGGCGGTGCCATTCCAGCTCCCTTGCCATTCAGATCTTCTTCTACAGAGTTACCTGTGGAAGGAGGATGTTCATCAACTAGCTTTGACGGCTTGGAAATTGAATCCTCCATATTGAAGAAGAAAAGGTTTTCTTCTGGGGTGGTGGCTGCTATGCTCAGTGCCAGCAAACCTGTTTTTTCCAAGATCTACCATGGTGTCTGGACGACCTTTCTATCTTGGTGTGCTGGCAAGGACCTGTCTCAGGAATTTGATCTGTTTACGGTCCTGGCCTTTTTGCAGGACGGTGTGGATAAGGGCCTCCGTTTGAGTTCCCGTAAGGCTCAGACTTCTGCTCTCTCTGTTTTCTTTAATAGGTGCATTGTCATCCTTCCTGATTTCAAGGTTTTCTTCCAGGGTGTTGCTCATACTTGTCCTGCCTTCAAGAATCCCGCTCCTCTGTGGGATCTTAACTTGGTTTTGGGGCGTTCTTCAGCACCCTCCATTTGAGTCCTTGGCTACTATTCCTCTACACTGTTGACATGGCAAATGGCCTTTCTCCTGGCAATCGTGTCCATTCGCTGTGTCACAGAGTTACATGCTCTGTCCTGTAAACCACCTTTTTTGGTGTTTCACGAGGACAAGGCTGTGCTTCGCACTTCTCATGAGTTTCTTCTGAAGGTGTTTTCGGCATTCCACATCAATCAGGAGATTGTGGTGCCTTCTTTCTGCCCTGACCCCACCTCTGCCAAGGAGAGGGATCTCCACTTGTTGGATGTGGTGTGTTGTCTCAAGTTTTATGTACATCGCACAGACATCTATCAGGCAATCTGACACGCTGTTCGTCATTCCTGAGGGTCCCAGGGCAGGAAGACCTGCATCCAAAGTGACTGTTGCTTCTTGGATCAAGTCCACTATTCGTCAGGTTTACGAGCTGAGGAAGAAGCCTTTCCCCTTTCGGGTCACTGCTCATTCTACAAGATTTATTGGGGCTTCTTGGGCTTACAAGAATCAGGCCTCTGCCGATCAGGTGTGCAAGGCTGCCACTTGGTCATCTGTGCACACCTTTTCGAAGCACTTCCGTGTTGATGTGTTTGCATTGGATGATGCCAGCTTTGGGAGGAAAATCCTGGAGGCAGTTTTGCCTGTCTAGGATTTTCTTTGGTTCTTGGTGCTTCCTTCACTTTTGAGCCCCGTTGGCTCTAGTTCAGTGTGCTGTGTAACAGTTGGGGTGTTGTTGACATCTCTTTGTTTGTTGGGCTGTCTCTGATCTGATGGTTCATATCTGCTCTGGTGACTTTGGGGGCCTTGTGCCTGGTCCTTGCCTTACTTCCAGCCTCTGGGAAACTCAATGGTTGGACATCCCAAAGTTACCAGTAACCTGTATTGGAAGACGGAGAAAAGAGGATTTTAGCCTTACCTGTTAATTCCTTTTCTCTTAGTCCATACAGGTTACTGGTCTCCTAACCTGTCAAGGGACCATGCATGGCTCTCCTGTGGCAGACCGTGGGGGTCCTTCAGGGTCATGCTCACAGGAGTCTTCTTTCCCTTCCACTATATAGTCAATAGCTAGTGTCTCAAATCTTTCTGGAACTGGTTGGCTAGCTGCAGCCAAGGAGGGAAGGTAGGCTACACCCCTGCATATAATTCTAGAATTTTTCCTGCCTACAATTAAAGGGGTGGATCGCCTACCCAAAGTTACCAGTAACCTGTATGGACTAAGAGAAAAGGATTTAACAGGTAAGACTAAAATCCTCTTTTTCTTTTTTCAACAACTTTTAAAAGGTCAAGTACCTTACATACACCGTGATAACTGAAGTTCCAAAGAAGCTCAAATGCAGTCTGAACACCCACTGTTTTTGTGGCCCACCCCCAGAGCCTCTTTGGAACTTCAGTTATCACGGTGTATGTAAGGTACTTCACCTTTTCAACTTTGTTGAATAAAGAACGTTTTTTTTTTAATTGAAGCAGACAGTGGGAGTGTGCCTTTTTTATTGAAAAGCATAACTTTGGAACTTGTGAGGGTTGTTCTGGACAGCACACACAGCACCATCATAATATAAGCACTGTGAAATGAATTTATTTGTCATAATGGCATTTGGTGGAGTGTACCTTATTGGACTCTATAAAATCACACTTTGTCTTGTTCAGAGCTGCTGCTTTTTGTTTTGTTTGATGTCGGACTCAGGTAATGTCCCCAGCTTCTCTATTCAGGAGGAATTGTGGGCGTAGCAGCTGCCTGCATTGTTGCACTTGGAATTGACATTGGAGAACTTTGCATTTGTGAATGCCACACTGCTAGACTTGGCATTGGGGAACTTGTACCTGTGAATGCCACCTGCTACACTTGACATTGGTGAACTTGGATTTTGTAATGCCACAATGCAGTACTAGACATTGGGGAATGTATGGATCTGCTTCATTTCACTAGTCTCCTCCGGTGTTGAAGTAGGAGGAGCAAATGTAACTATACAATTGGTCTTAGAGTAACCACTTGTACAGTAGAAGTACAGCCAGTAGGGTATTTCCAATAATGACACAGCTACATCTTCATCTCTCCCAACACCACTATTAACCCTGTCTACCCCAACCTTAAATAATTTGCACAAAGATGCAAACAACTCGTATCCATTCAGTAAAAATAACACACATTCATTTTATTGTATATAAACTAAAAACAAGTAGGGGGCACCAGAAGGTGCATGTAGGTGTGAAAAGCTATGTTATTCATTCACTTTGAACTGCGGCCTTGAGCCATGGCAAGGAGTTTGTGTTGCATTGTGACATGCAATAACCCTTTGAGTGCCAGAGTGGTACAGAATGCATTGCTTTGCGATGCATTCCGTACCACTCTGGCACTCAAAGGGTTAAACATATTGTTGGCCCTTTAGGTGGCACGGAGCTGCACTGCTCATTGCAAGCAATAGGTTGTGCACCTCTTTGGTGCTTGGAGGGTTAATCCATACATACTATAGACATCTCTGTATGAAATTAAAAATTCACTGGAGCATCAAAAAGATAAGTGTTTGTTTTTTAGTCTACCACAGAGAGACTCTACCGGAGCCTAGGGAATGAATGCTGATAAGAATATTCACTGCCAGTGTTATTTGAATGTTAAAATAATTTGCATGAGTGTTCAACCTGTCATGTATTGTGTGTTCAGCCTTCATTCTTATTATGCCTGAAGAAGAGACATAAATGGGTTTGAAAGTTTGTATACTAGAGCCATTCAGCCAATAAAGGTATCATTTATACTCTACCAGTCTCCTGCTTTTTCTATGGCTCACATGTACCACACTTAACCCATATTACTCATTCCACTCAAACATCACCTTATTCTTTCTAGTCAATACTTATGAGTAATGTCATTTTTCACTGGAATGATTAAGGTAGCTTTGCACACCTGCACGCAATGTCATGTGCCTCTTACTTGTTTTCAGCTTATACATTAAACTTTAATTTATTTTGTCAAATGTGAAACGCATGAGCCATAGGGCAAGGAGGGCAGGGCACGTGCCTTGAAAAGAGACTCCCTCCCTATTCCACTTTACCCCTACCAGAAATACTTGGCGACCTCAAGGGAGGTGCATCAGGGCAAAGATTCTTAGTTATCTTTTTTTGTTTGGTCTGGTTTTATTATCTTTTATGGGGCTGAGTAATTACTCCATTAAGTGCCTTCTATCCCTGGACTCCTTGATGACTACGGATCAGGATGCAGACTTTTAAGGTGACTTTCTACCTTAGCCATTTTCCTCTTCCACCGAGGACCAAATCAACGGAATAAAGGTGGAAAGGATATTTTGTTTTAACTGATGAACTACAAGGTGTCCCGGCTTATTACCTTGCTCAAAGAAGGAATGTTTTGATCCCAGAAAAAGTCTGTGTGTGTGGTGTGTGTGTCGGGAAGACATTTATGCAGTTCCCATATTATTAGGGGAGAAAAATCAGGAGTCTGGTTAAGGATTTCATAGTCTTTGATTTTAGCTTCAACAGTAGCCTTGACATCTGCCTGTTCAAAAACGGTATTTGTCAAGGCGCCACTACCCCATGTAATGGCAGAGGTCTGTGGTGTTAGTGCAAGTGATACTAGAGAGTGGTCTGACCAGGTGAGGGAGCCAATAGAGGTTTAACGAAGGAGATGTAGATATGGATGGGTTAAGAAAATGTCAATTCAGGAATAGGTGTCATGAGCATTAGTAAAAGGTATAATCTTTTGAGTCAGGGTAGAGTAGTCGCCAGGTATCCAATAATTGGGGAAGAGTGGAGCAGAACATTGAGCTTCCTATTAACAGAATAGGTATAAGATGAAACACCAAATGAGCAACTGAGATGAGAGAGATGGGAATTAAGATCTCCTGCCAACACTAAAATGGATCAGGAAAGGATTCTAGCAAAGGTGTACATCTGACTGTCTAGCAGACTTTTAACAAATAAAAATCTGCCTTCTCTATCTCAGCGGACCTGGGAAGGTGTTGTGGAACAGAATCCCTACTCTGCTTTGTTTTGAAGAAGAGGAACTCCTAAATGCCTGGTCAAAGTGTCTGTTGGTAAGTTTCTGCTCCTTGAGGGCAGAGAAATGTGTTTTCTGAATTAGGATCACATCGCCTCCCAAATTCTGAAAGTCCCCAAGGGCCATTGAGTGCTTGTGAGGAGAGTTATGGCCTTTGACATTCAGGGAGATGATATGGAGTTTAGAGAGAGTAGCAGTGGATGTCATTCTGATGGTAAGAATGCCAGTTTCAGCTTCATCAATGATGAATAATTTAGTAAATGCAAGAGAGCTTGATCTGCAGATGGGGAGCACTAGGAGAAAAGATTTGAATAAAGAAGGGAAGGAGTGGAGAGGAAGTTGGGGAAAGGGGGGTGGGAAAGTGGAACAAGTACTGTATTCAGGACAATGAGGGCAGTGTAAATCAATTTCCATATTCTATATCTAGGCATTCTACTTACCTCTCACCTGCTGGATATGGTCTCTTTGAACTTTGGTCTACTATGTAACAAACCAATCAGAACTTTCCTCTTGGCACGGTGTCACTATATCTTGGTTAGTTAGAATTAATCTGATCAAGATGGAGCTCTTCCTCAGATTCTTTACTTCCTCAACACTGTCCCGGTGGGTATACCGCCACTGTTCCTACACTTCAATCTATGATGAACCAATTTGTTTGGGCATTCAAACAACCACGCGTAGCATCATCTTGGCTTTACTTTCCACTCTCGCAGGGAGGCCTCAGCTTCCCTGATCTTCACAAGCTGTACCAGGCTTCCTCGATCGCATTACTGCTAGACTGCGCTGGGTGAGAGCTATACAGCTACATTACCAGATGGTTGACCCCTACAATCTGCTTTGCCTCAAACCTGATCCTTCTAGCCACTCTAAGTTCCAGTATCCTATCCTCAAATGGTTTCTTTCAGTGTGGTTTGAGGTGTTCACTTAAGTGTGTCCCCTGTCCCTCTTCCCTCATGTTAGTATATGGTCATCACAATTCCCAAACAGGATCACTGTCTGGCCCGTGCCTGTTGGATATATGATAATGGAATTGGCTCCATGCTCCACATCTGGTGGGACTGCCCACTACTGGAGTCTTTTTTTTTTTTTTTTTTTGGTTGGAGATTGCTGCTGTAGTCTCGGATCTCTTCCGCACACCCTCATTCCAGGGGACCCCATCTATTTCCTCTTCTATGTTTGGCCTGACACCATACGCTTAACTTCCAATCAGAATCAAATTATGGTGGCCAAACAATTAATTCCTCTGTACTGGAGGTATTGGACAGCTCCAACAGTACAGGAGTGGTGGGCCAGATTACTTGCCAGAATGACCATTGAGAGGATGCATGCAGCTGTCACTGGAAACGGGATGTCATTTCAGAGGGTCTGGGATCTGGGGCTTCCAGGGCTACAGAGCTCAGCGGGTTGGGGCAGGTGGGTCCTAGGGTTAGCTCCCAGGGAGTCTTTTCTTGGCATGCCCTAAATCTATCCACACCCTATAACCAGTACGGATTCCTCAAGTACCTACGTTAAGTCAGCTGGCACATTTGGTCACCCAGTGGTGAATTACCCTTCCATAGATTGATAGCTGGCCAGAGCCTTCTCCTCTCCCCCTTTCTCCTGTACCATGGGCAGACAGTGGCTCTGATGGCTGAGGCTGTCCATCAGTGCGGTGCCTCCCCATATTTTGGGGTGGTGGAAATCCTATCTAATTTTTATTACTTTTCTATACTTTCTCCCTATCTTTCTCTACATTTTATACAATGGTCTACAGTGCAGCTCTTGGCACATTCTGCACTCTAGTGATTGTACTTGTTAATGTTTATCAAGACAATGTGTTATACCTATTGTTTAGTACATGCTCTGAATGTATACTTGTCGGCTACCAATGTTATTACATTGCACTGCTTGTAATTGCAATATTTCAATAAACTCTTATAATAATAATAATAATAAAAAAAATAGAAACTATATATTTTTACAAGAAATGCATATTATTAACCATTTAAATGAAAATGCTTTTTGTTTTTTTTCTGGACACCCCTCTGGCAATCAGAGAGTCAAAGTGCATGGAGTGTGCTTTCATACTATGTATTCCTTGGAAGGTATTTGTATATGGATGAAGTGTCCCTTTTATCACCTAATTTGCAGACCTCTCGTTTTGATTTTTTGTAGAACATTAAAAATGCATTTAAAAACAACAACAAAAAAAAACTGTTATCTAGCTCATGTAGCCTGACTGGAGTGGTGACTTTAAGTAACTTAGTCTTTAATAACTCAGATATACAGTATACCTAATTCAAAGCGGGAACAGTTAATTGTGATTTGTTTTTTTTTTTGTGTTTATAAATTATGCATGCAATTGCTTTTGCACAAATAGAAATAAAACACACCAGCCATAACAATGCATCACTATTGCACCCATGGATGTTACTTAGGCTGCATTTTTGGATGGCCAGTGAAGAAAGCCTGTCCACTTTTTAAAATAAAGTACCATGCAATAAAAGAAACAAATACAGGCCATTTCTTGCCTTTTTGCTCCTAGAGAAGAAGAAAAGATTTAAGGTATAGGTATTTGTACGGTTTGAGAAGAAACCAATAAGTACGTATGAGGAACAGAAAAAAACTGCTCCATCAGAGTATTTATTATTGACTTTTACATGTCAATAATTAACAGCTCATCAGTGCATTTCTGCAGATATGGCTTATGTTCCTAAACAAGGAAGTATCCTCAGATAATTGGAACTTATCGAACCCTGTTCATCTTGAGCCACATATGGATTATTTTTTAAATAGATGTAGCGACAGGACCAGCAACCTTTAATTTTATATATACTTTTCATCCCCCTTGAATTGTAGAGAGATGAAAAGCGGATTAATTGTGGAGCAGAAGAAATTTACCATATGGAACAAATACAAACTCCTACTAATTTAAATGGGGCATTTAACTCCTTGAATTCGGAGAAGTTCTCCAATGTATTGCTTCTCTAGCATTCATGGTGTTAAAGGGTACCTTTACATCAATGGGAAATTGTATTTGTTCATGTTATGCAGGTTGTTTGCACTAGAGTTTCTTCACTTTTCTTTTGAACATAAGGCAATTAGTCCCTAATAAAGCTAACACTTTATTAATGGAGGCTACAAATGTTGGAGCTATTGGACCCTTCTTTAACATCCAAGGAGCTAATGACAGATTATTATTACTAGCACATTTTCTAAAAGCCATGGGGTAAGGGTGTTTGTAGTTGACAGTAAAGACTGTTCATGGATAAACAAAACGGTGATCCTGCTACTCTGATGCATTAACCCCTGCAGTGCGGAGGAATGGCAAGCAAGTTCGTTGACATCTTTAACTCCTGCACTCCTGAGCAATACAGGCAATGTAGCCTACAACATTAATTCTGGCAGTGCCAATGAATGGCAGTTAAGTAGGAGCTACAGGATTAACGCTGATGTGAGAGTGAGTTCCAGATGGGTGCCCCTTACAGCCTTACACTGCAGTGTTGATGAATGGAGGATGCATAGTGCTTTTTTTGATTTGAACAGCTCCTGCCATGGATGGGCCCATGTCATACCCAGGTCTTAATTAAAAAAAATGATTCAGTATACAAAAGCTATAAACTGAATGGTTGTCCTAACTGTAGCTACTCCACTGAGTATGTACACACTTTCAACCTGTGAGTCCTGCTTTGCTGAATCCTTTTGTTGACTACTCACACCTCAGGCCTTCCGACTGGTCGAGGTCGGCGTTGTCAGTTCTCTGACCTCCGCCTGGTACTTCTGACTGGTCGAGAGTGTGATTAGGCCTTGCCTGTCCAACTTGTCGTAGCTTCTGAGACCTCTGCCTCCAGGCTTTCCGACAAGTCGAGTGTTAGGGAGTCGAATACTAAATCGCTGACTTCACCTCTGAGCCCCGGGAGTCGAATACTAAATCTCAGACTTCACCTCCGAGCCCTGGGAGTCGAATACTTAATCTCCGACTTCACCTCTGAGCCCCGGGAGTCGAATACTATTTCTATGACTGCCTCCTGAACTATCATCTTGACTATCTTCAGAGACTTAGTTGTAGATCTGAACTCTGTCCTTAAAGTGTTAGTAAAAAAACTTTTTTGCATTTAGTACAGCTTAAAAAGCTGATCTAAATGCAAAAAAAGTATCTCTCAAACCGTTATGGTTTAAGAGATACGGGCGTTTAAAGTTTGCTGTTTCCTACTGACAGCTGTAAAGCTGTCAGCAGGAGGAAGTGCCACCGTGTCGACCGACGCGAATCTCCCTACAGCTTTACAGCTGTCAGTAGGAAACCGCAAACTTTAAATGCCCGTATCTCTTAAACCATAGCGGTTTGAGAGATACGTTTTTTTGCATTTAGATCAGCTTTTAAGCTCTTCTAAATGCAAAAAAGTTTTTTTTAGACATTACTAACACTTTAAACTTCCAGCATTAGGATCCAGATATTTCCTTCATTCCTTTCTGCTCCAGAACCTAGCTTAACAAAATGTTCAAAATTGTGATCTTATCTATCTATTAAATAATCTGCAAAGCAAGTTTTGATTGAATGAATGGGAAGTATAACTTTGGCATTAACTGAAGGGCTATAGCATTCTAAATAAATCAATATACACAAGTGGATGCTGCTTAAAAATATACAGGAGCATATGGATAAAGACCAAAAGTGTAGGAATTCCTGTGCAAAACAACTTCAACCTATGAAACAATTAAAACTCCCATTAACTTAAGCGGGAATTTTAACTACTTTGATTATAGAATGGTTTCTGAAACACTGCAAAAGCAATGCTTTGGAGATGTCTATAGTATCTAACAGGTTACTGTTATAAATATTGTTCTGTTGTTTTTCACAGATTTTCTCTCCCTCTCCCTAGTTGGTCTTTTTGCCTACAGGGATTACTCATCTGCCTTTGTCGTGCCCTTTACCAGGGACCAGGATGCAGTACAATACTACTAACACCTTCTAATAATATGCCCCTACGTACCTTACTATGGCCATAAAATCCTAATTGCCCTTAGTAATTTTGTCCTTGTACATTTGTTGAAGAGGTAACATCTTTAATCAGTGCTGGAAATCATGTTCGTGGAGGTGGACATGACAGTTGCTGGCAGTTTTCAAAAATGAACAAGCTAGAGTTCTCAAGCATGCTTAATCAATTAACAACCAGAGGCATGCATAGCACATTGCAGAGCATCGTGTTGCATACTCTAGTGGTCCTTAAAATGGTTAAGATTGCTATGTGTAGTGTGAGGATTCTCTGTCCTGTTGTACTGCTACCAACTGTCATGTCCTTTTCCATGGGAGTGACATCTAGGACTGATTTGTACTAAAGCAAAAAGGCAAAATTCAGAGGGGCCATTAAACTTTTCTTACCATAATAAAGTAAGTGGTGGGTTATAGGAAGTATTTGTTCTTCTTTAAAACTGGAACTATCACCCTATATTAAGCCCCCCCCCCCCCCAATAATTAGGCATATGATGTTTAGATGCTTAACAGCGCTATTATTGGGCACAAGTCCCAAGTTCTGAAGTAGTCTTCCTAATGAGACCGGCGGCCAGGCTTGCATGCAGACATCTTGGCTTAGCGACGTCTGCACACGTGCGCTGTCCTTCCTGGTCTCCTCTAGTAGGCATTGCATGGTACCTTAAGGTACCGGAACGGACTGACGGTACAGGCGGCTCTAAAGCAAGAAGTCTGGCCGTCAGTCTCAGAAAAATAAAGTATTACTTCAGAACTTGGTACTTGTGCCCGATAATAGCGCTGTTAACAACCTAATCGCCATATGCCTAATTATTAGGTGGGACTTAATATAGGGTGATCCGCTTTACTGTTGTTTTTTAAAATACCTTTTTTAAGCAAGTAATGAGGATTTTTGTCTTTATCTTCTAGCTGCTGTGAGTGGCTTATAAATATCTGCAGAAGAAAGAAGGAGTTAAAAGCTCGCACTGTGTGGTTGGGATGTCCAGAGAAATGTGAAGAAAAATATCCAAGGAATGCTATAAAAAATCAAAAGTATAACATCTTTACATTCATACCAGGGGTAAGAAAGTTGAATGAATAAATGCCTAAGCCTTCACAAGGCTCATTGACTCTGGCAGATCCTTCAGAATGATGAGTCACTGATGTTCATGTGAGGAGACCCTATCACACCTCCTCACAACAAACAAATACATTCTAGTAGGTCTGTATGACTTATAGAGGACAAATAGAACTTTAACACAATCAGATGGATTTAAATGTGGCATTTAGCCCCTTGCATGTTTAGGAGAGCTCCATAGCAGTCAAAAGCAATCTATTTAAATTGTTGGAAAGTTATACTTTGTCATCTGTGGTGCAATTATTTTTGTCCCAGAGTTGCTTCGCTTTGCCTTTATACAAGATATCCATTGAGATTACCACATGCTATTGAAATTACACTAATGCTTAAAATTGGGATGCTCTATTATAAAAAAAAAAATCACAGTTTAATAAACAACAAAAGAAGATATGGAAAAGTATTCTCAGCTTTAGAATTCTTTGATTTCCTAATCTATTGCCTCTGTACCATTGACTTTCGGGTAACACTGCTATGCTTAGGTACCTGGCAGAGATGTGTAGGCTCCCGTGCTAGGACACCCTTAATAACCTAGTAATGTATGTTATGCTACTGCATTCCTATAATTTGCCTTTCCTACCATTGTTTTCAGTCCTGATGAAGGTCAATGGTAGCTGAAATCTTATACCGCTATCTCATCCTCTTGTATGATAATGTGTTTTATAAACACAGTGGCAGTTGGTTAAGTCCTCTTAATGTAAATAATGATGTACAATCCATTGAACCTAGATATATATATATCCAGCACCTGGAAAATCTTGGAATGTAATATATGTCTGTATTAAAACTCACCAAAACGAATGGCTGTGTAATTAAAAGTTTGATCTTATGTCAAGGTAATAAAATGTCAACTGTCTTTCAGACAGATAAATATTCTCATGTTTATTGAACCAAGCCACTGTTTTTCACGCTTAGGTTAAATTATTAATTGTCCACAAATTGCTTAAACTGTGCACATTTTCCTAAAGGTCACAAAGTTCATTAAGAGTGTTATAAACCATTCACTGTGGTGAAAAATACACAGTGTGGTGTTTTTTTTTTTAATTAGACTAGATTTGTACTTTACATTTTTTAACACTTGCTTTACAATTGTTATTGTATGAATTGTCATAAATCTCAGTATGTTTGTTTTGTATTATGGAATACTATAAAAAGTAAGAAAAAGATATAATCTAATAGCTACAGTGAAAATGAAACTCTGGTTTAAGAAAATATTAGTCTGACTAATCTTTATCCTAAATATTTTTTTTTTCTTTTGTTTGTTTTAAGGTTTTGTATCAGCAGTTCAAATTTTTCTTAAATCTCTATTTCTTGGTGGTAGCGTGTTCCCAGTTTGTGCCAGCATTGAAAATAGGCTATCTTTATACTTACTGGGCACCTCTGGTAAGTGGAATTGAAATTTCTCTTTTACTGTATATATTGTTTTGTGGTAATGTAAGGTGCACTGCAAGCAATCTTGTTAACAAAGGAAAGTTAACCTAATGAGAAGTGTTGGGAAAAATCAGATCTGCTCAGACTGGTAACTGTTCCTAGGTCCACTAAATCAATAATGTTTAAATGTTTTCGTCAGATGACTGGTTTTAAAGCGGAACTACCACCGCATAACAAGTTTATCTTAAATAACTCTTCATCTGGCGACTAGCTGCTTAGTAGCTCTAGTCTCCAGATTTATTACCTTATTAAAGATGGAGCGTGGACATCTTGCCATAGTGACGTCCGCGTGCCTGCTCTGTCAGTCCCAACCGGCTCTAGGAGGCATTGCTAGGAGCTGTCCGGCTCCGGAAGGGACTGACAGATCAGGTGCGTGGACGTCACTATGGCAAGATGTCCACTCTCCGTCCTGCCTGTCAGCCAGGGAAGAAAGGAGAAATCTATTTAATAAGGTAATAATTCTGGAGACTAGCGCTACTAAGCAGCTAGTCACCAGATGAGTTATTTAAGATAAACTTGTTATGCGGTGGTAGTTCCACTTTAAACATAGACAGCGATATATTACATAAAAATTTAGGTGTTAAGTATGTACTTTTTTAGTGCGCTGTTCTCAAACTGTGTTGCTTAGACAAAGATATACGCTTTTGCAAAGTAAGGGTATCCCTAAAATCTGCACTCTTTGCAGATTGTGGTTTGAGACCCATCTTAAGCAGGACATACAAAATTCAAATATGCCTTATTTTGGAATACATGAATAAGGGGTAGGCAGCTGCACAATTATTGGTGAAAATTATTCTACCTCCATATTTATCAAACTACTTAAAGCAAAACTGTAACTTTGTTGAAAATATGTAATTTCTCTTACATCCTATATGGAACACACATACTATGGGGCTGAGTCTTTCCTTTTGGAGGACAGGACACAGCTCAAAGACAGAGTCTTATGGGTGGTAACTCCTTCCTTCTCCGCCAGCTCAACCCTTCCTCTGCTCTGTAACTGCCCCAGAATGAATGAATGTGTCCTGAGAACAAGATGGATGGCAGGAGACACTATCTTTAGATTTTCTGATAGGTATGGAGCTGTCACATTCCCCCCATTAGATGGGATACCATTACTGGGCTCCCCCTGGAGTGGACTGACCAATGTGCAGGTACTGTGTGGACCCTTGCAGCCCTGTGGAGCGAATGCTTCAGCTAAGTTTTCCCTCCCAGCAGAGTCTCTTGGGGCTCGGTTTGCTTTCAGATACAATGGTAACCTGAAGACAGAGACTGGTGAATAACCCTTGAGTGCCTTGGTCCACATTTGTCCCAATCCTGGGGCTCTCCATGCAGAGGCTTTCTGAGCCCTTACAGGCTCTTGCACTTATGTTGGGTAATTTCTTATACTGTATATTCATCCCATGGGGTGCTGGAGTAAGAATGACTGCATCTTGGATAAAGATTAACCCCTTCTCTACTGTTTGCAATATTTTGGTGTGACATAGGCTTTGTAGGCTTTGTTTTTACTTCTCCTTCACTTGTATCCTATTGTTATATCTTCCTTGCATGTTGCCTGGGCTATTTGGGTCGCTGGGTCACGTCAGTAAATAATACAGATTTCGTTGTAGCGGCCCCCTGGGATAGTCCTCCATTTACTGGTACTACCCAGCTAGTGGACAGCTCTGTCTCCTGTTCTCATTTTGAGCCATCTAATTATTTTATATTGGCTGTCTGTATGCTGCCTGGCCAGAAGATATTTCCACTGAAGCCCCTAGATCTTTACTTGAATGTGCTTTATAGGAGATGGAGAATACCTTTACTATTTTCCTGCCCTCTGTCATCCCCAGCCTGTGGTCATGGAATATACCAACCTGCTTTCTTTCATTTGCCCACTTGGTCTGATTCGTGGCCTTGTGTTCCACTAGAGGAAATGCACCTCGTGGAGATCCAGATCATTTGCAGCGTCCATGCAAGTTCCAATCTCACTATCCTCTGCAAGTAGGGGGCTTGTTGTGGCTTTGGGAGGCAGGCCCTCCCTTGCTTTCTGGTCTTTTTTGGTGGGTTCTTCTGTGTGTATTTCATAAGTGGATTGTATGCCTGTCAGCAACTTCTTAATTAAAGCCACCGTTCACTTTCTTTCTTTTGTCTGCAGGACTGTTTTTGATTATAACTGGTTTACTCAGAGATGTCCAATCATCATAAGGCTCAGTCTTCTAAAGAGCCCCCCCCCCACACACACATACACATATACAGATAGGGACTAAAACACCCTTCAATTTATAGCCTTGTTCTGGTCGTGAGCAAAGCAGAAAGTAATGACATGCCTTCTCAGTTTCAGGACTTCTTTTCCTTTATGAAGTTTTTTATGCAGTAAACCTTAAAGGGGAACTCTCACCTCTAGTCTTGTCTTCATCTTAAAGTTCCCTTGTAGTGTTATCCCATTTTTTTCCAATATAATTCTTTATTGCCCGGATTGACATACTGCAGGACAGAGCTGCCCCACAGCCTGTACAGAACTTGCTTCACCAGCATAACTTTAAAAGGCAATATCTCAGGCAATAAGGAATTATATTGAACCCCCCCAAAAAAAAACAAAAAAAACAAACAAACCGATAACAGCTTCACTACAATGGAACTTTAAGATGAAGACATGTTTACTAGAGGTGAGAGTTCCCCTTTAAGGACTCTGAAAACCCAAGAAAAAGATCTAGATCGCCTTGAAGAAAATGAGTTGTACCTAAGAATCCTGGATCCAGACTCTGAAGTCTCAAGGAAAAACGATCGATAATGCAGGATCTTTCAAGAACCTACACAAAACCCTGGGTCTAACAGACTTCTATAAGGCCCTAGATATTATGGATACGGCCTTTGTAGGAAACAAGAAGTCCTCCCAAATTTCTCCCATTCACCATTCCACTTTGTATCTGGTTAAAGCTGCTTAAAAATCCAACACATCTCACCATGTGGCCAGGGGTGTAACACATTCCACTTATTTCAGTGATGACACCACTAACTTGTAAATTTTTATCCTGGAATGTGAGTGGCCTGAATGATGCTGTAAAACAATCTTTAGTCTTGAACCACGTCCGGAAGCAGACTCCAGGGGTGGTTATGTTGCAGGAAACCCATCTTACTGCAGGCAGAGTTTTGTCTCTTAGGAGGCACTTGAAACAGTGTCATTACCATGCCACATATTCCACATATGCCAGGGGTGTTTCCATCCTTATCGCTAAATTGGTTTCTTTCGAATTCATTGATCTTAAAACTGATCCACAGGGACGTTACCTCTTTCTAACATGTAAGCTGCAGGGAGCTCTGTTTGTCTTAATGAATGTTTATATTCCACCGCCTCTGGACCCATCAGTTCTCCAAGACATGCTTATATATGTCTCTGACAAGACACATCACCACATAATTTGTATGGGTGACTCTAATATAGCTACTAATCCTGATTTGGATAGATTTGGTGGGACGGCGGTTGATTCCAAATTACATAGAGATGCCTTCCTCAATCTTGTGGGCGATATGGGACTTGTAGATGTATGGAGGACTCTCCACCCGCGGGACCAGGAATTCTCCTGCCACTCGGCCACTTATAAAACTTTATCTAGAATTGATTATGTGTTTGCTAACCAGATGGCTTTGAATTGGGTTATGGTTTGCTGTTTTCTAACCAGGGTGGCCTCCGACCATTCCCCGCTATTATTGTCTTTACAGCGAGACCAGACATCTAGGCCCAGAGTTTGGAGGTTTAGTCCCGTATGGTTGACTAATACGCAATTGGTGTCTAGGCATAGAGAAGATTTATGTGACTGTTTTGCCAACAATGTCAATTCTGCTGCTCAGGGTATTGTTTGGGAGGCTGCCAAGGCAGCTGCAAGGGGTTTTCTGATATCTCTTATATCTACGTAAAATAAACTTAAATCTAGAGAAGTGGAGGTTCTGGAATCGGAGGCTGCTGAGGCGGAAAGACAGTTTGTGGGGAGTGGGGATTCAGCGTCCTACACTTAGTTTGTTTCTTGCTCGTTGCGATAATCTGTAAAACTTTCTGAACTGAATGTCCGTCATGTTTTTTAAATGAAACAAAATATCTTTGAAAATGGGGACAAGACGGGGAAGCTTTTGGATCACCTTGTTCACCAGCATAGGGAGACTCCGTTGCTTTCTTCACTCCGAGATTCAGAGGGTGAATAGATACTCGACCAGCGACTGATTAATTTGTGATTCCAGCGCTTCTACTCTCATTTATATGAGTCTCGACTAACCCGCTCTGAGTCTCAGATATCTCATTTTATTGATCATTGTGACCTTCCGCAACTCTCCTTAGAACATCAACGTATGCTAGATGCTCCTATACTTCTTAGAGAGGTGATGGAGGTGATTCTTGGTTTGCCGGCGGGTAAGGCCTCAGGTGTGGATGGTCTTCCTGCAGAGTGGTATAAGGAGTTTGCAGATATCTTGGCCCCTCATCTCTTGAATACTTTTTACTCTGCAATTGATGACGGACATCTTCCGGATTCCATGAATGATGCTTCCATTATTGTATTGCCTAAGCCAGGGAAGGATCCGGAACTCTGCGACTCTTACAGGCCTATTTCCCTTTTGACCACGGATGCAAAAATCGTGGCGAAAATACTGGCTACCAGATTAAATATTGTGCTGGGAACCATCGTACATGAAGATCAGACTGGTTTTATCCCAGGCAAATCGACGTCCCACAACCATAGAAGATTATTTTTGCACTTGCAGCTTCCACATGAAACCATCGGAACTCAGGCGATAGCGTCACTTAATGCATCTAAGGCCTTTGACTCTGTCGAATGGCCATATCTTTGGCATGTGCTTCGGGGTTTTGGATTTGGTCCATCCTTTATTAATTGGATACATATCTTATATGGTAACCCAAGGGCTTCTGTGGTGACGGGTGGACTTAGTTCACAGCCCTTTTCTTTGCACAGTGGCACTAGACAGGGCTGCCCGCTCTCACCCGACTTTTTTGCCCTGGCCCTGGAACCTTTGGCTGTTTTGATTCGTGCTAATCTGTTGATCTGCGGACTCCGTATTGAGGGCAGAGAGGAAAAGATTGCACTGTATGCCGATGACATTCTACTCTTTCTTGGTGATGATGGGGATTCTCTGAGGACTACGTTGCGGTTGGTGGACGATTTTGGTACCTATTCCGGATTTCAAATCAATTGGTCTAAGTCCTCTTTGCTCCCGATTGATAGTGGTCTGCGGGAGTCTTGCTCACCGGACGTCCCACTTTCCTATGTGGCTGACTGTACCTATTTGGGGGTTCGGGTGGCAGCAACGACGGACTCCTTTTTGGAGATGAATTTGTTGCCTACTATTCAATCTTTTAATGATAAAACAATGGCATGGCTTCACCTGCCCTTAAATGTTATTGGTAGGTTGAATCTTATATAAAAACTTGGGCAAAAAAATCATTTTAATATTTTTCAGAATACACCGGTCCCTATTCCTAAAAAATATTTCCGACAAATAGACAAAATTATTTCACATTTCATATGGCGGGGGCGTCGGACTAGACTCAAGTTGACTACTCTTATGAGACCGAAACGTGAGGGAGGAATTGCCCTGCCCAACTTTTACAGGTATTACTTGGCAGCGCAATGTCGTTATGCGCTTGATTTTGTTTCCCCCAGGCCTCGCTATCAAACTTCTTAGATTGACTCACTGTTATTGCAGCCTGCTTATGAGCTAGCCAAGTTCTTGCATGGTGGCCCTGCAGTTTTTAAAATTCGGACTACATTCACTGTAACTCTATATGAGGCTTGGGGGGAGTTGAAGAGGTTACTGGGATATGTGGCCATGGACCCGGATGCCCCCTGTGGGGCGCCGCGGGGTTACATCACTTACTTGGTAGTGAGTTTGGTCCTCTGTGGGCTAGATCTGGGGTTAATACCCTAGGACAATTGTATCATGGTAACTAGCTGAAATCCTTTGCACAGCTACATGACAATCTTTTCTATTCTTATTTATGTACCACACATTCTTTTAGAGCCCAGTGGGGTGATAGAGCACCGATGATTGCTACATTCCCGCTTCTTACTAGATTGATGACCATTGAGCCTCCGAGACCCCTCTCTTTTATTTAACAGTGGTTGGAATCTCACATGAGATATCAGGAATTTCCCTCACAAAATAAATGGGAACTGGATTTGGGCACATTGGAGGATTGGGAGTGGAACATGGCTAAGGAGGTGCCTGCTCAGATGGCGACATTGACTAGGCATCAAATGATACAGCTGAATATTCTGCATAGAATTTATTATACACCGATCAGACTGTTTAAAATGGGGAATTCTGGTACTGACCATTGCCATCGATGTGACAATGTTCCAGGCACGTATTTGCATATGATTTGGGAGTGTCCTGGGGTTGGGAGGTTTTGGTCGGAAATAATGCGTATTGTGACCCTGGTGTTGGGAAGACCTGTTCCTGCGACTCCAAAGATTTGTTTATTGTCTATCTTCCCCGATGAGATTGAGGATGCTACTAACAAATCTCTCCTGCATGAACTCTTGGTGATGCCGAGAAAGGTAGTGGCCTTGAACTGGATGTCAAACAGAGCTCCCAATTGTAGAGCGTGGATAAACCTGGTTTCATAGTGTTTTCCACATTATAAATTGGTTTATTTACACCGAGGTACTCTGGCTAAGTTTGATAAGATCTGGGGACGGAGGCAGACCTGGTGGACAGCTAGAGCAAACAGTACTGTAGTTCCCGGCGATGTGTAACATTTTGGAGCTGATCGAATGAACTCATCTCTACTTGCAGTGTGGATGTTTGTGGCATGTACTTGTTGTACACCTTTGTGTCTGACACCTATCTATGACGGGATCTTGTGATGACACTGGCTGGTGGGTGGGGGTTTGGGGGGTGCTGCGGGCTCGGGGGAGAGAGGAACTGGGATCGAGGGGTATAGATTTAGCTTAGTTTGGTTAGATGTTTGGAGTTTGGGTTTAATTTCTGTAAAAACCTCGGGTTGACTCTGTACGCCCTATTAATATGCATCTATTCCTTTCATCTGTTATGAATGTTTGCATACTCTTGTTGTACTTGACAGATATTACATGTACCTTTTTTTTTCTTTGTGTGTATGGAGTGATCTGATAATAAAATATATTTAAAAAAAAAAAAAAAAAAAAAAAAAAAAAGCTGCTTAAAAATCCTTGATTATAGACTGTATAAAGACCGCATATAAGAAAGCTGGCCTTAACCCCCCCTCCCCCATTACCCTATTAAAACACATTCCACCAGAGCAATTTCCACATGATGGGCAAAGAAAGTGGCAGCTAATCCTATAGAGATCTGCAGGGCAGCTACTTTGGTCTCTATCTCCACCTTTATAAAGCACTATCAGCTGGATGTCTAGGCCTTCACAGAGACAAGGTTTGGTAGACAGGTTCTTCAGGCAGTGGTTACAGTATCACTAGTAAGATATTTCCATGTTCTCCCTGCTGTGTTTTTCTAAGGTCTAACCTTACAGGTCTATTACTCCTTCCCTGGTTGTGGACTGTCTTGGCACATCTTCATATTTTTCCATCCATTTGTTGTTATGGTTGCTATGGCATTGCTTTTGGAAATCTCACTTTACTTGTGTGAGAAGGGACACAGAAGAAAGGGTGGCATTTTACTTACTGATATTTCCCTTTCTTCTGTGTCCCTCCATGGCACACCCTACTCTCAATTTATATACTTTTTCATAGCTTTGACAAATGTGAAACTGAGGATTCTCCTGGGACGATCTTTTAAATATATTTGTTCTACCCAGCTGGAGGGCAGACATGATACCCCACTTTACTGCTGTGGAGGAACACACAAGAGAATGAAATATTAAGTAAAATGTCCCTGTTTCCCCATGCAAGGTACACATACTCTGCTGCTGATCAATATAAGACACATCAGTTAGCATCAATTGCAATATTTCTTGGCTTTAATCCTCAGTGCATACCAGTAGTGCAACAACAGTGCAAGTCTTCAAGATATCCCAGGTGAAAAGGTGAGTGATTAGTAGTTCAGTCATTGTGATTGCTCAGCCTGTGCTTAATCGGGGATGTCCTTAAAACCTGACCTGTCCATGTGTCCTGAGGACCAAAGCTGTTGTAGTGTATAGAGCTATTTTTGTGGCATAGTCTTGTGCTCACTGACTGATAAGTGAGCTAGTCCAGCTTCTATAACTATGGAAATGGTGCTGGAAATAGTGTTGCATTTGCTTGCATATTTACCCATTCACTCTTTAAACCCCCTGAGGACCAGAGTGGTGTTCTTCATATTTGCAATTCATTTCTCTTCCCTCTGGTCCTCCAAGGGTTAATAAATACTAGACTATATTAGACATAATGGTATTCCATAAACCCCTTAAGGGGCTGCCCAGTCCGGTGGTGGGGTGCGCTTAATCTCAACAACCTGTCGCCTTCGCTATAGCTGTCTTGGGTGATTTCTGTACTTCCAGCTGTATTCTTATTATGTACTTCCAGGAATTGTTTGGATATATTATGAAATAATAGAAAGGATCTTTTTTTTTTAAATATTCTTTAACCCTTTCAGTGGCAGATTGGTACACATTGCATTTCTTTGCAATGTGTTGCCTACCCCTCTGGCACTGAAAGGGTTAAGTGTTCAGTCTACATTACTTTAAATCTTTGTCCTTCATGCATATTGAAAGTTACATGTGCAAGTGATTAAATACACTGAAAAACTGCTGTTGCAATTAATAAAATCTGTGACCTTATTCTTCGCCTGTGTGAGTAGAAGCAATTTTACCACATTTATTAGTGGACATATAGTTAAAGCGGAACTTTTACATAGAATACAGTCGGCCTCCAATAATTAAACACATGGCGGCTAGCTTCATAATACGTCTATTACGTCTCAGAAGTGCCAGACTCTAAAGAAATCCTTAATCTTCGGAGACTGGAAGCCAGGCATCAGTGCAGACATTTTGTCTGCGTGCCTGCGCTGTCAGTCCCAGCCTCCTGTAAGAAGCATTGCAGTGTGCCACAAGGTAACCGGAAGGGACTGACTGTGCAGTCATGCAGACGACACTAACCTGGTCGTCAGTCTCCGAAGATTAAGGATTTCTTCAGAATCTGGCACTTCTGAGAGGTAATAGACGTATTATGAAGCTAGTCACCATATGTTTAAGGGGATATTAATGTTTAATAATAAAAGCAGCTCTAATCAATCATCATAGTATTTGGGCCTTGGAAAGTGTTATTTCAATTCTGTCAGAGTTGTAGTTCAAGAGTAATTGAATGATAAAGTATCCCCCTCCTGCCTCTTTTACTGATATAACACTGCTCACCTCAGAGCAGCAGGGAGTGTCCAGTTAGATTGCAAAGAAGGACATTCTTCAGTTAAGATAAGGGAAAAAGCTGAAAAACCTGTCAAGGGGGCAGGGTTTTAAATGTTCTCACATAAGAAGATTGTTCCTTGCTGTGAGCTGTCTGGTCTGTGGACCAGATTCCACATCTGAGGGGAGGTGGCTTACACTAGGTAAAAGGGGCGGGATGGGGATACTTTATCATTCAATTACTCTTGAACTACAACAATGACATTATTAAAATAACACTCTCTATGGCTCAAATACTATGAAGATTAATTGGAGCTGCTGTTTTTGTGAAACAATACTATCCCTTTAATTATTGGAGGGCAACTGCATACTATGTGAAAGTTCCACTTTAATGTCTCAACCTTTTATGCAATATCTGTAAGTGCATGGCAACTCTTTCAACCATGTATAGTTCTTTTGAATGTCTAATTTGTGACTGTTATCAGTGGGAGATATTTGATTCTTAATGTTTTCATTTCTCTTTAGCCAGAACAGTATCTTGCATCAAAATGGGCCAGTGTTTATTTATGACTTTTTTTATTGTCTCCTGCTCTTTCCTTGGACACCATAGTGAAGAATGGTACCACATTACTAACTTTGTTTCCTTTGCCTTTATCCTCATAGTTTAGAAGTTATTTCCTATCTAAAACCCTTGTATTTATAACTACTGAAACAACTATCTTAGGCTCGTATCTTTTTGAGACGTAATACTTCTTTCTCAAAAATGTCGAATTTGGAATAATTCCTTTTCACTCTTTGCTTGACCCGGTGGGATGTTCTTTAAGCCATTGGTTTTGGTATTCACTTTTCGGATGCAACCATAATTGTCTACCTGTATCCAAAAATTGGTATATGTCACTGCTTCGTCATCTTCTGACTCTAAAAATTAAATGGTTTGATATTGAAATTACTAGTGAACAGGAGCCCATTTTTATTACTATTAATGTAAGTAGTGAAATTATCTAAATTTTCTTGCAATCCTTTTTACATGAAAACCAGCTCTCATATACATCTATAAATGGAATATTTTGATGCCAAATAAACTCTTCCTCCCAGACTCCCATAGAAATATTTTCTAAAGAAGGGGAAAAGATAGAACCCATCACTACACTCCCCTCTTCAAGTAGTACTGCCCTTCAAACATAAAATTATTATATGGAAGAATACATTCTTTACATTGGACAAGAAATTCCTGCTTCTTGAATGTAAAACACACACATATGGTAAGGTATGAAGGACAGCCCTGATGCCTGCATCATGGGGTATGTTCTACATAGGGCTTGTACATCACACATAGCCCAAATATACACTTCTTTCCATTCTATCTGTGCAGTAATTGAATTTTGTCTTTTAGGTATGAGGGGAGGCCATTTACTAATGATTGTAAGAATGTGTCCACATATTCCTATGGCCTAGCTGTCAAATAATCAGTAGCAGCCACTGACCTCTTTGGACCTCCTTAGTGAACCAGTGGTGCCTGGCTTGTTTTGCGACTGCTCTTTTGCCTGACAATCCTGTACCTTGTCTCCTTGGACCTGACTCTGTATGGACTCCCATTGTATTGCATCTGTACTCCACTTTAGGCCCCAGCGTAGTGCTGTTTTGCACACCTGCGCACCTCCCTGCTATCAGACTACAGCTTCTAGGTATGTGACATAACTGAGCAATATCATATAACTTGTAAGGATGGCAGGAGCCCTCACTACCTTTATCCAGCAAGTGACCCTTCTAACCAAGTCTGTCCTGCACCTTCAGCAAGGCTGGTTCCAGATCAGAGAGGAGCTGCATTCTGTGATTAAGGAAAGGCATTTCTTGCCACCTGAACCACAGGTTCTGCTGCCTGAATATATTTCTGTGGATCACACTTCACGAAACTCCTCCGTTTCTGTAAGCTTCTCAAACTCCTGACCTATTACACAGATTTTATACTGTGATCTCCCTGCTAAGAGGTCAGTGGATGTCCTGGGCATATGGCCTCTTGGAACTTTGTGCTCCATAGACTTCTGTCCTTCCTGGAAAGTTTCTTTATTATATGAGGACCGTCAGAAGACAAACTCTGCTGAGACTGCCCTCTGAACCCTTAAACAAGAAACATTCCTTAACTAGGATTATGTAGTAGAGTTTCGTGGGTTGACAGGTGACACCTGCTGGAATGAACCGGCTCTTAAATACCAGTCTGATCAGTTATAGGATGACCTTCCCACATTCTGAAGATCTGGTATACCCATCCATTCGGGTGTATAGCTTACTGAGTGAGCACTGTTAGGAGGCTGCTGAAATTGACAGTGAAACACCAAGCTATTTTCCACCCAAGCCTGCTAAATCTATGCAAATAGTTCTTATCAGGACATCCCTGCCTTCCAAAGAGAATACCTGGAAGAGAAGTCAGTTGTGGTGTCAATGGTCATTTTATACAGTTCTGCCCTATACATCCTTCATGGCCTGTAATGGGTTACATCGACTTCAGACAAAGTTACGCCTTAGCTCAGTCACTATCTCACCGTCCCTGCTGCTGTATGGTTTCTTCTTGGAGTGTACCGCTGTTTCCAGCAGGACCTGCAGAAGAGGTGTAAGCCACTGCTGTCTATACTTCTGCCCCAACCACTTTGTCTATATCCCAAAATACCAAGCCCCTTATGAAGCATTACATCTGTGTATTTGCCCGCGTACCTACCTGTCTCACTTCTAAAAATACCTGTATTTTACATTGATGACTTGGCTGAACCTTAGGATGACTCCAATGGTTACTCCATGGTAGATGAGATATATGAGCTGGTGGACTACCCTCTGAGTGTTCTTTGGTTGCTCCTGGTGGAGGATATCATGGTCGTATCCCTGGTTCCGGCCGAACTTGAAGTAGCAAACTTGTGGTTACAGATCCTACTCTTTCCAGCTCAATTTATAGAGAAACGTATGACAGGCTTTCTGTAGCAACCTTGTTCTTGCTTCCTGTTATGTTCATCTGCCTCTTGAACCTTGGTCTAGTTCTTATTTGAATTATCACATCAACCTGTTAATTGCATTTTTGATATCAGGCTTCACGTAATTGTGAGGTAGCTACTGAAACAAATGCTGTCTCATTGATTCAAATAGCAATGTACAATAGGAGAAACCTCACACACTCACAGAAAGGAGAACGTGTGTATCTGTAATTTACAGATTCAACATCCCGTTTGTGTACCTGATGAAATTTGCACAAATAAGTGAAATGTTGATTCCATTTTAGTAAATTATAGGTTTCACTTTTTTCTGACTACTGCTCATCACTATTTGTAGCTTTGATTCAGCAGCTGTGTAAATTAAAGCTAAATGATATGTTTTTTGACAGGTATGCATGTTTTGAGAATGAGGCACAGATCACCCAGACTTGTAGATATTAACTGTCTTGGATAAGCATAAGGGTTGTAATTTTTGAATTAAAAAGAACAAAAATTAACAACCCTCTATTTAACTCGTAATAATTCAGTAAAAATACTGGTTTATGAACATGTTTTGTGGAAATTGTCAGTTTGGGATTAATCAGCCAAAACTCTATTATATTGAAATCAGCCATGAGAACACTTAGTAGCATATTGAAAATCTGAGATGGCTGAACGGAGGCTAAGCATTCAATGGAACCAATAAAAATCAGACGATAAACAAACTACAACTATTCCCATCTATGTTGTTTAGACAGTAGCAGAACATCGGCACAATTATTTAAATCTGTTCTAGCTATTTTGTGTATAATCAGACCACACTACAATCTACAAAATATTTTCTTTTTTAAGAATCAAATCTGTTGTTTCAAATAAGCAGCAAACTGTATTTTTTAATAAAAAATAATGATAAAAGTATATATATGTATGGCTTTTTCCTGCTGCATAAAACAAACATACCCCATTATTACAGCTCAAACTTATTTTACTCAGACTGTTACCATCAGCACCAACTGCTGTCCAAAGGCATTTTTTTCTTTTTGTAATGCTCTCTGTGGGAGAGTTTGAGTTAGTGACTTCAGCACTTTTCTCTATAAAAAACAATGGGAACAGCATCACCTGTTGACCATAATATTACAGCTTAATAAAGAAGAAAAAATAAAAATGTGGGCAATAGCTTTTGAGTTAAAAATCTGCCAGCAGTGGAAGTATCCATGTTTGAATCATTTGATAAATGTGAAGATTTTAAGATGGGTGGGCAATTGCACATTCAGCATCCCCAACCGGCCACCAATGATGGGAGTTGCAGTCCATCCAGATTGCCCACCAATGACTTCAGATTAACCCTTTGAGTGCTAGAGGGGTATACCCCTCTGGCACTCAAAGGGTTAAAGGGACAGTAATGTCCCCCAAAAAAGTCCAGTTTTGTAGAGATTAAAATATTAATCAATATGCTCCAAATCCTATCTCTCAAACTGCTATGGTTTGAGAGATATAGGGATTCAAAGTTAACCCTTCCCTCCCCTTCTCCTGATGTCAGCTGTAAAGCTGACAGCAGGTGAATCGAATAGTACGACTCGAGGAGGCTCTGCAGCAGAGCCGAAATCTCTTTATTGCTAAATAATTCATTCATTGGAAAGACCTACAAAGTGTGCTTGCAAACCAGGCGCATCCTTTAGACATTTCCAATGAATTAATTCTTTATCAATAACACAATTTCGGCTCTGCTGCTGAGCCGCCTACTGGTCCCCGGACTGGGATCTCCTGCTGTCAGCTAGACACTGACATTAGGAGAAGGGGAGCGGGGAACTTTGAGGCCCTATATCTCTCAAATCATAGCGGTTTGAGAGAGAGAGTTTGGAGCATATTGATTAATATTTTAACCTCTACAAAAGTGGACTTTTTTTTTTTTGGGGACATTACTGTTCCTTTAAGAAATTCATTAACTGGCTGTACAAGAAGTGCATTTCAATAAAATAATTTGCTATAGCAATGTTAATTTAAAGCAGAACTATCATCCACATTATATTGCGCCCCAGATACTAATAATAATAATGGCAATATGCATCTATGTTCTTGTAATTTCAACAGTAATTGTGGCATTAGTGAAAAATAGACCTTTATAGGAAGACAGGCATCGACAGGGATCTTGCCGTCAGTCCCTTCCGGTGCCTTAAGGTAACCAGGAGGCAAATATAGTTTTTGATACCTTTTATTGGCTAACTAAGCAGATTTAAATGCAAGCTTTCAAGACCTTAGGTCTCTTCCTCAGGCATGTTATACAGATAAATATGAAAACATCGCTCTTAAATACAAGTACACATTGCATTGTTTCGCATGAAAATCAGATAACAGAATGCAGTCCAGATCCAGATATCTTTGATCAGTCAATGGTAAATTGCACTCTTCCTCTGAGGCTTTAGAGGTATTTACGATGCTCTTGGGTCTGTTGGAAAGGTCAATCAACTAAATTATATTTTGACATAAATTCCTTATCCCTGTTCAAACCACTACTAATTGCATTAAATTTTAACATTAATTTTACCTCCCATACCTTTCTGTCCCTCTGAGTGCGAAACAGTCCCATCAATACAGTTAACTTAATATCCTTGACACTGTGCCCATTTTGGCAAAAATGTTCTCCCACTGGTGTCTCTGTCTTTTTGTTATTAACACTGGATCTGTGAAAATTAAATCTCCTATGTAGTGCTTGTCCAGTTTCTCCCACATACAGAGCTGTTGGGCATTTTGCACACATGATAAGGTATATTACATTGGATGATTTACAGGTGAAGGTACCATTGATCTTATGGTGTAACTGGGTGTTTGGAATTGGTATGTTGTCCGTGGTGAAAATGTGTGCACAAGTTTCACATCTGTTTTGTAGGCAGGGAGATGTGCCGTTTTTTGTATTTTTATTCAGGGCACTCCTCACCATCAGTTGTTTCAAATTTGGAGGCTGTCTGAAGGAGAGTAAGGGAGTCTGTGGGAATATGTTCTTGAGTCTTTCATCTGTATGTAATTTCTTTTGAAGTTCTCTTGAAATTTTGCGTAGCACTTCAACCTGGGGGTGGTAAGTGACCACCAGTGGCACCCGGTTTCCCTTATGTTGTTCTTTGTAGTGCAACAGATTTTTTCTTGGTATTTGGGTAGCCTTCTGTATCTGACTGTCAATAATAGTTGCGCTGTAACCGTGTTTTATAAAGTCTCCTCTGAGTTTCTGGAGGTGCTATTTTTGCCTCCTGTATTTATACGGCTAACACGGTACCAACTCTCATCTGTTAAGGTAACCAGGCACTGAGCTCTCCAATCATGGAGGAGAAGGGGACGGACAGTGCAGACGCAGAGATTCCATCTTTGCAAGATGTCTGCGCTGTTTGTATGCCTTGGATGCGTATGCCTATAAAGTGTCTATTTTTAACTAATGCCACAATTATTATTGAAATTACAAGAATGCATATCGTTGTTATTATTGTTAGTATTTGGGGCTCAATATAATGTGGATGATAGTTCCGCTTTTAATTTTATACACATTTTATATACATTTTTCTGAATCTGCCAAGGCAGAGGTTCTCAATCATTTTATATCTATTGCTGTATCTTTATAATACTTGAAAATGTCTGGCACAATTTTCTATATGCTGAAAAACTACCACTGAAATACTTTGCTTTTAAAAAAATAAAATGTAAACAAAAAACCTTAACAAAACTCGAGTTTCTAAACCGACTGTTATGTCAAATTATTTTATATTGAATAATTTGTGATACATTTTTGTGTCCTTACACACTGATTGTGAACAACTGTGTCATGGTTCAAGTGAGTTGTTACCCGATTGTACATATTTTCATATTTCACTAAATCTGTATGTTTATCATAGGGGTTTGTTCTGGCTGTCACAATGGTGAGAGAAGCAGTTGATGAATATCGAAGATTCAAGAGAGACAAAGAAATGAATTCTCAATTATACAGCAAGCTTACTATTCGAGGTTTGAAAAAGTCTTGTTTTTCTATTCTGCTATCATATAACAGTTGGTTGTTTGCTTAAAGGGATAGTAATACTTACAATGTAAAAAAAAATATATTGTAGGGTTTACCCCCCTGAGAGAAACTAGGGTACTACCACTGCTAAAATGTGTTTTATTCAAAAGCTATTACAGTTCAAACTTGATTTTTTTAGATGCATTATCTCAGTGACCTGAAATTGTACAGTGGCAGTGTTGCCACACCATCCTATGCAGATTTATGGTTAACTGACCAAAGCTGTCCATAGGATGGTGTAGCAACAGCGCCACTGTACAGTTTCAGGCCACTATGATACTGCATGTAAAAAAAAAATAAAGTTTGAACTATAATAATTTTTGAATAAAACACCTTTCATCAGTGGGAGTATCCCTGTTTTACTCAGGGGGATGAACCCTACCACATTTTTATTTTTACATTTTAGGTATTACCATCCTAAAGGGCAATAAGCATGAAACAATAAACATGTTTAGTTCTGTGTTGTACTAGTTAATTCCTTCTATTCTCAATTCTGGCAGTAACAGCATTATAAATGTACAGCTCTGACACAAGTCTGTCTTAAACAGACAGTATCCCATAAAAAGAAACGGGGTACATACTCTTTTAAATATGATATATTCCTAGCCAGAGTTTGTAAAAAAATTCCGTACTGGGTACATAAGCGTACCTTTGAACTCTCATGGTTTCACCCTGATATGCAGGGTTTTGACCCAAATGTCAGAGCCTAAGAGCAAATGGCCAAATTCTCAGGGTAAGTCTAGTGTTACCTACTATATGAAATATATCATCAATTGCCTGCTTAATTGGTCTCTAAATGAGTGTAATTTCTGTTAGAAAAGCAGGGGGAGAAGTCCTGAATGTTTTGGTAGTGTTTGCATTCAAGCATATTAATGTTTCCTTGAGGATTGATTTTAGTATTCCTGGCTTAGAGAAATCAGGGGCATTACATTTTGGGGGAACTTAAAGGTGTACTATTGCATAGAACTGTCAGTTGATTTTGAAATCTTCTAGTTACAAAGGATATAAAAAGTCTACACGCCCCTGTTAAAATACCAGGTTCTTGTGATGTTAAAGAATGAGACAAAGATAAATCATGTTAGAACTCTTTCCATCTTTAATGTGACCTATAATGTGAACAATTCATTTGCAAAACAAACTGAAATCGTTGAGGGGGAAAAATAAAAAAATCACAATAACCTGGTTGCTTAGGTGTGCACACCCTTAAACTAATACTTTGTTGAAGCACCTTTTGATTTTATTACAGCAATCAGTCTTTTTGGGTAGGAGTTTATCAGCATGGCACATCTTGATGTGGCAATATTTGCCCACTCTTCTTTGCAAAAGCGCTCCAAATCTGTCAGATTGCAAGGACATCTCCTGTGCACAGCCATCTTCAGATCACCCCACAGATGTTCAGTTGGATTCAGGTCTGGACTCTGGCTGGGCCCTTCCAAAACGTTAATCTTCTTCTGGTGAAGCCATGCTTTTGTGCATTTGGATGTGTTCTTTGGGTCGTTGTCGTGCTGAAAGGTGAACTTCATCCTCAGCTTTCTAACGGAAGATGAAGGTTTTGTGCCAAAATTGCCAGGTATTTGGAACTGTTCATAATTCCCTCCACCCTGACTAAGGCCCTGGTTCCAGCTGAGGAAAAACAGCCCCAAAGCATGATGCTGCCACCACATACTTTACTGTGGGTATGGTGTTCTTTGGGGATGTGCAGTGTTGTTTTTGCGCCAAACATACCTTTTGGAATTATGGCCAAAAAGTTCAACCTTGGTTTCATCAGACCATAACACATTTTCCCACGTGCTTTTGGAGGACTTGATGTTTGTTATTGCAAACTTCAGCCGGGCTTGGATGTTTTTCTTTATAAGAAAAGGCTTCTGTCTTGCCACCCTACCCCATAGCCCATTCATATGAGAATATGGGAGATTGTTGTCACATGTAGCACACAGCCAGTACTTGCCAGAAATTCCTGCAGTTCCTTTAAAGAGATAGTAATACCTGAAAATAAGTTTATTTTATATTGTAGCCCTTTAAAAAACCATGAAAAATATGTCTTATCTCCCAAACCTTTATGGTTTGGGGGATATTCAGAAGTGAAGTTTCCCCTGGAGTGATGTCATTGCTCCACCCTTCAGATTTGGAATCCGGTCGCCCGACCAGCAATGCCTCTCCAGAAGTGCTGAGATCATGATCTTTAAAAAGAATTTATTAATTGGAATGGTCTACAAAGTGTGCTTTCAAGCCAGGCACACTTTGTACACAGTTCCAATGAAGTAGTTCTTTTCAAAGATCGTGATCTCGGCACTACTAAAGAGTTGCCGGTTGCTATGTGGACCAAATTCCAAATATGTCCACTAGATGGCAGACTTGGCTGAAACAGCAAGGAAAAGGGAACTATACTATATTTTACATATGAATATCTCCCAAACCATGAAGGTTTGGGAAATAAGACTTATATCATCTTTCATGGTTCTTTAAGGGCTACAATATAAAATAAACTTATTTTCAGGTATTACTATGCCTTTAATGTTGCAGTAGGCCTCTTGGAAAGCCTCCTTGACCAATTTTCTTCTTGTCTTCTCATCAATTTTGGAGGGACATCCAGTTCTTGGTAATGTCTCTGTTGTGCCATATTTTCTCCACTTGATGATGACTGTCTTCACTGTGTTCTATGGTATATCTAATGGTTTGGAAATTCTTTTGTACCCTTCTTCTGACTGATATCTTTCAAGAATTAGATCCCTCCCTTTCAATGAGGGCAGGGCTTTCATTGTTCTCACAGTAAGAAGAGTGTCCCTTGCTGTGATCTGTCTGGTCAAGAGACCAGATTCCACATCTGAGGTGAGAAGTGTTACACTAGGTAAAAGGGGTGGGAGGAAGATACTTTGTCATTCAATTACTCTTGAACTACAACTCTGACAGTACTGAAATAACACTCTCCATGGCCCAAATACTATGAAGATTAATTGGAGCTGCTGTTTTTGTGAAACATTACTATCCCTTTAACAGCTATTATCCTTGTGAGTTTAACTCACTGTGGTGTTTTGGAGGAGGTTATTGACCTATTGGGTTCAACACAAGGGGCACCTCTTGTTTTTTTATCTCCTGTTTTTGTTTTCTACACACACAAGCACACATTTCCCATACTGTCAGTATAACGCATATTCCTATAATGAGCACATGCTAAAGCATGGATGGGAACCTCCTATTTTTGGACTTAATCTCTGTGGGGACAGATAGACTGAAAGAGTGAGACAGAGAGTGAGAGTTACAGAAAGATTGACACTTAGGGTGTCTGTAAAATAGCATGTGTGTTACCCTGAGAAACTCTTGGACATTTCTGCTTGTGTTTGTATACTCTGGAACATTTCTGTAATATATATGTGTGTGTTTGTGTATATACACGATGTTCACTGACTGCTCAGTCTTAAATTGTTTTACATTGGAATTGACCATCGTCTAGTAAGAGCAAAAATCAAAACTGGCTGCAAGAAAGAAAATGATGAAGTCGACAAATGTGAAGATCGATACTAGCCAGCTATTGAAAAAGCATTGGAATTTTGAGTTGGCACTGTCTAATCGCTTTAGTGTGCTGCAAGACCTTCACAACACGGACATTTCAGCCCACAATGAAAAAGTTACTGAGATTATCGTAGACACTGCCCATTCCCTTGCACTTTAATATTAGAAACAGGATAGAATATGTAGAAATATGCAAGACCATAAGAGAGCACATAAAAGAAGAAATGTGCAAGTTCATTGTTGAGCCCATGAAATGGACACTGCAAGAAAATCAGGGCTAAGGAAACAAAAACGAAAGATGACCACATGAGAACCAAATGTTTGCATTAAAGCTTGAAGTGGGTGTAAAAGCAACAACTCAACAACAAATGGTAAAACAAGTGGAGGAAGCTGAGGCTGTGCTAGAAGTTTTGGCAGAAGGAGTAGAAGCTGCAATAAAATCAATGAAAAATGGCAAAGCAGCCGGACCTGATAAAGTAATTATCGAAAGTGGAAGGTTAACCCTTATTCAAAGCCCTCGATAAACTTTTTCTTTTATAAATTTGGTGACTTGTAATAGGATTAAACAGTTAGTGTATAATGTGCACTACAGTCACACCAAAGGGGCAGTGACACTTCTTTATTATGGTAATTATGTAGTACTAGTTACCTCATACATATGCAGTGACATCATAGGTGATGTGATACCCTCAGTTTTAAGCAGTATTTTCAAATGGTGTGTATGTATATATATGTGTGTGTATATTTATGTATATATATAAAATATCATATACTGTAGGGTCCAAAAGTCTGAGCCCACTACCACAGTATACTTTTTTCAGCATTTCTGAAAAACAAATTTGTTTGACAAAATATACAGTATTTCTCAAACAAAAATACATCATTTTTGCTAATAAAAGTGAAAAATGTTTGTTAATACATACTGAAAATCAAAAATTCTCAATAATTGATATGACCACCATATGCCTTAATCACTACTTTAACGTTTCTGCATTAGATGGGCTTGAATTTTGGATGCAGGTGCTGTTCTGTTCTGTAATGATGTTAGCTTGATATACTGTGTTAATTGTACTGCCCACTTAGCCTGAGCTGCAGTTGGACTCTGTGAATGTTTTTCAGCACTTAGGAGAACAATTTGTCCTCAAATTGCTTCACTAAGCTCCTCTGACATGATTACAAAAGTATTTCAACTGATGTCCTCCATCAAAGGCCACAACAGCAGCACTTTCAGAAGCACTAGCAGTACCATACTAAGAGAATTAATATCAGCTGTTAGTCATTAATAGACAAATACAACTCACGTGTGCTCGGCCGTTACCCTTTGAATTAAATATTTAGGGTCACAGCAGTTTAGAAAAGGAAATGGTGTGTGAAGAGGATATTCATATAAATGGCAATTTCACATAAAGATTTAACAAATAGATGAAACATTGATTTGTCTCAGTGTTAAATAATGTATTCATGAATAATATGTATCAACTTATTAAAATATTTTTCTATTTTTTTTTAATAAATGATCAAATAAAACCAGTTGGTGATGGCAGACATTTGAACCCTTTTGCATGTGCTGTGTGTGTATAATTTAAATAAATGGGAATAATGGTCTCCAAACTATTCTGATGAAAATGTGGATGTAGCATGAAACGTTGATGATGATAGCAAAGTCCGTTGATTTCAATAAGCACGGCTTTTGCCCATGCTGTTTCCCTCTGTCTTTCATGCTCTGTCAACATTTGACAGTAGTCCTTGTTCTAAATAGCAAGAATAAGAATGGAGTAAGTGAAGAGCACACACACGCATACACACGCACACTCTGACTCATGCAGATACACACACTCATTCAATACCAAATACACACAGTAACACACACTTAGTAAGAGACAGATAAGCATGCTCAGTAATTTACTCTGTGTATCTCCGTCTCGTTGTAACACTAGTAGATACCTTGTGAAGTGGAGAAAGGCAGGGTAGGTAGTCTGAAGTAAAGAGGATGGGTTGACTAAAGTGATCAGACAAAAACAAGGGTGTGTGAGTTAAAGTGAGGAGGGTGAGCAGGCTAAATGAAAGTGCCAAAAGAGGGAGAGGGTGGCGAAAGTGGACTCCTGATAGTATAGTAAAGTTAATATTATACCTATGTTGGGAAGATTTGTTTTTTATGTTTGTAAATGGATTCAGGTGCAGGCTAGTGCTCCATGTCAGAGGGGCTGTTGCATGTCCCTGCAGTGATTTTGACCCCTTCACCCCCCCGCTTACCTGGCAACTCCTATCAAAAATCCTGCCCCTTGGAAAGCATCTGCAGTGAAATCTCTGCCCCTGTCAATTAAGAGCAGTGAGCACTTACTCCTCCCTGCTACTGCGTCGGTGCATGACTGACGGCAAACCAGAAACTAGTTCCATGTGTGTATATATGTGTTTGTGTGTGTGTATGTATATGTGTATATATATATCTTACAGCGCTGCCTTACTTAATATTTTAATTATAATGTGTATATTTAATAATACATGTTTAATTTTCATTTTTATTTTATTTTATAATTTTTTATATATGTGAAGTGCTCATTAAAGAAATAAGTATAACTGAAGTATGCTGCAAGGAATAAGAGGGTTCTCCAGTCCCCCAAAAAGATGCAAACACAAAATAGTCTCCATGTTTCTATAACATCTCCTCAAGGACCATTCTATTCATTATTATTTTTTTAGATAGGGACCCAAGTGTTCAGTGCAGGTACTTGCCACACTTGAGGTACCTTGGCACGGTTGGCAAGCTTACCCCCCTCTTTTGGCCAAAAATGTGGGCAACTACAGCCTCAAATTTATTAATATTATTATATATGCACATCACAGGGCACATTATTATATTTTTTTAATATAGCTGGAGGAGTGCAGGTTTAATTAGCACCAAATGTATTCTGCAGCATGACAATGACCCCAAACATACAGCCAAAGTCATTAAGAACTATCTTCAGCATAAAGAAGAGCAAGGAGTCCTGGATGTGATGCTATGGCTCCAACAGAGCCCCGATCTCAACATCGAGTCTGGGATTAAATGTATGAGGCTGCTTAAATCCCACAGAAGAACTGGGGTTAGTTCTCCAAGATGTTTGGAACAACCTACCTGGAGAGTTCCGTAAAAAAAAGTGTGTACAAGTGTATCTAGAAGAATTGATGCTATTTTGAAGGAAAAGGGTGGTCACATCAAATATTGATCTGATTTAGATTTTTCTATGATTTTGGTACTTGATAAAAATAAACTATTAACATGTCTGTTTTTGAAAGCATTTTTACTTGATAGCGTTTTTTACACCTGCCTAAGACTTTTGCACAGTACTGTGTTTGTGTGTGTGTACATATAATTATCATATATAATATAAAATAAAATCCTCTTCAGCCGTTGTCAATCCAAATAGAAACATTATTATTTTTTTTTTCATATACAGTTACATATTTGAAAAACAAAGCAGTTATATAGGGTTCTTAAAGTGGGAATATATATATATATATATATATATATATATATATATATAATGTATATTTTCTATTCTGATCAGTAATGGGTGAAAAATCTGCTGTCTTTCCAAAAAAAAAAAAATGGTTCTGTCAGCATCTTGAATGTAGTAAGTAAGAAGAAAATATAAAGATACAATTATTTAAATACACTTTTTAGTGCCCTCTTCAGATAGAACATACGTTGGGGAAGTTTACGTTTATGGCTCTTTTGTACCACTGCTACTGTGATTACTTTACATTTTTGGAAATTGAGAATACAAATTCCTATGTTTCCACTGAGAAGCTCTTAAAAATATGTCTCTCTTGTACATTGTAGTTTAGTAGGTCTTGCAAAAAAACTTTAAATATCTTTACTTTCCTCTGAATTTGTTCGTTAATAATGATGAGCCATACTATTTATATTTAATTAGGAAAGATTTATAACACATCTTAAATCTGTGTTCTCTTTGTTTTTTAATTTGAATAGAAACTGTGTGTAGCTGCATTGGCTTTAAATCAATACCTATTCCTTTTAAAGTTTTTATATATTTAAAGGAACACTAACTGCTAGAGCAAACACGGTTGCCTTAATTTGGGGAAAAAAAATCCTTTTGTCCACTATGAATTGGTTCCCTAAAATGAACTGTGTAATAGTAATGGATATCATGTCTACTAGGGCAGACATTATTACTATAGCAGAACTCATTAGAAGCCTTCAATAAGAACGAGTCCTGCAAAAGTCATAATGGCTGCCTCTTTGAACATGATATCAAGTACTAGTTAAAGAATAGCTCCGAGGAACCAATCGACATATAATTGATTCATATTGGCCATTAGGATTTTCTACCTAGACTAAAATAAGTGGAAATTTATTATTAGGAATAAATGGATCCTTCTTAACCCATAGGATGCTTGAACATCTCCACCGCATTGCAAAGCAGTTCTATGGGGACATCTCTACATCCAAAGGGTTAAGCAATACATTCAGTTAAATGTACAGCTTAGAAGAGGTTACAATAATGCACCAAATGGAAAATACCTAAGCTACCCAGTATCATCCAAAGATGATGATTGATTTGTAGATGAAGCAAGGAGATCACTGTTACACTGACTAACAGGACAGGAGGTGGACCTGCAGGGTAGAGGGCAAATAGTTGCCAGGCGGATCAGACACAGAAACAACAACCATAAACAGATACTGAGAGATAGGAAGCAATGACTCGAAAGGACTACTCGCTTGCAGAGATAAACATAATGATTGGTGGCTACTGGTTCAAAGACTATCTCTCAAACCTGCTACTTCTGATGGTTGCTTGAGAGCGAAGCTAAGGAGAGGTGTCTTATGAAAGTGCAGTCTTGCTGCGGCTGCAAGCTGTGCCCCCGGCAACGTCAGCCACAAGGCTGAATAGACCTGTTGAGCCGGGCATGGACCATAATGGTCACGCTTGGTAATCAGTAGAAAGCAGTAATGCCAAGAAGCTCACACTGGAGATAGCAGGACTAAGAGCTGGCAAACAAACTAAAGTTGTAGGATTAGCAAACATTATCAGGCCTGGATCTAAGCTTAGATTGGGACAGGCAGCAAACTAGAGTGGTTACAGGAGTAACTAGCACTGGAACACTTCAGTAAGGTGTGTCCTGAAATGCACACAGGAAGACCGGTAATAGCAGATGTATTTAATGGAGCAGGTATGTCCAGAAAAACAGTCAGAGCTGCAAATAGCAGAACTGGGCTTTCTGGACCGGGTTCTTAAAATCACGCAAGGTTTACAAAAATGATATTGCTACCCCATACACCAGGGGCAGCCAACCGTGATCCTCAAGAGCTACCAACAGTGCCTATTTTTAGGCAAACCATGATTCAGCACAGGTGGATTCATTACAGTGATTGAGCCACCGATTTATTCACCTGTGCTCAAGCAGAAATATCTCAGATATATGCACTGTTGGTAGCTCTTTAAGACTGCTGCTGGCTACCCCTGCCATATACTACAGATACTGTACAGTTAAAACAACTGGGGGGAGATTCACTAAGTTTTGGTAAAGAGATGATAAAAAGGTGATAAAGTGGAGATGACTTCTCCAGTTTATCACTTCTCCAGTTCCTATGTTATTCTATGAAGCCTATGCACTACGATTTCTTTAATTTTTGAGATCTTAGTGAATAGAATAACACAGGAATTGGAGAAGTGATACACTGAAGAAGTCAGCGCCACATCATCTCCGATTAGTGAATCTACCCCCGGTGTACTGCCTCAGTGGAGTTAATTGTACCGTATATGGGATACTTTTCTAGTTCAGAACGTTATTGAGAATTATGACCGTTTCAACGCAGATAGGAATTGATTCAGGGAAATATCTACTGCCTTTTGGAGTCAGGAAGGATTTATTTTTTTTTAATTTACTAGGAGTTTTATTACAAAAATAAAACATACTGTCTAGGTCTATGTATTATGTTAATGCTCTTGAGCCCTTTTATTTTTATTTTTTTTATTATTTTTATTATTTTATTAATTTATTTATTTATTTTAGTAATAATGGCCTTTTAAGATAATGGGGCATGTGCATCAAGAAAAAGTTTTGTATACGAACAGCAGAAAACAGTTACACAAGGAGCCCTGTTTTCAATGCATATTTGAGAATTCTGATGTCATGTCAGTTTTGGCGTCACTTTTAGAATTTGACAATAATAACACCATTTTGTCAGAAAATGGGGGTAACATTCTTTCAAAATATAGTTGTTCTATCAATGAAGCTATGATAGTTATTCATGCATTGTAACATCTTTACAGTACTTTTTGGAGTTATTTAGAATTAATACCAATGGTTTTAACACGTGATTTGTATTGATGATTTGTTTTACCATGACAAAATGTAAGCCGCCTTCTTTAAAATTTCATGGTCTTAATCAGCATAAGCTGTGACTTTATCTCTGATAATTTAACAGTAAAACATTTTGCCTTTAATAATGACATTTTAACACCACTTTATCACAGAGCCCAAGGTGTATCAGTAAAAAAGTACCATTCATTTAAATTCCAGTTTTACACTGGAAGATATGGTAGAAAATGTTACTCCTCATTTACTAAACTTTTACCTTTATACATAATACCATATGAACCTTATGTACAAATGAAAGACTGATCAGTTCTGGGAAGAGCCAAGTAACTTAGTGGGGGAAAACATTTTGCATTGATTTAAATGGGGCTTTTAGCATTTCACAATACAAAGACTACTCTAGTATTCATGAGGTTAAAAGCCCCATACAAATCAGTGAAAATGCTGGTAATTTTTATTTACCTCTATGGTGAATTGATTCGCATTTCTTTGATACATATGTGTTTCTATGAGTTTTCTATTGGCTGGAGGAGGATGACAGCGTTGTTCATGCCTGGGATTTGATGGCAAAGTAAATTTCAGACAAGGAAATAATGGTGCCGCTTACAATACCACTGGACTCAGGGAATCAACTGGGTGAATGTTATAGAGCAAAGCTGTCCACTTACTATTAAGAATAAATAGTTAATAATTTATACAGAGATGAGAGAATAAAAATACCTTGGTCTAAAACCTGCCTAGCATTTCAAACCACAGAAAACCAGGGACTTAATGAAGCTAGTCCCAAAGAATTGTGTCAGATCCATGAAACAATGTAAGGGAACAAGGGAGACATATCTCAAAACAAAGGGAAACCTTCTAAGTGTAGTATGATTGATAAACTTGAAAAAAAATGCTATGAATAAAAAAAATCAATTTATTAATAGCACATTGGACAAAACACTGCTAAAAGACTAGTCAAGGATATAAAATAAAACATATTTTTTTTAATTTATTCATTATTTTTGGTATATTCTTGACTAGTCTTTTATCGTTGTTTTGTCTCATGTTATTAATAAATAGAGTTTTGTATGTATAGCATTTACACGTTTATCCGTTATATACTACACATATCACTTATAGTACTACACTGTTTCCTAAGTAAATTTATATAAGAAAATGTAACCTGAAGGAGTAGCTCTTGGTCTGCATCCTCTATTAGGGATTTCTCAGGTCACTGGGATATTTAAAACTTTACAATTATTTACATCAATTTAAAATTAAGTAAAGTCAAAAAAGACCTTTTCTCTGCTTTTTTGTTTTTTTTTTGCTGTGGAGAAAGTTTCCAGCCAGCCGCTGGAAGCTATGTATAGAAAGTATACTCAAGCAGCTAACATAATATGGAAAAATTAGGAATTGGAGCTGGGAATCCATATGAAAGTTAAACTGGCAAGTGTTCAAGGTGCCAAGCCAACCGGAACTGGCTTATTTAAAGAATGTGGTCATGAACACCGTGCTAACACCACAGGGTTATCTTTTCTCTTCTTATATATTTACTTTTGCCTGTAGCACCAATGTAAACCCATTAGAAAAGGAGTTTAGAGATTATTGTGAAACTAGTTTTAAATCCTGTGTACAAGGGCCAACTCTGGCGGCGCTGCAGTCATGCGCAGTACTGACTGCCCGTGTCTAATACTGACGGGGGCACAGAGAGGACTCTGGTCTGAATTCGACGTGCCCTGCTCTGTATTAGCCACGGCACGGGCAGTCTGTACTGCGCTTGACTGCAGCGCGCACAGCCCTCTCTACTGTGCATGACGGCTTCTGACAAACATAATAACGAATTATAATATAGGAGGATAAGTGCGAGTCAGGTACATCAAGTTCATGAACTTCTCTGTGTATAACATTTTGCTCGAACTGTAAATTTAACCTTAAATATCCTAAGTTAGCACTTTTTTTTTCTCTCCACTTTAAAAGAAAGCAAATAATACTTTGTAAGATCTGTGTGTGTGAATTTTGTTCATCTGTTAAGTAAATGTTGCTATAGGTCTGATGAAAACATTTGACATCAAAATCTTTAACATAAAAAAAAAAACCAATTTTTTCCGAGATCGTTATTCTCAAAAGAATTTTATTTGACCTAGAATTCAAAATTTCAGCCAATTTGCTCAATAATTATAAATGTTATAAACATATGAAATATCACATTTAACACTGATCTTCTATTATAACTTAACCGTAGCACCATACTGACACTGCAATTTATTCACACCATTTTTATCTCTTTGTGATCAATAATTTCCAGCATGTTTGATTTATAACTAAATGGGGTAGATGCAGCGCAGTATGAATAACTAGTTGAAGAGCCCATGTACACGGGCCACAGTGCCACCCAGCAACGGCCGCGGTGCACAGTACAGACTGCCCGTGCCGTGGCTGATAACGGACTGGGGCTCCAAATTTAGGCCGTAGTCCTCTCTGAGCACTGAAGCTCAGCTGCTGAGCGGGCAGTCTGTACTGTGCACCGCGGCCGTTGCTGGTGTGAATAAATTGCAGTGTCAGTATGGTGCTACAGTTAAGTTATAATAATGTTCTGAGCAGTTAATTTATTTGATATTCCTGTGTATGACCCGGCTTGTCTATCCATCCGTTCTGGTGTTGACCTGTGGCTCTGTCTGACCATTCTCCTTGTGCTTTCCGATTTGGCTTAGACATCCTTTCTGGTGCAAACCTGTGGCTCTGGCTGACCACCCGCTTCGTGTATGACCTGGCTTGTCTGACTACCCACTCTGGTGTTGACCTGGGGTCTGTCCACTGCGCATCCAGCATACTAACGCTTCAGAGAATATCCTATCTGGTGCAAACCTGTGGCTCTGGCTGACTACCCGCTCCATGTATGACCTGGCTTGTCTGACTGTCCTATCTGGTGCTTACTAGAGGGATCTGTCTGTTTGCTCTGTGTTTTGGTCCCGTTCCACAGATATCCTTCCTAGTACTGACCTGGGGCTCTATCAGACTCCTAGCTATTGACTGCAGGCGTGAGTTAGTAGTCTCCGTGGCTGCGCACAATATTGAGACTCCTCTCCTAGACTGACTGCAGGCTGATTCAGTGCTACCTCTGGGTGTTACCTTTTACCAAGAGACTCCAGTGGGCTGAGGCCTAGTCTCGGACAGTGTGGTGGATCTATTGGAAGACTGCTTGCCTCTTTGATCACCCTCTGTGTGTTATTTGTTGTTTGCATTACTGTTTATATATTTCTAATAACGATGATCTTAACTATGCAGTCTGACTCCTTGTCTTGTTTTCCAACTTTAACGATGGTGCAACAGTTAAAACTGAACATAGGGCTGTATTCAAGAAGCTAGAGGTTCATTTCTGGAGCAAACCATCTACACCATCACCATAGGGGACAAATAAGAAATCTCCATGAATTTTATGGCATTTTTAAGCCCAAGCCCTTGAATGCTAGAGATGTCCCAAACAGGTTGCAAAGCAATATGTTGGAGATCTATTGCTCTGAATGAGTTAAATGTTTCATTTAAATCAGTGAGCATTTTCTATGCCCCAAATGGTGCTGTTGGTTTCCCACAAAACTGTACCTCAATAAAATGTTAGGTTCAATATGGAAACACTGCATAACCAAAATGTTCTATCTAAACTTTGACATTTTTTTCTTTTTATATCTTTATTAAGGGCATAAGTATAACATACAACAAATATCCAGATAGTCATTGTAATGAACAGTGTTACAGATACCATACATAACAGCGAGACATATTACAAGAGTTTAGATATGGAATGGCATGTCTGATTTTTATACGTTTTTTTTTTTTTTTTTTTTTTAATTCGGGTATAATGGAGAGTACCAGCTCTGACTCATTGGTTATAGTTATCTTTTAATAAAAGGATCATTTGAGAAGTTCCTATATTTTTCTATTGCGGGAAAAGCTCTCCCAGCTTGTTGAGGATGATTGGCAGTGTAGTCCTACATGAGTTGGAGGGCTGCAGGTTGCCCATAGCTGGCTGCACAGACACAACGATGGTCACATATCAATGGGTAAGTTTAACCATTATCTGTTCTCTTCCTTCCCAGCAGTCTGCATCTGTCTCTCTATGCTCCTTTACTAGTCTTTCTTTTTGAAGCTCTTCGGTACGTATTTGGAATGCAATTTTGGAGCAAAATAACTGCGCCATAGGAAATAAATAAAAATACTATAAATTGCCATTGGTTTTAATGGGAATTTTAACGTCTTCTGTGCTAGAGAGTTCCCCAATGCAGTCTGTGCTCAGATGCCATAAAACAGCTCATACACAACTATCTTGCTTTCTCGTTGGGAAGCACTATATCTTATAAGGATGCAACTTGTAAAACCTTACCTTGCCAAGTTAATGCATGTCTAATATGACTTGAGACTTGACAACCAATATTTATTATCTGCTGTACCGAATTGTATCGTTTTCTATTGGAGACAGTCAATAAAAATGCTTTATTAAAATACGAAAAAACAAAACAGTGATTGGGTGTCAGGTTGCCATGGCAACCATTTAGTTGACGAGTCACTGCAGTGTTGGCAGACATAACTGAAAGTTGTGTGAAAGGGTCGTATTAAAAATATCTTAACCCCATTTAAGGACCAGGGGAATCTGGGGCGGTTTGCACTTAAGGACCGGAGTAATTTTGACGTTTTTCAGAATGTTTTTGTTCAACCATATTTTCCATCTAATTCCTTTAGTACATTCACAAAAATATATATCCCATTTTTTTTTTCTTTAGCATAAGTAGGGCTTTCTTTTGATATCAAACTTATATGGATAACACGCCATTTCTTTTATTAATAGTAAAGAAAACAATAAAAAAAACGTTATACAGGTTCTTCTGTGATTAATTTTTACCCAGTTGGTTAACTTTTTGTGGAGAATTGATGAAAGATATGAATGGTCATTCATAGCTACTAAATGCCTAGTTTTATGGGAGTACTGTCCCTCTGGGGTGAAAGTCTCTTTCCCTCCATGAGGATCCACTTTTTTGTAGATTAAACTCCAAAACAATAATACTTGCATTAATGTTAGTTTAAACTTCAGTGTGTTTATAAATGGTCTGTCAGAGTAAAGAAGAGAGAGCCAGAGAACAGTGACAAAGGCAATGTACAGAACACATTGCCTTTGTCATTGACTCAGCTGTTACATGTGCAGTGACAAAGGCAATGTACAGAACACATTGCCTTTGTCATTGACTCAGCCGTTACATGTGATTGATGTAGCCACAATCACATGTTACATCAAAATAGGGAAATCCTGAAACTGACTGCTCTGGAGCAGTCAGTTTCAGCCTCCCCAGTATGATCACATGAGGCACGCTACAATCATTTAATCCATGACGTGCCTGGAACATCACCAGTCTTTAAGGCACAAACACCAGTGACGGTTCTGACGTCACTTGGTCATTAAGGGGTTAAACTACTCTGGATTAAAGCGTGCGGTTGGTATATCCCACTCATTCACTACAGTAAATTCTTTATCTCTGTCAATGTAATAATATAAAGAAATAATGCATCCTAGTAATAAACCCCCTCCCCACTTATTTTACTATAAGCAGTAAATTGCCTCTATGAATTCTGCCCTTGAGGTCTTTGTTCAATAGATACATCTTCTACAGTCTTGGATGTCATGTACATGGAGTCAGACATGACAGCTGCTGGCAATTTTTTAAAACTGAAGGAAGCAGCGTTCATGAGCCTACTTAAGCCTTAAAGGACCAGAGTGTTGTGAATCTCATATAGAAGAAATGTGTTGCATACCCCTCTGGTCCCTATAAGGTTAAGCCGACCATGAGCAGTGTGCAGAGCCTACTAAACTCTTTAAGGGCCAGAGGGGTGTGCAGCACATTGAGAAGCACTGCGCTGCACACCCATCAGGTCCATAAAGGATAAAAATTACCATGTGCAGTGAGCAGAGTTTGAAGTCCTGTCATCCTGCCGATAACTGTCATGTCAGCCTCCATGGAAATGAATTCCAGGATTGATTGAAGCTGTTACCTCTTGAACCAAAGACAAGGAACATTTCCATAGTAATCAATAAGATTTCATAGTAACATAAGTGAAAGGTTATTAGGAGTGGTGCGTTCTCCTTTAACCCTTTGAGTGCCAGAGAGGTATCCAGTGCATTTCAACGCAATGCATTGGATGCCTTTCTGGCACTCAGTGGGTTAAAAGAGTTCCATTTTATCAATCCTGAACATCACTGTTTAGACAAATGTGTAGTTTTGTTTTGATTATTGCCTTTATTCAGAACTTCTTTCCTATAAACTAATTAAGTTGCACATTCTCATGAATAAAAAAAACTCGAATTCAGTGTGTTTCTTCAGCTCAACAGAATGCTTCATAACCAGGAGGAACAATTTACATGATAAAATATGCCATATAAATAGGTGGAATGTGTTTTTATCTAACAGATATGTATGCATATTCATGTCATGCATTGTGTTATGTTATTTCTTTACTTTAGGTAAAGTACAAGTAAAGAGTTCAGATATCCAAGTTGGAGACCTTATCATAGTGGAAAAGGTAATTTTAATTTAATTTACTCATTTTTAAAACTTTTGTGTCGACAGTTTTTTTTTTCTTTGTATTTTTTAATATGCAAGTTCCATAAAGCTAAAAACCATCCCTTGTTCATCTGTGGTTTCTGGTAATAGTGTTTGGAGATGTGTTTTTTGAACTATTGTGGTTAAATGAACAATAAACGTTTTTTATGAAAAATGATGTAACTCAGTGCCACAAGATTGGCGAAAAACCAATGCAGTGCCTCTTTTTAAGAAGGGAACTAAAACAGAACCTGGAAATTATAGAATTGTGAGTTTGACTTCTAGTGGGAGAACTGTTAGAAGGGATAATAAGGGACTATATTCAGAAGTACAAAACAAAAAATAAGATCATTAGCAAGAATCAACATGGTTTTATGAAGAATAGATCATGCCAAACTAACATTTTCAGCTTCTATGAGGAAGTAAGAAGCAACCTTGATGATGGCAAGGCAGTAGATGTAGTATATCTAGACTTTGCAAAGGCATTTGTTACAGTGCCACACAGAAGGCTGGGGTATAAAATAAGGAAATTGGGGATAGGAGATAACCTTTGCAATTGGATACAAAACTGGTTGAAGGATAGGGAGCAATGTGTGGTTGTAAATGGAAAATTCTCCAATACAGTTAAGGTGGAGAGTGGAGTACCTCAGGATTCAGTTATTAGGTCCACTGCTTTTTAATATGTTTATAAATGACTTGGAAATAGATATAGAAAGCAAAATATCAATATTTGCAGATGACACTAATTTATGCAGGGTAATTAATTCAGAACAGGATACAGAGGGATTTACAGAAAATGGCAGTTTGGGCAAACAAATGGAATATTAAGTTTACTGTGGGGAAGTGTAAAGTCATGCATTTGGGAGGAAATAATCCCAAGGCTACTTATAAACTTAATGGAATAATTTTAGGGGACTCATTGCTAGAGGAAGCCCTGGGTATCCTTGTCAACTACAAACTTGGAAACAGTGACCAATGTCAAACAGCATTAGCAAAGGCAAACAAAATCCTGTCTTGCATAAAAAGAGGTATTAAAGCAAGAGCTGATAACATTGTTTTGCCATTGTACAAATCATTGGTAAGACCTCACCTTGAGTATGTGGTGCAGTTTTGGGCACCAGTTCTGAAAAAGAATATACTAGAACTAGAGAGGGTACAGTGAAGAGCAACAAAATTAATCAAGGGAATGGAGGACATGACATATGAGGGATGAATAGACGAACTTGGTTTATTCACGCTAGAGAAAAGATGACTAAGAGGAGACCTTATCACATTGTACAAATATGAGAGGTCAAAACAAGGATCTCTGTGGTCAGCTATTTATTCCAGGGCCTGATCAGGTGACCAGGGGACACCCCTTGAGATTAGTGGAAAGGAGGTTTAGACTTCAGCAGAGGAAGGGTTTTTTTACTGTAAGGTCTGTTAAATTGTGGAATTACTTGCCCAAGGAGGTGGTTATGGGAGATACAATGGATATGTTTAAGAGAAGATTAGATACATTTCTTTCAAAAGGGAACATACAAAATTATACTGTTTATCAGTAGGCATATCAGGAAGGTCTGATAAAGACTAAATTATTTGGTAGCAGGCAAGCTATACAATTTTCAGTCACTGGGGTATGAGGCAAAGGTTGAACTTAATGGACTTGTATCTTTATTCAACCTAATTTACTATGTTACTATATGGGTTTTTCCTACTGAGTAAAACAAGGGTACCTCCACTGCTAGAATATTTTTCATTTAGAAGATATTACAGCTCGGAATATTAGGTTCGGCACCAGCTGGTGTAAAAAAAGAATGCAGATTTATGATGCAATTTAAGCTGTAATAACTTCTTAATACACAATCTCTCAGCATTAGGGGGTAGTCTTGTTTTACACAGCAGGAAAAGGCCTATAACACATCCATACATTCACGCATGTACACGTGCACACACATTTGTAGATGTTTGTGTATCATAAGTAGCATGCTTATCTGTACTTCCAAAATACATAACATTAAATTTTCCTACATGGGGTCTCATATTCCATTTCTTTGCCTAATCTGACACTTTATGTAAATCTTTCTGAAGAGAACAAACATCCTACTCTGAGTTTATTTCCATGCATAATTTAGTGTCAATTTTGGAAATTTGCTTTCTGTATACCTATTTCCAGGTCATTCATACATTTGTTAAAAACCAGTGAACTAAGTACTGAACCCTGAGATACTGTATTTGAGAATACTCCATTTACAACAACACACTGTTCCCTATGCATCTTCCAATTTTCTATCCAGTTACAAAGGTTTATCTCCTAGACCAATTTTCTTTATTTTGTAGGCCAGTCTCCATTGTGCCACTGTATTATTTACGTTTGCAAGATCTACAGATACACCATCTACTGCTACAACATTATCTAGGTTCCTACTTACTTCTTCATTGAAGTTCAATATATTTGTTTGCCAAAATTTATTCCAAATGTTGATTTTTGCTAATTATTTTGGTTTTCGCAATGTATTCCTGATTATAATCCCTTATTATCCCATCAATTAGTTTCTACACTATCAAGGTTAAACACACAGGTCTATAATCCCTAGGATCTGTTTTAGTTCCCTTCCCTAATTAAGGCACCACGTTGGCTTTATGCCACACTTGTGACACTGAGCCCATGGAGATTTCCTTGTGAACACTGCACTAAATACCTGAAGACCTATTGGATGTACAGTACATCACATGTCCAGTCTTCCCTTGAACTCTTCTTATGTTAACCTATAACTGATCATGGTATTGTACTCTTTGTGGCTCTTCCACCATTGTTTGTTCCATGGTATATACAGATGAAAATAATTTGTTCAGAACATCACCCCTTTCCTTATCACCCACTAATGAACTTACCCATCCCATGAGGTTAAGAGGGCAATTTATAAATTATTTTTAAGATAGTGTGACTAATGCACTAAAAAGACCTTGAAGAAACCAATCTCATTATAGGGGACCAAAGCGAAACTATGGAAATGTAGATAGCCGCTCAAATCCAAAGTAAATACAAGTTAGCAATTACTTGACATTCTCAAGCTTATGAATAAGCTTTCACCTCCTGATTCTCTCGAGTTTCAATCACAGTGGTCATCCATCTATACGTGTGCTACCTGGGAGATTCTTCCAAAAGCGCCTCTGAAATATGAACAAACATGTAAAATGGTGCACCATGTATACACATCGAGGATACTTCAGCGTGTTCTTTTAAAACCATCAATTCTTTATTGATTCCATACTTCAAATATCTAACCAGTACCTTGTTGTCGACGATAGGTATAGAGGAAAACTAGTGGGCACCCCACTGTAGATCTCTCTATCAGGCTCTGATCAATGTGTTTCACGTGTGTACACAATTACTCATGATCACCAAAAGCCGGTAATCCAAACATCGGTATATATGAATTTGTTTGCAACCAATCCTGACATCACATTCAGCTGTCAATCATCCAGTCAAAAATGACCAGGTATGGTGTCCGAATCATGTCAAAAGTGAAGTGGAATAATTGGATATAATGACCTCTTAAAGGGAAATAATGATAAACACTCCCTCTACATCAGCATATATCCCCTCACAGGGTTAAAAAGAGGTTTAGAAATCTGAGATCAACATCACCTTGAATGGTACCTCTCACACATTAGCATCGACTGATGATACAGACAGCTGACTCGGAGACGGCCCTATCTTCAAGGACTACAAACCGAATTCCACTTTACAATGTCTAACTCTCAATAGATGAATATGTAAAACCAACATAAACACTTTAAAAATTGTTGTGACACAAACAATGCATCATTCTAAAAGTAAAATTAAGTATGACCTAAATAAATAAATATTAACAAAAAACGATGCATTATGGCAGTGTAAGATGATACTTTGTATCTAAGTGACAAAAGATATTACCAAATCCATAAGGATTAAAGCAAATTGGAGAGAATTCTTCTATGTAGTGTCAATTCTCTGTCATTGATTTAAATTGGGACTTTAACTTCTTCAGTGTTAGAGAGATCTCCAACGCATTTAGTATTCAGTGGGTTGTAAACTCCACTTAAACCAATGGGAATGTTTACTTGTCACATATGGTACAGACAGTTTGCTACAGAGTTTCTTCTGTCTTCTAAATACATTACTCAGTGAAGTGCCAGTTTTTGTTTTTGCTCTGTAGGAACTCTGATATAAAATGCATAAACCCATTTAAACTTTTCACCACTTTGCCTACTATTCCCACAAGTACAGTATTCACAGTGAGGATGATGATTATTATTATTTTTTTCCTTTTAAACCTTAGAGTACCAGAGGGGTACACAACACACTCCTCTACCATGCCTTGCACACCCCCCTGGCACGCAAAGGATCAATGACCACTTGGAACTCTGAAATCCAGACATGCTAGTGTAAATCAAAAGGTTTGTTTGTCTGCTGATTACTATGGCAAAAAGAAGCTTAACTTAGCATTTGACTGGAAGATGCATCAACAGCAATTCAAGAGTGAAATTAATGAGTCATTTGAAAGGAGGATCCATATGTTTACAGCAAAACCAAACAAACAATTTGCGTGAAGTGTTCAATTTTCATGCCACATAAGTAAAGCTTTGGCTTTAAGCACCTGGTTATTTCTCCAGCAAATGTAACATGCTAATTACTAGTACGGTTAGATTTAATCGTACATGCTCCTTTTAGTTACATTTGTATTAGTTTGAACAGAATTTGAAGTTTTGATATATAATTTGAAATAGGTTGACATATTAATAACAAAGAGCCATAGTTCCAAATCTTCTTCACGATCTGACCTAGGAACTTAAGATACTTGAAAAAAAAATGACACAGCAGCACATTGATATGTTCCATCTCCTGGTGTGATAATTTGTATCAATATATTAATGCTGGGTAGAACGCCTGAGGTTGTTTATCAGACCTTGTGTAAGAAGGACATGACAATACATTGTTGTTTAAGTAATAATTGAAAAGTACAGAATCAACCACTGTAGTCAGTAGACTGGCAGTACTGACTGTAATTATACAGTTGTTTTCCACTTAATTTTTTCCAGTGTTATAAATTCCATATTCGGTAAGCTTAAGAGTAGCAGTTTGCGTACAAGCTAACTACAACCTATGGGATAAACATAAATTCTAAGGATTTAAAGGGGGCTTTTAACCAATTGAATGCTAGAGAGCTTTCCAACATATCTCTAGCAGGGGTTATGAGACCCTTTTGCATCAATGGGAACTTGAAAAAATGTTATTTGTCAGTTTGCTTCAGAATTACACCTCTGTTTAGCTTATTGAATCCTTCCACATTCTCTTGTTATACAGTACCTTTAGTGCATGCTTCACTACCAGTAGTGAGGTGGTGGCTGTGGGAGGTGCTAATGGAATATCCTGAGTTGCCAAGGATACTTGAAATGTAATTCCGGTCCTGGATTTAGGATGTGAGATTATTACCAATTTTATCCTCTCAATACTATTTAAACCATATTGAAAGACAGGAACTTTTTATGCCTCAATACAAGCATTCCTTTTTTCAGTTTATTTACTTATAATTTTTTATTATTTTTTGTTTTTTAAACAAAACATTCAAAGAAATTTGAAAATGCTAAACTGGTAAATAAACCTGGTTGCAACTGTACTTTAACATATGGACTCAGATTGTCTTTGAAAACATTCTTTTTATGTCACAGTTTGTGATACAATCAAAACGCTTTACTGAGAGGAACAGATGTGTAAAACATCTGTAAATGGCTGAATGCACAGTGTGCTTCCGCAGCCTTGGGTCAGCCTTTTGCACTCTCTATGAATTGGCTCTGCTAAATAAAAATACGCAGTGTGAACATCTGTCACGCTTCTGCTCTCTAGCAGAGTTTTTAATAGTAGTTTTGTTATGATGTCATCATGCCACTAAGTAGCAGATTGCATTATCTTTTAGCCTGTAGCGCTTTTCTTCAATTATCTACACAGGACATAGTATATCAAGTGCTGTAGTTCCCCTCTTACTTTGACACCACTACACTCTTATATTGAATTGAGGGTTCAAGTTAACCCTGTGTGTGCCACAGGATGTGTTGCTTACCCTTCTGACTCTCAAAAGATTACCTAAAAACTTTAACGTTGGCTCATGGTAAATCTACTTCCCTTTTATGAGAAGCATGTTTGTGTGGGAGCGATCAGATGCCAGAAGCACATTGGAACTAAAGCCTTACTCCTTGCAACACTGGACAGATTCCTACCACTCTTAAAGGGATAGTAATACTTCGTTTTAACGTTATTTTATTTTGTAGGCATTAAAAAAACATGAAGAATGATATAAGTCTTATCTCTCAAACCTTTATGGTTTATGAGATATTCACAAGCAAAGTTCCCCTCCCCGCCCCTTTTACCTAGTGTAAGCCATCTCTTCTCAGATGTGAGTCTGGTTGTATGACAGTACAGATAACAGAAGGGGACAATTTTCTTTGTATGAAAACAATGAAAGCCCTTCCCCCCTTGACAAGTTTTTCAGCTTTTTCCATTATCTTAATTGAAGATTGTCCCTCTCTGCAGTCTACCTGGGCATCTCCCTTCTGATCTGGTTGAACAGGGGGGGGATACTTTGTTTGTGAATATCTCTTAAACCATAAAGGTTTCAGAGATAAGACTTATATCATTCTTCATGTTTTTTTAATGCCTACAAAATAAAATAAAGTTAAAATGAAGTATTACTATCCCTTTAAGTGCAACAATTTCTCAGCTCCATTTCCAGATCCGAGCCCATTTTTATACAGTATCATTCCTTTGAAACTTTGTCTATCTCACTATCCAATATGTTGCACCTTCTCAGTATTTCATTATATGATACATGATAATCATACATAAATTGCGTTCAAAGTTTGCATTTTTAAATTAAAATGAAAAGGCCAAAGCAAGGGAATTTCAGTCTGAAGCCCAAGGCCATTAACTTTGAAATGTGTATAGCACTGTGTTAGAACACTGGCCTAAGTATAAAAGTGTCCTTGTTAGATGTTCTCTGAGTTAACTTAACATGGTAGCTAGTAACCATTAGTCACCTATTATTGTTAACCCTTTGAGTAACAGAGTGGATACTGCTGTGCACTCAAAGGGTTAAAAGGTGAGGGTTTGTGATTACCATAAATATAGGTGTCATAGGTACAAGTTTGTCATTCCTGAATGTAAGAGAACAAAAATGGCAAGCAACATTAGTTAAGTCTGTTATTACTTTAAGAACTGAAGGTCAATCTTCATGACCTATCACGAGAGCTTAGCAAGTGTATGTTACTGCTGTGGCCAACACCAGCGAACAATTTGAAGAAACTTGTACCCATGAGGACCAAACAAGATCAGGCAGGCCAAGGGTAAACTCAGAATCAGATGCAATTTTGAAACCACAGATCAGCTGCCCCTGAAATGCAAGCTTAGATAAATGCTACTAGAAGTACAGATGTTTCACCATCAGTTGTTCAGAGGAGATTGAGAAAAGTGTACCTAACTGGAATAATTCCTGCAAGGAAACCATTGTTAAGAGTGAAGATTAAGAGAAGGTGACTTGGCTGTGCCAAAGAATATGGAAACTGGATGTTTGAGGAATGGAAATCGGTCTAGAGGACTGATGATTTGTATGGGTAGAACAGAAGATTCAAAATAAAGTTACAAGTGCGCTATATCTTTGGGATGTTGCAAATGAGCCGAGAAGACAAGTTGGGTGATTTCCTGTTGAAGATTGGTTAATCTTCTGGAGAGGTTCTTAAGGCAAATTGTGGCTAGTGTGAAGATTCCAGGATCACATACAATTTTCAATATTCTTAAACATTACTTTGATACTCCTTATGTTGTACATTCTAATGTGTTGTAACATATTTAAGAAAGTTATACCACATAAAACATTGCCATATGTTAGATAAACCCATTATCCTTCTAATGCACTCAAACTTTTGCCTGGTACGGTGTATTTGTTTTAAAAAAATAAATAAAACTGAGGGAGGACAGTGAGGGACAGGGTGATGGTAGGGGATAAACAGGGATAGCAAAGTTTGGAAGGAAGGGGAAAGGCTTATAAGAATAAGGGAAGAGACTGGTGGTGTAAGGAGAAACTGGGGACACAAGACTGTGGCCAGAAGGAGAGATTGAGGTAGGAAAGTTAGAAGTTGGGGAGAAAGGGAACAGCATGTAAATGAAGTAGAGGAATGGTAGGGACCAGGGATGAATGACAGAAAGTGATGGGAGGAGCAGTAGATCGATTCTCACTTCTGTCATTTTGACACCCCAGTCTTGTTCCCCTGTCCCACTGATACTCAAAGAATCACACATTCACTGTAGGACACCACAGCCTTGCTCCGTTGTCGCACTGATCCTCAAAGAATCATGTATTCACTATAGGACACCACAGCCTTTCCTCGCTGACCACTGTTAGCCAAATAACCACACATATACTGTCTGATTCATCAGCCTATTTCCACTGTCCACTAGTAGCCACAGAACCACATATACACTGCCTGTCATCTCTGCCTTGTTCCTCTGTCCAACCTGTAGTCACAGATCCACGCATACAGTCTGACACCTCACTCTTTCAATGCCAAAATTATAGCCAGCAACTCCCTGTCACCAGTCTGATAAACTCTCTCCGCCTTAGATAGTTTTTTTCGAGAAGTAGCCACAAGGGCGCAAAGCCTCTCCAAGAGCTGACCGTTGAGAAAGGAGGGCTCCTACTCCAATCTCTGATGCATCAACTATAGGGTAAAGGGCAGGGCGGGATTGGGATGTACCAGGATCACAGCCGTAGTAAATGCTGCTTTGAGGTTGTCAAAGGCAGAAAGTGCATCAGAAGACCATTGTAACACTTTGGCTCCTTTCTGAGTGATGTCAGTGATGAGTTTTACATCGGATGAAATTTTTTTTATAAATTTATGGTAATGGTTTGCAAAGCCCAGAAATCTTTGATTCGCCTTCAGTCCCTCCGGACGAGGCCGCTGAACCACAGCCGCCAGTTTTTTGGGGTCCATCGTGAACCCAGATGCGGAGATAACATACCCAAGAAAGGTAACTTGGGTCTTGTGAAACTCATACTTTTTCAACTTTTAGAAAAAGCTGTTTTCTCTCAGGAGCGAAAGGACCCTGGATACATCCGCACCGTTGGAGAATAGATAAGGATATCATCCAGATATGCAACAACGCAGCTTTGCAAAAGTTCTCTCAGGATGTAATTTATGAATTCTTGGAAGACAGCAGGAGCATTGCACAGGCCAAAGGGCATGACCAGATATTCATAATGCCCGCTGCCTTCCATTCGTGCCCTTGTTTGATCCTGACCAAATTGTAAGCTGCCCTCAAATTGAGCTTGGTAGAACCTGTGAGGCAGTCAAACAGCTCGGTAAGCAATGGTATGGGATACGCATTTTTTACCATCAATTTGTTTAAGCCCTGAAAATCGATACAAGGGAGTAATTCTCCGTCCTTCTTTTTCACAAAAAAAAAAAAAATCCAGCACCTGCAGGGGATGAGGATTTCCGAATGATGCCCCTCTCCAAGGCATCAGCAACATACTCCTCCATGACCTTATTCTCCTCCACAGACAGAGGATACGTACGACCCCGCGGAGGGGTAGTCCCAGGAAACAGCTCAATCGTGCACTTGTATGGTCTGTGGGGAGGTAAAGCTCCGGCCTGGACTTTGTTAAATAACTCGTAAAACTGTGAATAAGCCTCTGGTAGGCCTTGAAACTCGGCACATGCAAGTCTGAAGGGACGTGAAAGACAAGCCTTCTCACAGTGAGTAGCCCAGGACAATATCTCACACGTGGTCCAGTCAATTTTAGGGATATGCACTTGTAACCACGGGACCCCTAACACAATAGCATAGTGCGGAGAGTTTATCACCTTATGCAGGGCTTCCACGCTTAGGGTAAGTGGGGCCGTCTCATGGGTAATGTGTGCTGGCAGCAGGGGTCTGCCACCTGCCTATTAACTCCTAGAATTTGTGTCCTGCTAGGAAGCTGGATTGGCAAGACACAGTCTCTAGGATTTTATTGTTTTCTTCTTAGATATGGGGCTGTATAATCCCCTGTTAAGCAGGTTACCATCACTGGGCTTCCCCGGAGTGGATTGACCAGTTTAGAGGTGTTTTGTGACCTTTTTAACCCTGTGGAGGAATTCTTGCTGCCAATTTTTTCCTCATGACCAGTTTTCTTCACTCTGCCTTCACTTTAATATGGTAACCTGAAGATAAGTTAGAAACCCTTAGAATAACTTGGTCCACTTTATGCCCCAATTTGTGTTACCTCTCCATACAAGGACTGTTGTGAGCCTTTTCACCTGGAAGTATGTCTGACTCTAAGGGGATTGGGGGTAAATCCAGGGCAAAGGACTCAGGGGCTACCCTTACCCCCCTCACACATTGTTCCTCTTGCCATGCAGGGCTCTGCATTCCCTTCTTGTGCTGAGGCCAGCACGAGTCAAGATTTTACTGTCAAATTCCCTCAACTCTGCAAGGGGTACTTCATTCATGGAAGCCTATACCTACCTTTAAACAGATTGCCCCAATTTCTAGGGGTCATTCTCAGGTTATTGAGGTTTCCTCTGAGGAAGAATAAAATTTTGCAGGCTCACTTGGTGTGGTGTCCCACCAAGGGTGCAGTCTTTTTTAGCCCACTAATGCCTTTCACAAAGATGAAATCTCTTAAAGCACATCTTAATGGTCCTACTAAAACAGCAGTCCAGCCACAAAGTGCCAGGCAATTCCTCTATGAACGAGAGAAGCAGCCAACCCCAGATGTACATTTTGGCATTGTTGGACCTCATCAGTGAGGTGTAGATGATCTTTCTAGGCACTGTGAGAAAGGGGTCCAATGCTGGATTTCCCTATTACCCTTGGGTTGACTAATCTTGAGGATTATCTGCATATGTAGCTTCTCTGACACCCAATTTAAACTACGAATGAGCCTTCAATAGAAGTTTGTATGCTCTCTAGGAGTGGTATCTCAACCAGGGTGCAGTCTCTTTTAGCCCACTAGTGCCTTTCACAGAGGGGAAATATTATAAAGCACATCATACTGGTCCTGCCAAAACAGCAGTTCAGCCATGAAGTACCAGGCAATTCCTCTCAGAACAAGAGAAGCGGCTAAACTTCAGACATATGTTTTGTCCCAATTCATCCATGCAGCCAGCGCTACCTGCGTTTTGCTCTTGGCTGCAATCATTACCAGTTCTGCGGCACTGCCGTTTGGCATGGCTTCTGTGCCATGCTTGTTCACAAGGATCATGGCGTCCCTGGAGGCCTTCTTCCATGTTCAAGGCATCTCTCTTACAACCTCCTTATCAATGCCCTTAGCTACTTGCATCTCAGTGGAACCCAGAAGAATTGGGTAGAGCATGGAGCCTGTTGAATGGCTCAATAATCAATAAACAATGTGGCTCTGGGGCAGAGTGCACTGCATCCTGGGCACCTGACTAAAACTGGCCCTGCTTTATCCTAAGAAAACAATATTCAATTGCTTAAAGCGGAACTACCACCGCACAACATCTTTATCTTAATTAAGTCCCCATCTGGCTACTAGCTGCTTAGTAGCGCTAGTCGCCAGAATTATTATCTTATTTAATAGATTTATGCTTTTTTCCATAGCTGACAGTAGCACGGAGCGCAGACATTTTGCCAGAGTGACGTCCACGCGCTTGCGCTGTCAGTCCCTTTTGGAGCTGACCGGCTCCTAGCAATGCCTCCTAGACCCGGCTGGGACTGACAGCTCAGGCGCGCAGACGTCACTATGGGAAGATGTCCGTGCTCCATCCTGCATGTCACCCTTGGAAGAAAGCTTAAGTCTATTAAATAAGGTAATAATTCTGGCGACTAGCGCTACTAAGCAGCTAGTCGCCAGATGGGGACATAATTAAGCTAAAGATGTTGTGCGGTGGTAGTTCCGCTTTTACTTGTTTCCTAAATATGGACAAGAAGACAAAAAGGGAACAAGGCGGAAGGCACCCCTTATGTAGTATCTTGAAAGAATCACCAACCACCACCACAAACCACCTGGTGGTAACATACTTACAAAAGTATTAGCTGAGGAATTATCCTATATAATAATTCGCTAAAATGTGTGTAACGCCGGGTCATGCTCAGTAGACACTGCTGCGCGTGCTACAGTCATGCGCAGTAGAGGCTGCCCGCGCCACGGCTGATAGAGAGGCGCGGGCAGTCTCTACTGCGCGTGACTGCCCCGCGACCGGGTGGCAGTGGCACCGTGGCCCGTGTAATGGGCTCTTCAACTAGTATATAATATAACTCACAGCAAACAAAGCTTTCTCAGTAGTATTCGCACTCTACTTTCAAGGGCTGCTTCTTATAATATCACGTCTCCATCCACGATCCAGAATTTAAGCACTCAAGCAAAGAGCACAAAGAAGGACGCCCAGTGGTATAGTATGTTCTATAGTATTTTCAAATAGTATAAATAATAGGTGTATACTCATTCTTTGGGATATGGGGATCACAAACCTGTCCCCAATCAGGTATCAATGTACTTCTTGTAATGAGCTTCGCTGCTCCGGATGTGTATAAAAAATACATTTTAATAATATATTAAAAAAAATACATCTATAATTAAAATTACATATATGTATAAGGCCTGCTGACGCGTTTCGTGACTTCCCCAGTCACTTTCTCTAAGCCACTGGCCAACACTATAAAACAGATAAACAAACCTGGCTAACTGACTCAAAGTTTGAGTATACACCTATTATGTATACTATTTGAAAGTACTATTGTATGTACTATACCATTGGGTGCGCTAAGTCCTCTACATTTGTTGATTGTTATTGCAGCTGTTCTATGCTTGATCCTTCTTTACTTGATATATAATTTATTAATTCATACTTAAGCTAGCATCTGTAAAACATATTTATTTTATTTTAAATCCCTAAAATCCTAAATGTGATTTTAATGCATGTATTCAGACACTGTTTGTTTAATTTTTGTTTGTCATGTTTGACAAGAGAAGAGCTAAGGCAATCCAAATGAGATTAGTGTTCACCTGTATTTGTATGAAGATATATGTACGGTATTTATGTATGTGTGAGAATGCATGTTAGATAATCTATATAAAATTATATATACAACTTCAGGAGATATTTACAATCCTCATTGAAATTCCTAATGCATTTATATTGTTCACCAAAGAGGAGAATTTGGAAGGCTTAGCTGTTACTTATTTATTGTATAATTTTTCTAAAATATTGATTTCTAAATTGCAAATGTAGAATATAAAGTAGTGAGAGAAATCCTATTTTAATTGCATTTCAATCCCAATTGTGACCTTTGATTTCTACAACTACTGAGCATATCTGGATAGGAATAATTTTTTATGTGTACATTTATTTATTTACAGAATCAACGAATCCCAGCTGACATGGTCTTTCTCAGAACCTCAGAGAAAACTGGTATGTCAAACAACTTGGTTTTATGTAATAGAGCAAGTGAGACCATTTGCATGTTGGACATGTTGCATTTGGAGTGAAATAATTCAATAGTAACTGCCTTTATACCTTTCTGCAAATGGAATTCAAAAGTAGATTGTAAGGTCCTTTTGAAGAAGAGATGAGCAATTGTAGAGAGAGCCAACTTCAGCATAGGGAAAATATAAAAATTCCTCAAGTTCCCACTGAGTTAACTGGTGTTGTTGCAAAGCAATGTGTTGGAGCTTCTATAATATTCAAGGGGTTAAACACCCCATTTTGAGTGGAACTGTCACATTGTAACAAATAAGCAATTTTGAAAATTCTTTCAAAGTTATTTCAAAGTAAACTATATTTGTTAGCCATTTCTTATTTACAGTAGTTTGAGATATTTAGTTTGTCATTGAATACAAATCAGGGATACCAGCCAGATTCTAGCCTTCCACACTTTTCCCCATCCCATCTGCCGCCTCCCACCAGCCAGTACTAGTTTATTGCACTATAATGTAAATATCATAAAGCTAATTATCTCATAAACTATTTGAAAGAGAAAAAAATGATAAGCTAAATATAGGTAATTTTAAAACTTTTCTAGAGCACCTGTTTGTTACAAAGTGACAATTCTACTTCAAATAAATGAATATTATTAGTTATCCCCTGGCATAGTTGGTATGCATCAGATTTTCTCAATTTATGTGTTCGACATAAGGCCCTAAGTCCCTGAAAGCCTTTGGCAATTTATGCAAACAAAAACTGTTATTTTTCCTGAGAAAATATGCTTATATTTAAAAGAAATGCTTACTAAATTCATATATTTCTAGAGACATTAGAATTTTCTTTTACACCTTTAAAATTCTTTGCTGCCTGATTACATTTGCATCAGTAATAAGTCTTACTGTCTTTGTTGTTTAGATTCTAGTACTTATAACCACAGGTCTATTGTAGAAATACATTTATTATTTTGCTCATTTCAGAAGATATCCTTAATTAGGAAATGCACAAAATGTAATCAGCCTGGAGATCCAGGGTTGCAGAAGGAGACATAACACATCTGAATATCATCAACGTTCTCTCTCTTTATTATAAAGAGCTGAATGTTTTCAGTCCTACACTGGACCTACCTCAGGGCAAAGAGGTTAAACACTGCTAACATTCAGGTATTTAAAGGAATAGTAATGTTTCATAATAAAAGCAGCTCTAATTAATCATCATAGTATTTGGACCTTGGAGAGTGTTATTTCAATTCTGTCAGAGTTGTAGATCAAGAGTAATTCAATGACAAAGTGTCCCCCTTCCGCCTCTTTTACTGATGTAACACTTTTCAGCCAGAGAAGAAGGGAGGTGCCCAGGTAGAATGCAGAGAGGGACAATCTTCAATTAAGATAAGGAAAAAACCTGAAAAGCTTGTCAAGGGGGGCAGGGCTTTCATAGTTTTCATTGTAAGAAGATTGTCCCCTGCTGTTATCTGTCTGGTCTTACAACTAGATTCCCCATCTGAGAAGAGATGGCTTACACTAGGTAAAAGGGGTGGGAGGGGAAACTTTGCTTGTGAATATCTCTTAAATCATAAAGGTTTGAGAGATAAGACTTATATCATTCTTCATATTTTTTGAATGCCTACAAAATATAATAAAGTTAAAACGAAGTATTACTATCCCTTTAAAGGAGAAAGGAGGACTGACTGAACACTAGGCACACGTTTTAGACCATTCCAATGAAGGGATTCCGTGTAAGTAACAAGATCTCGGCACTTCTCAAGCGCCTCCGTGTCGACCGACACGGATCTCCTGCTGACAGCTTTACAGCTGTCAGTAGGAGAAATCAGACTTTAAACGCCCGTATCTCTTAAACCATAGCAGTTTGAGAGATACCTGTTTTTGTATTTAGATCAGCTTTTTAAGCTCTTCTAAATGTAAAAAACTTTTTTTTTAGACATTACTAACACTTTAAGCCCTGGGAGGAAAATCTTGACTACAAGTGCTTTCCCCAGGAGTTGCCCTCCGAGGCTTCTTCTTTAAACATGGTAATCTGAAGACAGAAGATCTGCAGGAAAGGTGAGCTACCCTTTGAGTGCTGCAGGTCCACATGTCCCACAGTGCCCCTCCGCACAGGGGTTTTTCATTTGGTGTTCCTATTACAATGTCCTGCACTCATTGGGTCTATCTGTATGTCTGTTGGCTGTTTGGAGCAGGTTTATGTGGTATTTAACCCTTTAGCTGCTGGTTTGGCATTCATTTGGGGGGTTTTCTGACACTTTTCCTACTGGTTCAGTGTTTTTTGGGTATCCTAACATGTTTTAGTGATGCTTCATGTCTTTTAATATTACACCTTCAATTTTGTGAAATTTGAGTTGGTGCGCTTTACCGCATAGGCGCCATTGCTCCATTCACTCCTATGGGACTGTACAGTTTGGGACATATCTCTGCAACAGTTTAACCTAGCGACTTCAGAGATGGCTCATTTTACTTGTCTGCCCTTGCTCTATCATCTGATTCATGTTGGGGGGCTCAGGGGGCTTCGGGCATGGTTTGGGGTACTTTTCTCGTGAAAACTACATTTCCCATGAGCGCTTGCGTCGCTCGCTCGTCTCTTATTGGCTCCCACCACGACAGTCATTTTGTGCTCTTTCCAGAACAAGTATCCTACACAGGGCTTGAACTAACCTTCTCTCCTCTGCTGATTAACCCTTTGCCTGCCAGATACGTCTATTTTAGTGATTTCTGGGGTGAAACTTTAATATCTGGTGGATTCAGATATTGAGGAATGTTCTGCGGTGGGCTCCACTCAGTTTTTTTTGGGGACCCTTTTGAGGCTGATCCTGAGCCCTCGGCTGAGGGCCTGATCAGGGCTGTTTTAAATATCCTAAACATTCCCTTAGTGCAGGAGGTTCCTTTTGACCCTTCTGATGTCTTTCAGGAGCCTAAAAAGCCCCTTACTTGCTTTCCACCTAACCCCACTCTTGACCGCCTTGTGTCTGAAGAGTGGAAGTTTCCGGACAGGAAACCTTCTGTCTCCAAGAAATTTGCTAAGCTTTATCCCTTTTCTGAGGCTGTGCTTGCTCAGTGGGTTCATCCCCCCAAAGTGGATACTCCTGTCTCCAGGCTATCCAAGTCTACTGCTTTGCCAGTGTCTGATGCATCTGCTCTAAAGGACTGAACTGACAAGAAACTTGAGGACTCCCTCAAGTCCATCTTTGCCACTGCTGGTTCTGCCATGCATCCAGCATTTGCAACAGCATGGGTGAACCGGGCCATTGCGGTCTGGACTGAACAGCTCACTCTTGCTGTCCGTCAGGATGTTCCTACATTGGATAAGTTGCGCCTCCTTGCCAACATTTCTGAGGCACAGCACTGTGTTTCTGCTGCCCTCTTTGATGCCATCTGTTTGGTAGCTAGGGTTTCCACCATGTCTGTGGTTGCCAGACGGGCTCTTTGGCTCAAGATCTGGTCTGCTACAGGAGGTAAGAGTACACTTCTACCCTTAGTTCCTAGGAAGAAAACATCGCTTAAGTGTAACCGGTATTTTCGTTCCTTTCAGAATTAGACCAGTCCGGCAAACCAGACGGTTCCTTCAGCTCCACGTACCTCCTCCAAGCCCAAACAGCAATGGAAGCCCAAGGTCTCCTCCAAGCCCAAGGCTTCCAAGCCTCCTTCAGCATGACTCACCGAACCCGGGTCCCCACTCTGCTGTGGGTGGTGGTCGTGTGCGTCACTATCGCAGCATTTGGGAGGATTCAGTGACGGACCCATGGGTTTTACAGGTAGTGACGGAAGGGTACAGGATCACTTTTGTCTCTCTTCCTCCCTTTCGCTTCCTTCCTTCTCATAAGCCTCAGGGCACAGAGAAACGCCATCTGTTCGATGGCGCTGTTCAGGCTTTTCTGGACAAGGATGTTCTAGAGCCGGTTCCAGTTCAGGACAGAGGTATGGGTTTTTACTCAAACCTATTTGTGGTCTCCAAGAAGGACGGCGGTTGCCATCCCATTTTGGATTTAAAGGATCTCAATTCCTTTGTAACCCGGACTCATTATCACCAGGAGTCTCTACGGACGGTGATTGCTGCCATGTCCCCGTGGGACTTCCATGCATCTCTGGATCTTCAGGACGCTTACTTACACATTGCCATTCATCCGGAGAGCCGGAAGTACCTCCGGTTTGCCTGCGACTGGGGACATTTTCAGTTCTCAGCTCTTCCATTTGGTCTGACGACAGCTCCTGATTTCTTCAACTGTGTCCTGGGAGGCTTAGTGTCCGTCCTCCACCGAGATGGCATCAGAGTTATTCCATACATGGACGACCTCCTTCTGTAAGCCTAAAGAAGAACATGGTGTTTCTCACGGATGATGTGGCTCACCAGATCGCCCACAGGGTTTCTGCAATACTGGCTCAAGATCCATTTCCAGCCAAGTATCTGTCATCTCTCTTGGGGAAATTAATTTCCATAATAAAGGCGGTACCGTTTGCCATGACACACACCAGGGAACTCCAGCGGTTTGTTGTGCAGGGGTCAGCCGGACCTTCTGAAGACATCCATGTCACTTCCCCTTCATGTGGAACTGAGCTTGTCCTGGTGGCTCGACCTCTCCAGTCTGCTGAAGAGCAAGTCCTTCCTAGTTTCTTTCTGCACCACGGTGACGACGGATGCCAGCCTCTCCGGATGGGGAGCGGTCCTGGGTCGCCTGAGTGCACAGGGTCGGTGGTCTCCAGAAGAATCTCTCCTTCCCATTAACATATTGGACCTTCTGGTGATATTTCATGCCCACCGTCATTGGACATCTCAGCTTGAAGACTGTCCAGTCCGGGTAGAGTCTGACAACGCCACTGCCGTGGCTTACATCAACAAGCAGGGCGGAACAAGAAGTCTCACCGCTTGATTAGAGGTCAAGGCTATTTGTCCTGGGCAGAAGAACACGTTCCTGCCATATCCGCAGTGCACATTCCTGGTGTAGATAACGTCATGGCGAACCTCCTCAGTCGAAACAGAATGGACAGTGGAGAATGGGAGCTGCACCCAGAGGTGTTCATAAATGGGGTCTTCCTTACATTGACCTGATGGCGACAAGACACAACAGGAAGGTTCCGAGGTTCTGCTCTGGTTGGACAGACTCTTTAGCTCTGGCGGTGGATGCAATGTCCATTCCTTGGTTATTCCCTCTGGCCTACATCTTTCCTCCCCTCCTCATGTTGCACAGTGTGTTACGGAAATTACGACTGGAACGCTGTCCAGTCATTCTGATTGCTCCGTACTGGCCTTGCCAGGCTTGGTTTCCGGAGCTTCTGGATCTGTTAGTGGCGGAGCCATTCCGGCTCCCTTGCCGTCCGGATCTTCTACTCCGGGGTTACCTGTGGAAGGAGGATGTTCATCATCTAGCCTTGACAGGTTGGAAATTGAATCTTCAATATTGAGGAAGAAAGGGTTTTCTTCTGGTGTGTTGGCTACTGTGCTCAGTGCCCGCAAACCTGTTTCTTCCAAGATCTATCATCATGCCTGGTCAACCTTTCTATCTTGGTGTGCTGACAGGGACCTGTCTCAGGAATTTGATCTGCCTACGGTCCTGGTCTTTTTGCAGGATGGTGTGGATAAGGGCCTCAGTTTGATTTCCCTTAAGGTTCAGACATCTGCTGTCTCCGTTTTCTTTCAGAGGCACATTGCCATCCTTCTTGATGTCAAGGTTTTCTTCCAGGGCGTTGCTCATACTCGTCCTGCCTTCAAGATTCCTGCTCCTCCGTGGGATCTTAACTTGGTTTTGGACGTTCCTCAGCGCCCTCCATATGAGTCTTTGGCTACTATTCCTCTACGCCTGTTGACGTGGAAAATGGCTTTTCTCCTGGTGGTTGTGTCTGTCTGTTGTGTTTCATGCTCTGTCCTGTAAACCACCCTATTTGGTGTTCCACAAGGACAAGGCAGTGCTTTGCACCTCTCAGGAGTTTCTCCCAAAGGTGGTTTCGGAGTTTCACATCAATCAGGAGATAGTGGTGCCTTCTTTCTGCCTTGACCCCAACTCTGACAAGAAGCGAGATCTCCACTTGTTAGACGTGGTGCTTTGCCTCAAGTTTTATGTACATCGCACTGAGTCTATCAGACGCGTTGTTCGTCATTCCTGAGGGTCCCAGGGCAGGAAGACCTGCATCCAAGGTGACTACTGCTTCTTGGATCAAGTCCACTATTCGTAAGGCTTATGAGCTGTGGAAGAAGCCTGTCCCCTTCAGGGTCACGGCTCATTCTACACGATCTATTGGGTCCTTTTGGGCTTACAAGAATCAAGCCTCCGCTGATCAGTTGAGCAAGGCTGCCACTTGTTTGTCTGTGCACACCTTTTCGAAGCACTGCTGTGTTGATGTGCTGGCATCAGCTGACACCACCTTTGGGAAGAAGATCCTGGAGGCAGTCTTGCCTGTCTAGGATTTTCTTTGGTTCTTGGTGTTTCCTTTACTTTTGAGCCCTGTTGGCTCTAGTTCCGTGTGCTGTGTAACAGTTTGGGGTGTTTTTACCCCTATTTCGTGTCTGTTGACACTTCATTGTTTGTTGGGCTATCTCTGATCTGATGGTTCATATATGCTCTGGTGACTTTGGGGGCCTTGCGCCTGGTCCTTGCCTTACTTCCCGCCTCTGGGAAACTCAATGGTTGGACATCCCAAAGTAACCAGTAACCTGTATTGGACGACAGAGAAAAGAGGATTTTAGTCTTACCTGTTAAATCCTTTTCTCTTGGTCCATACAGGTTACTGGTCTCCCACCATGCTGTGGCAGACCGTGGGGGTTCTTCAGGGTCATGCTCACAGGAGTCTTCTTTCCCTTCACTATCTAGTCAGTAGTTAGTGTCTCAAATCTTTCTGGAGCTGGTTGGCTAGCTGCAGCCAATGAGGGAAGGTAGGCTCCACTCCCTGCATACAATTCTAGAATTGACCTGCCTACTTAAAGGGGTGGATTGCCTACCCAAAGTTGCCAGTAACCTGTATGGACTAAGAGAAAAGGATTTAACAGGTAAGACTAAAATCCTCTTTTTGCATAGTGGACTGAATGGATGCAGCGAGGGACAAACTTCAGTGAGTAGGTATAAGGAAAACCCTGCCCCCTTTGCCAAAGGAAGGCAGGATTTTCCTTTGCATACTGAAGTTTGTCCCTCGCCGCACTTAGATGAAACATGATGCAGACAGAAGGGGTGGGAGGGGACCTTTTTACATTTAATATCCTTTGAACTTCAGAAAAGTAAGTTCTTAAACATAGTGCAATGTGTTAAATTTATGATACAGAAAACTCAGAGATCTACTTTATTGCAGACATTACTATCCCTTTAAAGACCAGAGGGGTGTGCAGTGTATTAAGACACAATGTATTGCATACCCCACCAGTCCTTAAAGGGTTCGAAAAGACATATAAATATTTTAATGAGTCCACAACAATTGGTAGTTTTGCAAAATATATTCTTCTGGTAAAGTAGTCATCTAAATGGTTGATAAATCTATTACTGTACTTGTATTTACCAGAATTCAGTATGTATAAATTCTAAAGGAATAAATATATAAATATAAATAAAATACTATAATATTTATGGCTGAACATTATAGACTGTTGGTGGTACCTCTCGATGCACTCCTCTGTTTTCTGTGCTAAACACTCCTCTGCTGTTCTGTTGTCATGTCCCTTGTTCTGTTCTGTGCAAGTGGAAGACCTCATCCATTAGTGGAAGACCTCATCCATTCCTTTCGATTCAGCATTTCCTATATGCTAATGATACCCAGATACACTATTCTTCAACTAACATTCCCAAATTCTTTCTGCCTGCTCCTCTTACATGGTCCAATGACACCTTAAAATGTTTTTTTTTTTTTAATTGCATTACTCACAATTCCACTTAAGACTGGATGATCCCAAGCTACTATGAAAGTTGATAGAGCTAAAATAAAACCATTCGCCATAGTATTATTCTTTTCCCTTTTCTTTACTATCACATTCATGCTATTTCCATAACCTGTTGACTCTCTTTATGTCACTTATGTTACTGTTTTGTAGTAATGTTTCTTTTTATGTATCAAACTTCACTGGGTTGACAAAAAAGTTTTAAAGGGATAGTAATGTTTCACAATAAAAGCAGCTCCAATTAATCTTCATAGTATTTGGGTCACGGAGAGTGTTATTTCAATACTGTCAGAGCTGTAGTTCAAGAGTAATTGAATAATAAAGTATCCCCATCCCACCACTTTTGCTGACTTAACACTGCTCACTTCAGAGCAGTAAGACTGTCTGGATGGGTCTCAGAGAGGAACAGTCTTCAATTAGCATAAGGGAAAAGCCTGAAAAACGTATCAAGGGAGGCAGGGTTTTCCTTATGCTTACAGTAAGATCACTTGCTGTGAGCTGTCTGTGCTCAAGACCAGATTCCACATCTATGGGGAGGTGACTTACACTAGGTAAAAGGGGACGGAGGGGGATACTTTATCATTCAATTACTCTTGAACTACAACTCTGACAATCTTGAAATAACACTCTCCATGGCCCAAATACTATGAAGATGAATTGGAGCTGCTGTTTTTGTGAAACAATACTATCCCTTTAGAAACACCAATGTAATACTGACATGAAATCTTAAATTGAAAAAAAAATATTAAGACAAATCTGTAGTATTAATTTTTTGTTGGATAAAGATACACACCTGTGTGTGTGTATATATATATATATATGTATATATATGTGTGTATATATATATATATATATATATATATATATATATATATATATATATGTATATATATATTTGTCTGAAGAGGCAGTAATAGTTCTTGAAATGCAGGGATTGAAACAAACATAGCAAAAGGCATTTAGGTCAGCGAAAAAGAAAACAAAACTCTAATTGCAAAAGAATGCAAGACCAATACAAATACATTTTTGCTATATTAATATAGTAATATATATAAATATATATAATATATATTTGGAAATTTCAAGATTTAAAATATTTTGATTATTGAGTATAAATTAAAGACGTGTTGAATAAATTATATTTTTCATTATATTGCAAGGAAAAAAAAATACAAGCTTGAAGTTACTGATAGGGTTAAGACAAGAGTAAATCAAGGGGAGATTGGACAAAATTAAGATAAACAGTTCTACTGGTTCGGATAGTATTCACCCAAGGGTTCTTATGGATAGTGATCGCAAGACCTGGTATTGACCAAAGGGTTATTTTAGATAGCGATACAAGACCACCTTTTTAATACTCCTAGACTAAATATCCTCTGGCTCCATGGAGATAAGATTGGTGAATAGCTAATGCAGCACTTCTATTTAAGAAATGAATTGGTCCTGTAAAATAATGAACTGCAACAAGCCTTTTTGAATAGTGGAAGCATTGCTTGAAGCCGCAAAACAGCATAATATTTAGGAATATTTAGCAGAAAATGATATTAATAGTGGAAAGAAGTTTGGTTTTATGAGTTCTAAATCATGAAAAACAAACTTTGTTTCTTTGAAGAAGTAGGAACCTAGAAAATTGGGGTGCAGTACATCTAGTCTATTTAGACTTTGTTAATTCATTTGCTACAGTTGTACACAATAGGTTGGCCTATAAATAAACAAAATGAAGACTAGATGATCACATTTGTAATCAATGTAATACTGGGGGATAGGGCACAGGGTGTTATTTGGATGTGGAGTTTTATTGAAATGAGAGTGGATTGTTTTTTTTAATAGTATTAATATTATTATTATTTTCATTATTTAAACATGCTGCTTTTTAGCATGTTTGTTAAAGGTCCGGTAGTGGTTATAGAAATCTAAAAACGTAATATTTGCAGCTGGCCTAAATTATGTAAGGTAATAAATTCAGAGCAGAATGTGTTTTCTCTTTGTAAGGTTTTTGCTAAAATGAAATATGAAGCAGACAGCTATCATATGAGGTTCTATGAAGAAAATATGAAATGAGTTTTGGAAGAATCAATAATCATGCTACTTGTGCACTTAACGGCAACACTCTGAGGGAATCTTTATTGAGAAAGATCTGGAAGTACTTGAAGGCTTTTAACTTGGCAATAGTGTTCACTGTCAAAATGTACAAAAGCAATGAATTATGATTATGTGTAATAAGGCATTTATGGAACAGTTTGCATCAACATTTTGCCTCTGTACAAAGGATTTATTTATTAATTTATTTTAAGAGTCAATGTATTTTTAATGCTTTACACTGCGATAGGAACTGAGATAAAGGCCCTTCTCACAGGTGATCTAGAGGAATGCAGTGTTGTGTGGAAACCAGCTCTTATAAAAGATAGCCTAGTTCCTGAAAAGTACAGTGAAAGGGACCAAACATAACTGAACAGAGAAATTGAAAAAAATTGAAAGAACAGACCAAACATGTTATGCTTTTATAAAAAAAAGAACTGCATTTGGGGATCTTATTACATTGTAAAACCATATCGAACATGTCCAAATATACAGAATAATCCTTAAGACTAACAGCAGATTTCAGCCTCAGAAGTGGAGGGGGTACTTTACAGTAATTTACAGTTCCTTTTTTGAAATCACTATATAGGGATGTGGGTAAGGGCAGATACAATAGATACTTTAAAGAGGGCATTATTTTTTTTACCGACTTGAGGCTTAATTGGAAATGGCTTCAGTGTTTTTTGTTTTGTTTTGTTTTGTTTTTTTTTTTTACCTTCCTCTGTATCAACAAAGGTGTTTTGGCATGGGCTGGACTTGATGGATGCATGTCTTTTTTCAGCTTTGTCAAGTATGTTATTATTTATGTATTTGTAGCAGAAGAGAGGATTGAGAGTTACACTATTTCTTATTAGCATTAACGGATCAGTTATTTGATCTGTGAAGTAGAGTCCTTTTCCTATTTATCTTTTAATATCTACTATAGCATGGGTTTGAAATTCATGATTTTTTTTGTCTGTCTTTAACCCTTGTCATACTATATAAGTATGTTAAAATCCATCTTCTCCATCAGTCCACTACTAAAACATGTACACATTCCCTCATGCCGTCTCCCGTGCATTTTTGCAGTTTTAGTTTTAACTGGCCATTCATTTCTCATCTTCCCTCTCCAATCTATACTAAAACCTGAAGGCTGAATGGCTTTCCTCTCTCCCAGAAAAGAACCTATCTGCCCTCTACACAAATTCCTTTATTGGCTTCCCCTTGAGCTGTAAATTCTATGTAAAGTCCTCCTCCCCTCATTTCAGACTCTTGGTTCATCAGCTCCCATTTACTTTTCAGCTGATTTCTACTTATCTTCTGCTGCCCAGGGAGCAGCCTTCTTCATCTCTCTCACCGTAAACCCTTCTGATTAGTACTTATGTTAATTACTCCATTTTCGCTTGTGTTGCTGGCTGTCTCTAACTAGCTTCATATCTACTCTGAAATCTCTTTGGCTAAATGAAGTACCATATTCCACCTTATCCAGAGTGACTGTTCTGCCAATATGGGTGATGCTGCAATGACCCTCCATTTCTACTCTTGCTATATTTTGGTTGGGCACCTCCATCTCTGCTGTAAAATATTTCATACATGTATGGGGCTATATAAATTCAAATAATACATGCACATTTACTTAAAAATGACAATATTTCAGAATCAAGCATTTAAAAAATGTCTCAAATTTTGTTTTAACTTAATGCATGATGATGATGATGATGAGGATGGCCTGTTCGTTGTTAGGCCATTAAGGACCAGAATAGTGTATAACACATTGCTTTGAAATTCATTGCATAGCCCTCTTGTCCTTAACCCCTTAACAACCGGGCATGTGGCCAGCAATTAAGGACCACAGGCTTTTTTTTTTTTTTTTTTTTTTTTGTAGATTTAGGGGTCCCCAAGCAGCGTGCAGCCCCTGAATCTCATGAAGTGCAACGACCATCACTACTCCTTAAGTGCAGAACTGCCATTCAGGTCCTGGCACTTCATGGGTCCTTAAGCTGTTAAAGGGTAAGAGTTAAAAGAAACCACATTAGGGCTTTTCCCTAAGTGCGTCTTTGAAGTTGGACCAAAAGAGCTCCAGGTTTTTTTTCGTAATTGAAGCTTTTTCTAAACTGAACGATTGAGTAGCTGCTGATGATTCAATAAACAATATGATGATGATCTTTTCTTGTGATTTCTTGCATTGCTGTAATTCTGTCATACAAACCTGCTACATGTTCATATTTTTGCCCCATTATTCAGAAGGTTGGCAATCAACTATGTCACGTTGAAAATGATTATTTTAGACTGATGCTGCAAGCTGAAATTTCCCTATAACACAAATGATAACACAAACATTAACAATTGTTAACAGAAGCTGTTCTAAATGTTCATATAGCACTAGGGGACTTTAAATTATCATAGGTGCACTAAATCCTGAGTTTGGGTTGGTATTCAAGCCATCCTTACTTTATTTGTAAGATTTAATGTGGATCTATCGCCTCTACAAAAGTTATGCTTATTATGTAGAGGCTATACACATAAAGGAGAAAAAGTTCTTTATTAAAAAACACAATCCAAAAAAAAATGCTATTTGTGTTAAATCAATAGTTTGTCACGTGCCCTGCACCTTACTTCCTCATAAACTTCCATTGCCACACTGCCCCTTCTACCTTCCCACTCCCCAGCCTCCTCCAATGACAGAAGCTGTCTGTCTGTAAGCTGGAGTGATCTCATTGGCTAGATATCGATTTCTGCCAATGAGATCACTCCAGCTTACAGACAGAAGCCTCCGTCATCTGAGGAGGCTGGGGAGTGGGAAGGTAGAAGGTGCAGGGCATTCTATAAACTATCGGTTTAAAACAAACAGCGTTTTTTTTTGTTTTTTTTTTTGGTTTTTTTTTAAATCAATAACATTTTCACCCTTATGTATATATCCTCTACAAAATAAGCATAACTTTTGTAGAGACGATAGACCCATTTTAATCTGAATGTATCACTGTTGAAAGGGGTAAAATCAGCCTTTCAAATCCTACCTCCTAGCATGGTCTAGACCCAATCTGTCACATATCCAATATCAAGTGAGTGTTAAGCATCTAATCAGGTGACATTTTATGAATTATTTTGCTGGATATTGGCTGTATTTGTTTATTTGATCAAATTGCAAAAATATAAATTATGTGCATACCTACTAATTATGGTTAAAGGAAAACATTATAAAAATCAACTTGCTGTGGTTGTCTCCCTCCCTCAGCCACTCTCCATACTCCGGCTCCCTTCTGTATCCTCGCTCCACACTGTGGCTCCCTCTCTCAGCCACACTGTTTAGTGTGGCTCTCTCCCTCCCCCAGATGCTCTCCATACTGAGGTCTTACTCCTTCCCTCAGCCCCCCCCATACTACAGCTCACCTCCAACCCTCAGCTACCCTCCATACTGTGGCTCACCACCCTCCCTCAGCCATCTTCTATACTGCAGCTCACCCTCCCACTCTCAGCCACTCCCTCCCTCAGTCACCCCCCATACTGTGACTCTCCTCCCTCCCTCAGCCACTCTACATGCTAAGGCTCACCTCAGTGCCTCTCTTGGCCACCCTGCATACTGTGGCTCACCTACCTCTATCAGCCACCCTGCATTCTCAAGCTCACCTCCCTCCCTCAGCCACCGGTCATGATCAGTCTCAACTCATTCCCTTTCTCATTATCCCCTCCATGCTGAGGCTCACCTCACTCCCTTTCTCACTCACCCTCCATGCTGGGACTCACCTCACTCCCTTTTCACTCAACCTCTATGGAGGCTTACCTCCCTATACTCCCTCCCTCAGCCACCCTCCATACTGAAGCTGTTCTTCCTCCCTCAGATGCACAGTGTGGTTGTCCTTCCTCCCTCCCTTCGTTATCCTCCACTGTGCGACTCTTCTTCTGAGTGCAATAATTCTTAATAAAGGTTTCAAAGCTGGCCAAAACATTGATTAACCAGTAGATTGCGATGGCGGTATGGCATATGGTCTTGATCAGCTGTTCCTGCTGTGCCAGGCTCATATGCCATACAGCAGAATTTTTGTTGCCACATAAGCCAGTACTGCTGGTATGCGATGAACACATTTAAAAATGTCAATCCTTGTGGGGGAACATCAGGACCCCTCCAGATGCCCCCTTAACTATTGATCTCCCAGGCGCTGGGAGATCAATAGAGGTGGTGCATGGAAGCAGCATGTCTCCTCTGCTTCCACTCCTACCTGAACTATGAGGTAGGAATGGGAGTGTTTGGGGAAAGCCTCTTCATCTCCGGTGACATAACTGATATCAAAGGTGATGTAGGAGACTTTTCTGAATTCTGCCCACTCCTACCTTGAAGTTTGGGAAAGAGTGGAAACAGGGGCACCTTGCCGCTCTTGATCTCCCATCGCTCCTGGTACCCACTACAGTATGTTAACCCATCCCAATGGGGTACCATTTTTCTCAGACTGGCATTAAAGGGGAAGTCTCACTGTAATAATGTTGCCTCCATTTGAATGCTCCTGTGGACTGAGGGCCAGATTCTATTGCAGGCGCTAAATGTTAACACCTCTTTTATAAAACATTTTCCTGTTGAAGTCTATGGGGAAAACTGTAGATAAAAGCAGAGAGAAAATTAGCACCTGTAATAGAATCTATCCCTGGTTTTATTAATATAATGCTGTATTTTTTGAGATATTGGCTTTTATAGTTAATTGGGTGACATCACTGTGGGACAGGCTGCGGGTCAACTCTATCCTGCAGTTTGTCAATTGTTGTCTGTTCCCGTCCCCAAATAGTGCCTTGTTCTCACCACCTACTCTGATGGAGGCTTCCTCCATGTAAGCTAGAGCGGTCTCATTGACAAGAGACAGCTCCAGCTCACATGGAGGAATCCTCCATCATCGGAGGAGGTTGGAACGAGGCACTACTTGAGGAGGGGAACAGATGAAGATTGACAAGCTGCGGGACATAGTTTACCTGCAGCCTGTCCTGAGGTGATGTCACCAGATTAACTTTAAAAGCCAATATCTCAAAAAATACAGCATTATATTAATAATAATAATAACAAAAAAAAAATACAGATTCAGTCCACGGGAGAATTCAAATGAAGGCAACATTAATACAGTGAGAATTCCCCTTTAAGTACACTAATTACAACATGAAATTGTGTTGTGTTGATAGATTTTAGCCTTCCTATGATTTTGGCTTTTCTTCAAGATGGTGTCAACAAGGTTCTCTGATTTCTATTAAGGTTCAGGGTTAGTTCAGACCTTTGTTCAGGGTTAGTTCAGACCTACCTTACCTTCAGGGATCCTACTCCTCCATGGGAGTTGAACCTGCTATTAGGAGTTCTCCAGGGGCCTCCTTGTTAGCCTTTTTCTTCTGTTTTTTTTTTTTCCCTAGTGCTTAAGATAGCCGCCTTTTTGGCTATTATTTCTGCTTGTAGAGTGGCCAAACTAGAAGCTCTGTCTTATAAGCCACATTTCCTTTTTTTTTCCACCAGGACAAAGTGATTCTTCGTACTCCCAAAGGTTTTTTGCCCACTTTCATCTTGGATTTTCACATGAAGGAAATATACTTTCCTTCTTTTTGACCTAATCCTTCTAACAAGCAGGATTAGGAGCTTCATCTTCTGCATGTGGCATGTTGTCTTAAGTACTATGTCTGTTGCACACATCATTTCAGGAAATCTGACTCTTTCTGGCATTCTTGAAGGCCCCCAAACAGGGCAGGCAGTGTCCTAAGTACCCATTTCTTATTGGGTCAAGGCCACTCTCCGATAGGCATATGAGATCAAGAAGAAACATATTCCTTGCTGACTTATGGTGAATTCTACAGATCTGTGGGCGCCTCTGGGGCTTATAAGAACCAGGCATCTTCTGAGCAGCTGTGAAAGGTGGCGACATGGTTGTCTGTGCAAACAATCCCCAAATACTACTGTGTCAGTGTTTTGGCCTCAACTGAGGCCAGCTTTGGCTGGAAGGTCCTTAGGGTGGTTTTGCTTTTATCTCTGTAACCCTTCTGGCTTGTATGGGGTGCATCATGGATGCTGTAATAATATATATTGCTATCTTAAGTCATTAATTAAAACCAGCTTCTTCACAATTATCTTAGTATACAGCAGTAGTGTCCTGGGATACAGGTTGAGAGTAGGCAGGATGAAAGAAACAACACTACGCTTTATACTACACTACACTTTATACTATACTATGCTTTTAAATGCTTTATAACATTTTTAGAGTGAAACAAATCTCAAGAGCCACCCACATTTTTACTTCTGAATCCTAAATTGTCAGAGTTATGTTATATACATCTATACCTGTAAAATGCATTCTAACCCCCCCCCCCCGGGCTGCTTATGTGGCCCTTTAAGTTTACCAATGGGATTTCAAACCATAACCATATCCACTTTCAAAGTTCCCTCTCCTTCTCTCTCCCCCTGATGTCAGAGTTATAGATGACAGCAGGGGAATCCGGTCCCGGGACCGGCAGCAGCTCTGAGATTGAGTTATAGAAACAGAAATCCTTCACTGAAATGGTCTTCTAAGTGTGTTTTCTTTGCAAGCACACGTAGAAGACCATTTTAGTGAAGGATTTCTGTTTCTATAACTTGATCTCGCCACTGCTGCAGAGCCGCCGCCGGTCCCGGGACCGGATTCCCCTGCTGTCATCTATAACTCTGACATCAGCGGAGAGAGAAGGAGAGGGAACTTTGAAAGCGGATATCTCTCAAACCATAAAGGTTTGAGAGATGCTGCTGGTTTCGTTTAATTCCGATTTTTAAGGGCTACAACACGGGGGGATAGTAAAAATGAAGTATTACTATCTCTTTAAAAATTCTAAACAGATTGAAATAAGTAGCTGAACCAGATGCCAGTGAAGCCTCCAGCGTAAACTTCTTCTGGCTCAGAAAACTTTTCTTTGAGTCTTAAGTGTTCAATATTTTTGTTCATTCTAAGGTTAACCCCTTGGATGCTAGAGGGCTTATAAACACTGGGAATAAATTCAATGGGGACCTCTTTAGTACCCAACGGATTAAGTAAAAGTATGTTTTTAGGTGATTTATTTTGTGTGTGTTTGTGTCCAGTAACTTAATGTATCCTGGCAGACATGGATGCAAATACTAGAAGCATCTAACATCCAATTATATACTATGATTATTCTCTAGGAGAAAGGAATTGGAAAGATTTAAATGGTATAAACATTGCATACATTTTCCAGCAAAGATGGGTCTCCCTTGGGAAATAACTGCTTTGCTGCAAAGGTTAATTTAGAGACCTAGACTCACTTCTTATATTGTTTTTGTCATATCTTAGAAAACGGACTATCAGTGTTGGATTATGTTAACTGAAACATTTCCATGTCTCCTGTGGCACGGTTGCATATAAGTTCAATAATTTTTTGTTTATTTCGGGTGTTAAAACTTAGAAATCAGTGGAAAGAAAGAAAAAACTCAAAAATGCGTGGTTCCGGGTTTTTTTTTTTTTCTCTCCATTTTTTCGAAACCTAGAAATGCTAATCCAATTCTGCTGTCACTTGGTAATTTTTGTTTGTGCTTTTATTGTATTGTAACCCTTGGCTGCTTTTCAGTGTGCTGGAAATGTCTCAAGCATCCAATCTGGTAAGCATTTACATAAGTGCAGGGCAACCTGAGTCCCACAGCTGTAGAGGAGTGTAACTCCCCATCAGCCCCAGCCAGCCAATGGGAATAATACTCCTGTACAAGTGGAGGGTCTCAGGTTGTTCACCACTGATTTAGATGATCCACTATAAGTAGGGCAAAGGTTTGAGTTGTGTTAGATTGGTTAGCTCAGTTCATAGAGGCATATTAGTCAACAGAGAGGATCTAATAAGATTGTGTGATACCAGGGGTCTGTAAAGCCCTTTGGGAGAATGTTGTAGGAGCCCATTTCCTGTACATTCGGTAATTAGAAATGTGTGTAAGAAACGTGGGATTACGGGCCTCCTATAGAAAGCAAGAGAGGAGAAGCTGTACTGGATCTGGAAACCATCTGCACCACAGGGGACAAATTCCGTTTCCTAGTAACCCTTTGAGTGCTAGAGTGCAGTGTGTTTCATATCCTCTTGCACTTGAAGGGTTAAATGGGATTTTTAACACCTTCTATTTTAGAAGGCTCTCTCATTATTGCTTTGCGATACACTGGGGTCCTCTCTAGCACTGAAGATGTTAAAACCCCATTTAGATCCATGGGAAAGGCTACTTGTACACCGTGGTGCAGTTGGTTTACTCCACAATTGCTCTTTTTTTACTTTCTGTATAATAATCTCTGTGGGACATTTTATTTATTTTACAGGGGAACAGTCACATAAAAAGAAACCTTTGTGCAAGGGTTTTAATCAATAAAACTAAATTAATGTTGTTTTTTCATTTTATTTTTTCTCACCTAGTAGTGGAGATAAGAAGACTTCAGATGGGGCATTTCTGCGTTCTGCAAGCTCAGTATCATGGTAAACAGAGAGTGCTGTAACGTTAGCCCACACAAATACAACTACAAAGGGAAGAGTGAACGCGCTCTCTGGGGCAGCTGGGAGGGAGGTGGGAAGTCCTGCGGCTTTGTGCGGCACATACAGAATGTGGAAGTGCCCAATTTGACTTCTTCAGATCTCCACTAGTAGGCGAGTAAAATAGAAAAATAAATGCTAATCTAGTTTTATTGATTAAAACCCATGCACAAAAGTTTTTTTATGTGAATGTTACCCTTTAATTTACCTCTTGTTATTTTTAAGTACAAATGTTTAAAGAGTTTTATGTCTGTATTCCTATTAAAGAGCATATTGCATCCTTAAACATGAACGTAAGAGGGTAACATGAATAAAGTTTCATTAAAATAAAGTGTTCTTTTGGGCTCATGCCATTTTGATTGTTCCATTCTGGCCCGTTCATGCCTGGTTTTCAGATTCTCTCACTCTGTCCATAGCAGAGCCTTTTCACCTTCCCCTGAGGCTGGAACTTCTTACCCAAGGTCCAGTATGCAATCCTCAGATGGAGAAGCTGGCTTTGACAACTTGGCTTTTGAGGCCAGAGAGTATTTTTCAGACACTGTAATTTCTTCTATGCTCCAAGCTAGAAAACCTTTTAGGCTCCCTGAGGTCTTAGCCTTTCTTCAAGAGTGTGTTCAGAAAAGGCATAGTCTTAGTTCTATTAAGGTTCAGATCTCAGCTCTCTGTTCTTTTCCAACAGAGCATTGTTTTTTCCCTAATGTAAAGATCTCCATTTGGGGGGTCTACCCTGTCTTTTGGGGTCCCACTCCTCTGTGTGACCTGAACTTGGCATTAGGTGTGATCCAGAAGCCTCCTTTTAAGCCTCTCCAGCTGATCCGTTGTGCCTTCTGACTCTCAAGACGGCCTTTTTACTGACCATTGTATTAGTTATGCAGGTAGCCAAACTCCAGGCTTTTTCCGGGCCTTTTTTTTTTTCCCCATGATAGAGTGGTTTTACATACTCCTAGTGTTTTTCTTCCAAAGGTTGTTTCGTACTGTCACATCAACCATGAAATTGGATTTCCTTCATGTCCAGCTTCTTCTAATAGACAGGAGCAAGAACTTCATCTGTTTGATGTAGTATGTTGCTTGAAGTAGTATGTTCATCATACATAACCCTTTTAGAAATCTGATTCTCTCTTTGTCATCCCTGAGGGCCCGCATGCGGGTCAGGCTATGTCTAAGGTTACTATCCGTTCCTGGATCACAGGTGTATGTTCTCGGGAAGAAACCTATTCCCTTTCAAGTCACAGCACATTCCACTGTATCGGTAGGCACATCTTGGACCTATAAAAATCAGGCCACTTGAGCAGCTGTGTAAGGTGGTGACGTGGTCTTCTCTGCACACTTCAACCAAACATGATTTTATGAATGTCCTGGCCTCTGCTTAGGCCAGCTTTGGCCAGAAGGTCCTTGAGCCTGTAGTGCCTGTGTGAAAGTCCTTCTTGTTTTCTTTTTTTTCTCTGAAAATCAGAACCCTTTTGGGTTCTTGTTCGTTTACATTTTGTGTAGAAAGCCAGATTTAAATAAATTGGTATTTGTGAACTTTATTTTTCTGTGGTGTATTTGGTTTGTCTGGCTTGCTCCCTTTTTGCTGTTATACATAAACTTCTTATAGTCTGATGTCAAACACTGCATAATCTTGTAACCTACACATCTGGAACATATTTGCCTTTTGTCCAACTTTTAAAAGTAATGTTGAATTAATATTTTTCTGTAAGTTGACATTTTGTCAAGCACGTAATCAACACATTTTAGTATTAGTATTTCCAAGTGAAAGGAACCTTCTGCTTATTCTAAACCGGTGTGAAGGTGGTGTTGAGTTATTATTTTAGTTGATTAATCATTTGGTATGCAAGGCACATTGTAGTGAAAATACTTGATTGAATATAGATTTGTATCCTTTATTTTGGAACTGCAAGTAGAAAATCCTGAAATTTGTTATAACTTAATCCTTTGAGTGCAATTAATGTGTTGTGTACTCCTCTGGCAGTCACAGGGTTAATATTTCTTATGCTCCTGGCAAATTGTGTACAAAATATGCCATTATGCATTTGGCTTTTTAAACCAAATAATTTTTTTTTTGTTAAAAATTACTTTTTTTGCTTATTTTAATCTGTTGTTTTTGCAGTATGTGCAAACCATTCACTATGAAATCAAGAGTGGTAATCAATAAATTGAATGCAATTTGTCCTAAATGGATTGATTGTGACACTAATGTTGTCTCTGCAATATGCTGCTATACTAAAGTACATTAAATGCTTTAAAAATGGTGGAGTAATATGTTAATACTACTGTAAAAGCCCGTGTACACGGGCCAAGGTCCGGGTAATGTTAACCCTTAGGCGTTGCGTATGCCTCTGGCACTCAAAGGTTTAAGAGGCCACTACCTCACTGCTCCACGTGATGCAGTCTTGTGTCGCCTCACTCACGCGATGCAATCATGCACAGTAGAGGCTGCCCGAATGCGAGCAGTCTGTACTGCGCATGACTGCATCATGATAAACATCCTAGCAAATTATTATATAGGATAAGCACTGTTGTATTTCATGTGCTGGTGCTATTTCAACTTTGTCTGGCTAATTGAGCAGTTGTAACAGCCAAAACAAATACACAGAATTCTCAGATTTTTCTAAAAATCAAGAGAGAAATCCTATGTGCGTTTCAGTGCATTAGGTGTTCAGTAGGAGAGTGGGGCTCATTCCACAAATTTTCCCATTGTGCAAAATGGGATTGCATTCAAAGCCAAGATGTGAAAGACAATGCAACAAAGTAAATTGTCTTAGTTAATTATACCAGGGCTCAAAATTTCCACTAGCCAATGAAGAATGAAAATTTAGCCCTGGCGAGTAGAAATTCAGCCCTGTTGGGTATGCTATGGCTTGCAGTGGCGAGTAACTTTTCAGGTCTGGCTTGTAGCAAAGGACTTCAAACTCTAAGCCCTGATTATACAAATAAAAAATGAGACAGAATATTCTTATATAACCCCTATTTTTCACATACAGGGCAATTTATCCCTTAGTACATATTTGCCTTAATCTCACTCGATTGTTCCTCATAGTTTTATTAAAGGGATAGTAATGTTTCATAATAAAATCAGCTCTAATTAATTATCATAGTATTTGGACTTTGGAGAGTATTATTTCAATTCTGTCAGAGTTGTAGTTCAAGAGTAATTCAATGACAAAGTATCCCCCTCCCGCCCCTTTTACTGATGTAACACTGTTCAGCCAGATCAGAAGGGAGGTGCCCAGGTAGACTGCAGAGAGGGACAGTCTTCAATTAAGATAAGGGAACAAGCTGAAAAGCTTGTCAAGGGGGGCAGGGCTTTCATTGTTCTGATAGGAAGAATATTGTCCTTGCTGTTATCTGTCTGGTCTATGGACTGCATTTCACATCTGAGAAGAGATGGCTTACACTAGGTGAAAGGGGTGGGAGGGGGAAACTTTGCTTGTGAATATCTCTCAAACCATAAATGTTTGAGAGATAAGACTTATATCGTTCTTCATGGTTTTTTTTCCTACAAAATAAAATAAAGATAAAACGAAGTATTACTATCCCTTTAATAAATGGTCATCCACTCAATTGATGTTATTTTGTTGGTTACAATAATAATTGTGATGTTTTTAATGAAAAAAGAGAAAAAAATAAGAGTAATAAAAAAAATTGTATATTATATATTTACTAGTGTAAAAGCCCGTGTACATGGTCCAAGGTCCAGGTAATGTTAACCCTTTGAGTACCAGAGCGGTATGCAAAGCATTGCAGTGCGTTGCATACCCCTCTGGCACTCAAAGGGTTAAGAGGCCGCAACCTCACTGCTCCACGCGATGCAGTTTTGCGTCGCCTCACTCATGCGATGCAATCATGCTCAGTAGAGACTGCCGAAACGCCCACAGTCTGTATTGCGCATGACGGATTCTGAATTATTATATAGGATACCAGACAGAAAATAAACTAAATGCAGACTTATAGTCCCACTCAGTAAATATAGTATAAATAAGGTTTTGCTATGTGGTGAGCATTTCAGTTACAGACACGAAGACACACAATTATGACTTATTCATATCCACCTAAGTCTGGCATCTAACTGAATTTATTGGCCAAGGAAGATATGCAGAATATGAGCCATTCTGGAAGAAACCAAGTGCACCACATGAGGGAAATGCAACTTCCCATTTATTTAAATGCAACTTTTATGTTATTGAATGCTAGACGGGTCTTCACAATGCTTTACAGACCTTTCTACAATTCGAAGGGTTAAAACCTTCCTTTTAATCAACAATGTTTAATTCTTCACCTGTGGTGCATTTTGTAGCCTGCAGAATTACTCATTGCTTGCATTGTGCACAAGGTCCTAAATAATTTACTTTAGGCAGGGGTTGTTGTACTTCAAATATTTGTTTCTTTTAAAAAAATATAAACAAAAAGTAATCTTCTTTTTCAGATCATTATATTATGAAGTAAAATATTTAAAAAGGTCTTTCAAGCAAGTATTTAAAGCGGAACTACCATAATAGGTAAAGTCGCCCTGCAATAATTAGGCAGGTGGCGACTAGCTTAAATAGTTATAATACCTCTCACAACGACAAGATTCTACAGAAATCCTTAATCTTCTAAGACCGGAAGCCAGACATCAGCGCAGACATCTTGTCTGTGTGCTTGCACTGTCAGTCCCAGTCTCCATTAAGAAGCATTGTACTGTGCTGAAAGGTACTGGATGGGACTGAAGGCGCAGACTGCACTAACCTTGCCGTCAGTCTCGGAAGATTAAGAATTTCTGTAGAATCGTGTCATTATGAGAGGTAATATAACTATTACTAAGCTAGTCGCCACTTGCCTAATTATTGCAGGGTGACTTTACCTATCGTGGTAGTTCCGCTTTAAAGAAAAAAAAAACAACAACAAAAAAAAAGAACAAACAACTTGTTTTGCTTTTTAAAGTGACAAATGACTAAAATGAAGTTTTGCACATACGGGCAGATAAACTTTTATCTTCAGGGCATGAACGACTGCCAACAATCCGTCCAAACTACTTTAATCTGTTTCCTTACCTCAGGTCCCATTTCAATTTTAACATCTGATTTAAGTCAGACTGAAAGTGTTTTGACACCTATCTTAGGCTCTGGAATAATATTGCCCTTTTTGTGATCTAACTATTGTTTTAAGATGTAACCTCACTGACACAATGGATAGATAGAATAAACCAGGTGCCAAGTATTTCTTTTAAAAGCTAAATCATTTTGTTAAAGAAACAAACTGTCTTTGAGAATTGTGTGAAAGCTGAACACATTCAATTTCCATAATGCTACAGAGCAAATGGCTTATTAAACATTACAGAAGATACTACAGAGCATTAAAAACAAGTGAAATTGTCATTTCTGAAATTGTGCTTGGAAACACAGACGTATACTTTGTCACATGTGTTTAAAACCTAGAAACAGAAATTTACAACTACTGCTTTTACTAAAAGAAATTAAGCATGAAGAAATTAATTCTCATTGAGATCATTATGGGGTTCATTTATTAAACTGTAGAGGAAAAGCATATATCAGATAGGCTAAAGGCTCGTAACCCTTTGAGTGCCAGAGAGGTATGGTGTTGGATACCCCTCTGGCACTCAAAGGGTTAAACTATGTGCATCAGAACCCCAGAATGGATTTCACACAGAAAAATGTTTTTGTAATGGTGGGGGGGAGCCTAATTGTAGACATGTATGTGCGTGTTATTGTAGCCTAATAATTTAGTCTGAAGTCCATGCTAGCATTCTGGTACATTGGCATTCATAATAAGTTAACCCCTTCGATACAGAGGACTCCAAAGCCAACCCCCCCCCCCAGTTGCCTTCAATATGGGTGGATTATTCCTTGGAGGTTTTGATGAGCATCTCAATCTCCACATTCATCAGTGTAAATCATTTGCATGGTGACTCCATAGACCAAAATATCTCTGCTTCATGTTCCCTCTGCTACTTTAATGCAAGATGGAGGTCACCAATGCGAACAGCCTTAATGAGGGATAGCCATTTTATTTTCAGGCCAATAGTGCAGTGATCACATTGCGGTGCTAATATTACCCATGTCGATAAACCCGAAGTCGCACTCTCCTACTTTCATATACCTCTAAATTCCTACTTGTCTATAGCCCATGTGGTCAAAAGAAGAATACAGTAATTCTAGGGCAAGCCAACTGCACCCTAGGATACATAAAACAAATCTCCATTGTTTTAAATTGGGCTTTTGACACTTGGATGCATCTACAAAGCATTATTACACTATTCTTTGGAGGTTTATCTTGTGCTCAAGGGGATAAAGGCCCCACTGAAGTCACTTGGAATTTTGCAATATTTGTCATTCTCGGTGGAGTTGCTTTACGCCAGAATGACTCTTTTAAACATAGAACAACTTCACTAATTAAAGAATACAGCCAATGTAGAAGAACATAATTCAGCTCATTTAGTTCAAACATGGATGTAAAAATGTTATAATTCATCAAATAGAAAGTACTTTTATCTGGAAAGCAGCCAGATTTTTAATGTCTATATTAATAAAATAAGCCAGTCACTTGATGGAGGTTCTCTGTCAGTGCTAACCATGCCCCGGGATGGCAGTAAGGAGGAGATATGGTCATTTCTACTATTCTGCTTCCCCAGCACATATATGTGGACGTGATTTTGCTAGGAGAAGCCCCCTGGCAAAGTGTCTGAAATGACTTGCCCATTCCTCCCATTTACCCTTTCTCCCCTGTATTTCGCTTCTCTGCCTGTTGTCATCCATCAACCTTCCATTGTTCCCCTCTCTCCTGTACAGTGCCGGATTTGCCATAAGGCAGAGTAGGCATCTGCCTACAGGCATACCCCACAGAGGGGCACCTGTCATTGATATCAATTTATTTATTTTTTTAAAATATTCTCATTCACAGCGCTGTGCACAGTGGTAACAGTAACCCGCCGCATGGAGGTCTGTGCCGCCTTTGGCACAGACCTGTAGCTGCTGTTGCTCCCTCATCGTCTCTTTAGTAATGCAGAGTGCTGGGAGATGACATCATCTCCCAGAGCTCTGCATTCCCAAAGAGAAGACCGTGCGGGAGCAGCTAAAGGTCTGTGCCGATGGAGGCGTAGACCTCTCCTGCCGCTGGACCACCAGGGAGGTAGAAAACCGATACAGGGGCAATGTGAGGGCAATGTGGAGATGATGGGGCAATGTGAGTGCAAGCTGGAGCTGATGGGGGCAAGTTGGAGCTGATGGGGGCAATGTGAGGGAAAGTTGGAGCTGATAGGGAAAGTTGGAGCTGATGGGGCGATGTGGAGATGATGGGGGCAATATGAAGGCAATATGGAAATGATAAGGGCAATATGGATATGGGGGGTAATGTGGAAATTTGGAGCATTGTGGAGGGGTCCAGTGAAGATGACCAATAGGAGGGAGGGACGCTTCAGGTTTCTGTGCCTACAGGCTCCTGAGATGTAAATCCGGCCCTGCTCCTGTATTTCACCTGTCCACCACTGCTAAGCCTTTACCCTTTGTACTTTAGCCCGCTGAATGGATGCTAACACATACTGAAATGTTTGTTACAGCCTGCTGTATTACAGCAACTTTCCCATCCCTACCATTCACCCCTGCTCGGACTGGTCTAATATAGCTACTTTGCCATCACTCCCACTCACCCTCTTTTACCACTTAACAGTCTCTCCCATTGTCCTGTCTTCTGCCATTGTTCAGCTTTTACACTTGTACAGTAGACAGCCGTATGCACAGTAACTCATATTGAAATATTTATTACTTTATTTAACTTTTTGTCTGTCCCTCCTACTCGTCCTGTCTCCACTGGATTTCACTTCTCTTCATGCTGCAGGTTATTGCCTCATCGCCACATCTCACTCTCTCACACTCTGCATGTTTGTGTTACACTGTTTGCCAGTTACAAGGTTACAGTATGGTATTCCTCCTGCTACTAGTCATGTGATGTTCCCACTCCATGCGCTGACTATGCCTTCCTCCATCTTCTGGACAGCAGTCTCATGTCTGCCACAGGAGGTAAAATTCTCCAATACATGGAGGTTGGCATACCAACTGCACCAAGCACGGAAATCGCATCACTATTAGCACTCAGCATACCATACACCTGTAACCCCCATAACTGGCAAATGGTGTAACACACACACCTACCTTGCAGCTTGCTGTGCACTTTCTTGATTCCTCAGTCACCGGCTACCCTCCTACACACATGGCGCTGCTCATTCTCAAAAGCCCCAGCTTTCACTAAACAGGGCATGGAGTACAGATATAGACTGCTCCAACAAGAGCTTGGTCTAGACCATTGTAACAGCGATCAGCAACCAGTGACTTCCCCACTGTTGGACTACAGTTCCAGTCATTCTTGGCTGCCAAATGATGGGGGCAGACTACAGCTACCCTTTAGTAGAACTGATTAATGAGTAGTGGTTAATATCGGAAGCACACACCTATACATTTTTGAAAATAAAAAATAGCTTTCAATAACTTTTAAAATGTATTTAAAAATCAAGGAGGCAACATGGCAGGTTGCATGCAGGTTCACAATCACCCTTTTAAGCCCTTCACTACAATAAGCAGCAGTCACTATAGCCCTTTGAGTACCAGGCGGTTGCACAAAATGTAGCATTGCAATGTGTTGTGCAACCCTTTAGCACTCCCTAAAGTGTAATTTACACAAAGCAAAAGTGGACAGTCATAATATTGTTCTACTACTTTGTAGCATAGCTCCAATAGAAAATTACTTACAACAAACATACGATAGTTCTGTTTAGAAGAAAACTGAACAAGTGTGGAAAAAACAGTGGCAGCACTGGGAATAAATAAATCTCACTGATTTAAAGGGGGATTTAAATATCTTGACTGCTTAAAAAGGGTCCATAAAGTATGAGTGTGCTTTGTAGCACACAGTCACACAGGTCTGTGTGTTAATAACCGGTGATGGTCTTGGCACATCATGGAATTCTGGGATGGCAATACGACTGCACAACGCTCTGCCATCCCAGAATTCATTGGAACAAATTAAAAAAAAAAAAAAAAAAAAAAAAGCTTTGTGGTCCTTAACGGCTACCCACTGCCATATCGGATGGTTGTTAAGGGGTTAAAAGCTAATCTTAAAGCAATGTTAATTATTTGTTCCCTATAGTGTAGTTGGTTTGCCTCAGAATTGCTCCACTTTTGTGTTTGCGCATAGGGCCCAGAGTATATGATTTGCAGAGAGAGAGAGAGAGTGTGTGTGTTTGTGTGTGTTTTGGCACAGTATCGGCATATATCATCCATTAAATAAATAATAACCACTACCTGACTTCTTAGTCCTTGATGGCAGGCAGGCAGCGGGTGTGTGTGTGTGTGTCCCTTTTGATGTCTGTGTGTTACGGGCAATGCCATGTCCTTTTGGCTAGTGTTCATACACTTTTGTTTCTAATAATAAGACTACCTGAACACACATCTACAGGGTCTAATGTTTTTTTCAATATAATTCAACAAGATATTGATTTATATATTTGGATCATTCACTTCTGTTACTGTTTGGGTGCTAGAGAAGCATTCACAATGCATTGGAGACACTCTGTAGCATCTGGTGTGTGACTTAAACCGGTACTATTTAATATTCCATAAAGTTCTTAATATAAGAATACAAATGCATATTGCTTAAATGCCAAAGTCCATATAGAAATCCAAAATATATGCAATGCGATCAAGCCCAGATTAAATATATCTGTGTGCTTGTCAACAGGGAATTGTGATGAGTTCAGTAGCATCATATTGACGGCATATTAATACGCAGGATCCTATTGGGCCATCAGCTGATTGTTTAGAATGTAAATGAATCTGTTGATGGATCCAGTGACTGATGGCTTAAATTCCAATTAATCAATTGCTTCATCAGTTTCTTAATTCAGATCAAATATCTCTTGAGCGCACACAGTTCTTTCAGTGGTATTAAGAGAAATTAATGCTTTAGAACTCATTTTCATCAATCTCTTATAAATGTCAATATGTTTTTCAGTGCTGTCCTAGGTGATGAAATTATAGCCGGACATGGACCTGTCGCTCTAAGACAAGTTTAGTTTGTTTTACAAAATTCAATTCTGCCTATATGTGTATTAGCCATTTTTCTTCAAAATTAATTTTTTTTGAGAAATGAATAAATATATTGTATGGCACAGTGTGCCACTATATGCTAATTAATAGCAGAGTATGGTAATCCGTTCTGTTTGGGGACAAAGATATCACTTTCTTGCTATTGGAAATGCCTCAAATCTTTTTGGGCTTTGTCTAGAGAAGGGTTGGGCAATATGAGGTTCTTCAGCTGTTGTGGGCAGCTAATATCACTCCTGGCCAAACTGTAGTCCTCAACAATGGCAGGACCTCAGGTTCACCATCTCTGGTCTAGGTTTATTCATAGCACAGTATGTGATAGTATTAGCCCTGCAAAGAAACTAATTGCATAAATGACACCCTGCGCCACCAAAAGCTAAAGGGTTATTTCTTAAAAAACTATTTATATTCTAAACAAATGACAATGTAGCTAAAGGGTTATTTCTTAAAAACCTATTTATATTACAAACAAATGACAATGTAACATTAAATCAGAGTTTAATTCTCTAAAACAAACTAAACTTGCCTTATGATACATATCCACTTCAAATGGTTGGAATATATTACAGTTTTTTTTTTTATTGAAACTCAGCTTTATTTCTCAGAGCAGTAAATGAAACAGCTTCCCTTGAACCTGTCATCATGTTACCTTGGTTCTGTTCATCTTCTCATCAGCTTAAAGTGGATCTGTCACCCTATGTAAGATGAGTTTAGTTCCCTCCTCAAAGATAACTAAAACTGCCTTTTTTTGTGCTAGTGATTTGTTTGTTGTTTTTATCATAAATAGTTTTTGGCACTTTATGATAATTAATTTCTTTACTGAGCCAATATTACCATACGCTTTGCTATGAATGAATCTTGACCAAAGATTCTCACCTAAAGTCCTTAGGGCACACTGATATTTCAGGTTTTAAGAATATTTCAAATTAAGCACAGGCTGATTATTACAATAATTGAGCCATTGATTACCCACCTGGATCCAGCTGGGTTAACAGTAAAAAAGTGCACTGTAGGAAAAACACTGGGTCATTTATAGTGCAGTGAGCAATCCGTTTGGCCTCAATCAAAATTATTTTGCACAGGGCTGTCCAAGTTCAGTCCTCAAGGGCCACCAATAGGCCAGGATTTAAGGATTTCCCTGATTAAGCACAGATGAGTTAATCAGTGGCTCATTCATTTTGACTGACTCACCTGTGTTGGGGAAATCCTTACATCCTGGCATGTTGGTGGCCCTTGAGGCCTGAACTTGGACAGCTCTGATTTAGCATACTATGCAGCAAGTTGGCATGAATTGCCACACTGTAGCTATGATATTAAGTTTAATTTTTCTTAAATTATGTCTTTTACAGAAAAAAAAACATAAAAAGTATAGGTATTTTTCAAAATATAATTTAAACAACATAAACTAATCTTAACCCTTTGAGTGCCAGAGGGGTATGCATCGCATTGCTTTGCAATGCGATGCGTACCCCTTTGGAACTCAAAGGGTTAAGGTGACATGTCCACTTTAAATGTTTGGGATGTATTACAGGTTTTTAATCGAAACTCAACTTTGCTACTCAGAGTGGTAAATGAAACTGTTTCCCTTGGACACGTCATCCTGTTCCATTGTTGCTGTTCATCTTCTCATCCGCTTAAAATTTTCATGCACAGTCATTTAAATGATTTAAAAATGAAGTTAGTGGTATTCGATATGCAAAGTCAATGTCTAATTTCCCTTTGTTCACGGGAGCCTTGTATGCCTTCTTTCACTGTTAGTCATCTTAGGCTGCTTCGATTACAAAGGCAATTTCTAACAATTTATGACAGATTAACATGCACTCTTTCACAAAAGCCCATCAAGTAATTTATCAACACATGACACGGCCTCTTCTGTGTGACACTCATACCAACGGATCTTAATTTGATTGCCATTAAAACCATCGTTTCCTGACAACTCTTGTCAATTATACAAAATAAAATCAAGTATTCATAAGTAGACTGTAACAAGATACAGGCAGACAGATTTAATAATTCAGTTTTGCTGAGGCTTACCTGGCATTTGTTGTAGATAATGTTTGCCTGTGTAAAACATTTATTTGAAACAAGTCTTTAGAAGGGGATGGAATTTAGACATAATGGTGCATATATATAAAAGCAAAGTGAAAGAATTCTGGGGCAAGCCGACTGGACCAGAGGGGATGAATAGACTTTCTCCATGTTTCTTTTCATATAAATGGGGCTTTTTAAACCCTTGAGTGTTAGAAAGGTATCCAGTGCATTGAGAAGCAATGAGCTGATGACCTGTTTAGCATTCATTGCATTTGAAGCCTCACTATAAGCATGACGATTTTTGTGTATCCCATGTGGTCCTGCTGTTGGTTTACACCAATATTTATCCCGTATGTATAAATGCAAACGGGGTTATTCTGGAGTAAACCAGCTGCACCATAAAGGACAAATAAAAATTCCTAAATTTCCATGCACTTGAGTAGAACTTTTTAACCCTTTGAGTGCCAGAGGCGTACTACTCTGGCACTCAAAGGGTTAACCTCTTGAATACCAGAGAGGTCTCCAGTGCATTGCTCAAATTAGTTTAACAGGAATTTGTATTTATCTTCTATGGAGAACTTGGTTTACTCCAGAATAATGGCAGTTTGCTTTTATAAATATGGGCCATTGATTTGTGTTGCACAGCCTAACAAACAGGGGCCAATTTAAAGGGGTAGTAATGTTTCACAGTAAAATCCACTCCAATTAACCTTCATAGTATTTGAGACACGGAGAGTGTTATTTCAGTACTGTCAGAATTGTAGTACAAGAGTAATTGAATGATAAAGTATCACCCTCCCACCCCTTCTACTGATGTAACACTGCTCACCTCAGAGATGGATCTCAGAGAAGGACAATCGTCAGTGAGCATAAGGAGAAACCTGAAAAACCTGTCGGGGGGGGGGGAGGTTTTTCCTTATGATCACAGTAAGATGATCCCTTGCTGTGAGCTGTGTGGTCCCAGGCCCAGATTCCACATCTGAGGGGAGGTGGCTTACACTAGGTAAAAGGGTGGGGAGGGGGATACTTTTTCATTCAATTACTCTTGAACTACAACTCTGACAGTATTGAAATAACACTCTCCATGGCACAAGTACTATGTATAATTGGAACTGCTTTTATTGTAAAACATTACTCTAAAGAACCATGGAGCCTTACTGGGGAACTCCTAGTGCACTACAGAAGGCAGAAATATATTCCCCTCATTTCCTTTGATGTAAATAGGGCTTTTTCACCATTTAACCCTCTGAGTGCCAGAGGGGTAGCCAACACCTTGCATAGCAATTTGTAAATACCCCTCTGGTAGTCTAAGGGTTAAATGCAAGCGGTGTCTCCAACAAACTGTTTCATAATTATTTGGAAATCTCTCTAGCATTCAAGGGGTCAAAAGACTCATTTAACCCACTGAGTGCCACTCAGGCTTTAAGTCAGTGGTTCTTAACCAGGGTGCTGTAGCATGCCCTGAAAACTACCTTGGGTGCCACAGTGTTCCTATGAAGACTTTGACACAGATGGGAATCTTGATTTTCCAGTCTATATTGAGTAAATTTGTTATGAACCTTATGTACTTTTTCATTCTGATTGTGAAATCTGTAAATAATATATATGTTTGTATTTCTACTCTTTAACCCTTTGCGTGCCAGAGGGGTACATCATGCATTGTCTCCAGCACTCAAAAGATTAATGTGCCCTTGACAAATGACAGAATTAGGTGTGCCCTGAGAATTTAAGACTTTGGATTTGCAATACCCTGATCAAAAAAAGACTGAGAACCACGGGTATAAATCAGTGGGACTTTTAATATGTCCCCAGTGGTGCTGTTAGTTTGTGTAGAATTGCTCCGCTTTGCTTTTATACATATGGGCCAATAGGCCTTATTCACCATGGAAACCAAGAACACCACTGGACTGAAATACAAATTCCACAAGTTCCCATTTAAATGGGCCTTTTTAATCCTTTGAATGCAAGAGACATCTCCAGTGCAGTGGCTTCTCTAACATTCAAGGGATTAACATACGCATGGAATTATTAATTTCCTCTGTTGCGCAGTTTCTTCAAATTCACACCTCATTCGCTTCATTCACAAGGCTGATATTTTGTTCCTGGAGTCATCTTTTTGTTTACAGCAGACCACAAGCCATAGACACAAATCAAGTGAAGTGGAAACATGTTGGGGCAAATTAACAGCATCACAGGGAATTCCCATTGATATTATAGAGCACTGCAACCCCTTGAATGCTGGAGAGGTCTGTGACATAATGCAAAGCAATATTTTGGAAGCCTATGTAGCATTGAAGTGGTTAAAACCTAACTGAAATTAATGGATATTTAGGGAGTAGGAAATAGTCAGGGGCTAAAAGGCTCTATTTAATCAATGGACATTTGTGGATTTAATTGCTCCAGAGGGGTTTGCCCCCCCCCCCTTGCTTTTATACATATGGTCCATAGAAAGCCATCTGCACTGCAGGGAACAAGTACATTCTCACTGATTAAGTCTTTGGAGACATCTCTAGCAATGGTAACTTTAGTCTTCTTGACTTATGTATCTTACGGTGGAACGTTCACCTTAATTGTAGTTTGCATATTTGAAAACTACATGAAAAACTTCCTGTGTGTCATGTTAGCCAAAAGACCAGCAAAATGTACAGTTAAGGATATAGTCATACTTGTTTCCAGATTTTAATGTATTCTAATTGTGGTACCCATGCTATATCAGTGACATTTTGTATGTTAATTAAGCATTTCAGTGACATTTCATGTGCTAATGAAGCCTTTTCAGTGACGTGTCATATGCTAATAAAGATTGTTGTCTACTGTACCTGCCTAATGCCTATGTACTCTGCTTTATATACAAAAAAGTGTTCTTCTTATGTCATTTGTGTCAAGTGAAGGGCTGTGTGATAATGTATTAGTGTTCTGTTCGTCTGCTCTTTGCATCTTGCTATAAGCTAACAAAACACAGAGGAAACGTCTGTAAACATAGCCAATTTTACTGTGAGCTGTGTAGGGCAAGCATTCAGGGCTTACTCACATTAAAGTCTTAACAGTGGTGGAGTGTGTCCAACTTTGCACTTCTTCTGGATGACTTTAACTGCCGTATGGATGTTCTCTTGGTCTACTGGCAGCTTGCTTGCTTTCTCTAACATTTGCTTTTGAACTACACCAGTGAACAGCTGCTTGTACTCACAAGGATGGTCACTTCTTAGACCTTGTGTTAACTAGAGGTTTTGCCCTTTCTGATCGTAATATCTCTCCTTTTCTGCTATCCGATCACCATCTTCTAACATTCAGGACTGCTTACACGTCTTCCTGCAATCCCCACTTCCTCTACCTGCTTCACACATAACTTCAAATCATTCAATTTCACTGCTCTCCAGTCCTCCCTGTCTACCAGACTTTCATCCATTCTCACTAATTCTGACACTAACAGCCTTGTCAAAACGTACACCTCGGCCCTGTCTTCCTCTATATTTCTCCGATGCAGCTGTAAAGCTAATCTACAGCCGTGGTTTAATAAAAACAACAGCTTTGTCCACTCCTGTACTTCAGATGAATCACTCTAGAGAAAGTTGGGCTCTCTGGCAGACTTTCTCCAGCAGACTTTCTCCAGTACAAATTCCTTCCCTGCTTTAACATAGTTCTGTTCCTGTCTAAAAAAAAACCCAAATGAATTAACAAGAATAAATCCATCCCCTCCTCCCCTTCTCAATCTGTCTGCCTACCAAATGCTAAACACCCACAAGACTTTACCAACTTCTTCAAATCCCAGGTAGACTCATCTGCAAAATATTCCCCCTTGTGAATACCCTCCTGTCTTCCTTCATTCCTCTCCTGCCACTCTGGACTCTTTCACTAGTCACGGAGGATAAATTGTCTAACCTGCTATCCTCCTCTCCCTCCATACATGTGAGCCTGATCCTCTTCCCTCTCCCTTACGCTAACCCCTATAATATTACATATTTTTAACTCCTCCTTTGCCTCTGCTACTTTTCCTGACAACTTCAAACATGCCATAATAACACACATCCCCAAGAACAATTCCCCTGACAGCACCACACCCTCTAGCTATTAACTGGTTTCTCTCCTCTTTTTCCCTCTTGGAACACCTAGCCTACTTCTCTGCTTGACTACCTTAACAAGCACAACCTGCTTAACCCACTACAATCTTGCTTTTGCACTGCTAACTCCACAGAAGCTGTTCTTACAAGAGTGCTCAGTGATCTACACTTTGCCAAATCACAAGGTTACTATTCAATACTTATCCTGCTTGATCTCTCAGCTGCTTTTGACACTGCTGATCATGCTTTCCTCCTCCAAATTCTTCACTCCTTATGCATCCTTAACTTGGCACTGGACTGGCTGTTCTCTTATCTAACCTCTGTGTCTTCTCCTGTCTACATCTCAGTCGGTGTTCCTCAAGTGTCCGTTCTGGACAACTTCTGTTCTCTCTTTACACACAAAGGAACTACTTCTAAGCTGCATCTTAAAATCATTTTCCTTTGCTTCTCTTAAACCATGATTCCTTGGAAAGTACCTCGTATAATTGTCTGATAAGCTTATTTATATGTGAAACATTACTTAATTAGCTTCTAAAACCTGCTTACTCATATGAGCTATAATGAACTTGAAGAGTATGTATTAATGGTTTGGTTTCATTGTTTGTGATTGATATTGAGAGCTAACTTGGCACAAAACATTTCTCCTCTCTTAGATAAAAGGGAAACAGGCTATGAGATAAGATATTGATGAAATTAACTGCTGAAGTGGAGAGGAAATGCAGAAGGCCAATACATGTCATACTGTGCAGTCAACTGTTCACAAGAGCCACATTGGTCTTGAACCATATTGATCTATGCTATAATTCTAAATGAAATTGATGAATGAAAATAACCATTGACAGAGAGCATAAAAAGACTTGGACATTGTTTTCTCTTAAGGAAGTATGATGGGACTTGAAATGTTAAATGGCTAGTAATGGACCAGCCTCAGTGTTAACTGATCACATTCTTCCATGTTATGTATTCCTTTTCTTTTGCATTATTGACGTAGGAGTTGTAGATAAGGTATGTGTATTTGTTTATCACAGGAAGTTTCCCCATTACTTGAGAGAGTCTAAAATCCCAAATTCTCTGACCACAATTTATAAACAAAAGTAAAGCATTTAAACAGAAGTAACAACTTGTAATAATAATCCATACTTACTTTAATACATTGTCGCATAATATGACATTTTCCACAAAAGGGCTTGTGAGAGATTTAAAAACTAGTGAAGTTCCATTTGGAGCATTGTTTAAAATAGTAACTGACTTCTGTTTATTTAAGTTTGTGTTTGAGCTGACAAAGGATATAATTCCCTCTTGATTAGTTTAATCCAGCTGTTTCAACAACCTCAAGTTTTTAAGCATAAATTGTTCAACAGGGAGCCGAAATGACATCTGAAATGGTGACTGGCTTTAGTGTAATTGTGGAATGGTACAATTATGATGATGTTCTATAGTTCTTTTTTAGGAGCTGTCTGTTCAGTCTGGAAGTTATCTCCTAAAGACACTGACGTGCCTGAATGTATGTGCTAAGATGAATAAAATATCCAGTAAATTTTTTTTTTTTTTTGGGGGGGGAGATGCAGGCCCCCCAAATGAGGAACTCGTCTCTAAAGGAATCTAGACCATTGTTAGTATTTGGCTGCATAGAAAGTCATTATAAGGTGAAGTAACTCCATTTTCACTTTATTTTCCTGTGCCCAAGTTCTGTCTATTGTATCTGCATGTGGTATAATAGTAAGCTTACTCTACTACAGCTCTCTTCTGCCTTCTGTATATTAATAAACAAGAGTGACATCAAATACCCTGGCATCATTCATCTTGTGGTGTCCCTCCTCTGCAAAATACAGAAGTGGCATAATTTGTGCCATCAAACTATGCAATATCAAGTACAGACTTAAGTACAATTCTGCAGAAGCTTGTTAAAGTCCAGGGCTGGAAGTTTCCATTGGTGCACTAGTCACAGCAAAGCTGGGTAACATTGTGTAGACTAGTAACTTTTTATCTCCTGTCCAGTACCTTTTTACTCAGATGATAATGGTAAGGCAGTTGATGTAGTACATCTAGAATTTGCAAAGGCATTTGATACAGTGCCACACAGAAGGCTGAGGTATAAAATAAGGAAATCGGGGCTAGGAGATGACTTTTGCAATTGGGTACAAAACTGGTTGAAGGATAGGGAACAGTGTGTGGTTGTAAATGGACAATTCTCCAATACAGTTAAACTGGAGAGTGGAGTACCTCAGGGTTCAGTATTAGGTCCGCTGCTTTTTAACATGTTTATAAATGACTTAGAAATAGATATAGAAAGCAAATTATCAATATTTGCAGGGTAATTAATTCAGAACAGGATAATTGCACTCTACAGAGGGATTTATATAAAATGGCAGATTGGGCAAACAAATGAAATATGAACTTTAATGTGTGGAAGTGTAAAGTCATGCATTTGGGATGAAATAATCCCAAGGCTACTTAAAAATGTAATGGAATCATTTTAGGGGACTCGTTGCTAGAGAAAGACCTCGGTATCCTTGTCCACTACAAACTTGGAAACAGTGACCAGTGTCAAACAGCAGTAGCAAAGGCAAACAAAATCCTGTCTTGCATAAAAAGAGGTATTGAAGCAAGAGTGGATAACATTATTTGCCATTGTACAAATCATTGGTAAGACCTCACCTTGATTATGCAGTGCAGTTTTGGGCACCAGTTCTGAAAAAGGATATAATAGAACTAGAGAGGTACAGCAAAGAACAACAAAAGTAATTAAGGGAATGGAGGACTTGACGTATGAGGAACGACTAGACAAACTTGTTTTATTTACTCTAGAGAAAAGACGGCTAAGAGGAGACCTTATCACATTGTACAAATATATGAGAGGTCAATACAAGGATCTCTGCGGTGAGCTATTTATTCCAAGGCCTGATCAGATGACCAGGGGACACCCCTTGAGAATAGAGGAAAGGAGGTATAGACTTCAGCAGAGGAAGGGCTTTTTCTTACAGTGAGGTCTGTTAAATTGTGGAATTCCTTGCCCAAGGAGGTGGTTATGGCAGATACAATGGATACATTCAAGAGAAGATTAGATACATTTCTTTCCAAAAGGGAACATACAGAGTTATACTGTTTATTAGTAGGCAGATCAGGAAGGTCTGATAAAGACTAACTTATTTGGTAGCAGGAAAGCTATAAAATTACTGGGCTATGAGGAGAAGGTTGAACTTGATGGACTTTATTCAACCTAATTTACTATGAGCATTGCTGATATATTTCTAGCGCTGTGCGGATCTGTTAGTTACTGTCACGGACTCTCAGTAAAGAAACACACACAACAGTACAAGTGAATTTGATCCAGTTTATTGAGCAATAGATAATCAGAATACTAGTAGTAATAATGAACACTTCCTCAGTCAGAGGGGAGATAGACGTGAGGACAGTGTCTAGTCCACTACCTAGGAGCTGACACTGAACTGCTGTAAGTCTATGGTACTGAGCCTTACAACCAGACTTGGCTCCACCACAACAGGAAGGAAAGATGGGACTAGTACAGGAGCATACCCAGCGGAGGCACAGAGCGAATAGACCACCAATACCAATAGCGTAACTGGTAGCACCACTCGAGGCAGCAGAGTAGGTGCTTAGATAGATGCAGCCAGATAGGAGCACACTACTGAGGCAAGAAGCGAAACTAGTTGCACTCTATCTTACCGAAGGCAACTAGGAGGCACGGAGCAAAGGTAGTACCGCAAGTGCTAAGCCAGGCAACAGGTAAGCATAAGAGGTGAGTTCCCAGGAGCAAGACTAAGTTGCACTAGCTGCCCGGAGGCAAACGGAAGGCACCAAGTGGAGGCAACCTGCAAGCGACCAGCTGGTAGCTGAGCTACTAGGTAAAGGAGGGCACCCTGGATTGGCCTAGTGGTAGTCAGACAGGAGCGAGGCACAAACAGAATGTCAGATAGGCCATGGTCAGGAACCAGATCGGTTAGTCAGCCACAGCAAAGGTCAGCACGGAGTGTGTAGTAGGACAAGCCAGAGTCACACACTGATCAGGAAGTCAGCCACAGCCAGAGCGAGTAGTCAGACAAGCCAAGGATCGAACACCAGGAGACACCGTAAGCCAAGCAAGGGTCAGAGGAACAAACTAGATGTGCGCACGAAAGGGCAACAAGTCCTAGCCTCAATGACGTTTATAAAGCTGCAGAAGGAGGCGGGACCCAATTAGGCCCAACAGAATAGACCCATAAACAGGTGTCCGTGCATGTGCCTGAAACATGACTAAGCCATGAGGAAGTGGCCAGAGGCCATGCCGGCCGGCTGCCATACAGAGGTAAGCGCACAGGCTCGCTTTAGGCCTCAAAGGGAGACTGTGATAGTTACATTTACTGATCTTTCAAATATGGCTACAAATTCATAAATTAGTGTAATCATGTAAAATGTTGTTTGATTATAAGTTTCTTTCCTGTCGAGAGTGTAATATTTGATCATTAACTCCTATGATGCTATAGAGGTATCCAGTACATTGCTTCATCCCACCAAGAGGATGTTTCTGTAAAACATTATTCGTGCACATTGGCTGTTACATCAAACTCAAATGCAGTTTGGACATCCAGACAATGAAGCATATGTACTAAGAAGAACTGGGGCAATGCTGGTGCAAAGTGATCTTACCATAAGGAGACAAATATATCACTTAATTTAACTTCAGTTGTCACCCTCTTGATTTCTTCACAATGCATTGGAGACTAGCATTCAAGGGTTAAACACAAAGTTCAAATCAATGGGAATTTTTATTTCTCCAATCTGATGCACTTGGTTTGCTTTAGAATTGTTTGATTTTAATTTAAACAGCCTTAATTTATACTTCTTGTCAATATGGTGGATTTCTGTTATACAATATTTTTGGTTTTCCTGAAGCTGTTGAATTCATCTAAACAACCTCTAAGAACACCTTCTTTCTAGAAGTCGCATAAAATAAAGGTCCCAAGATCATAGGTATACAAGTAGATAATGCAGTGGTTACTAGCAGTTTCTCATGGCATGTTTGATCGGCTTTGTGAGAACAACATGTGGTGTAGTTTGTGTGTCTGAGGGATTATTTAGATGGCTTTTGGAGTGGCTCAGTGAAGTACTGAAAACATAAACAGTGGCTTTGAAGAAGAGAAGCCTAGTTAAGACCATGAACCAGCCACTTTATCCACGCTTTTGTTAAGCACCGAATTACACTTATTAACATGAACTGCTTGTAAAATTCGAAACATTATGTTCAGCCTTTTAATTGTGGAGTACTTTGTGTGCTATCATCTCAGGATTTCATATAAATTGCTGTGTGACTGACATGATATAATTATTTCTTCACTGGTACAAATCGGACTTTTGAAATAGTGGGTTTAGAAACTTATCTTGATCCTTGCTGCTTTATCAAATATGTGTGCAGACATCCAGAGATTGTTCTAAATACTCCACTTTATCTGGATATATAGAAGAACGGCAGTATAGTTAACAAATAAAACATTGTCCTTTTGTATAGAAAGTCATCCATTTATTTATTTCAATTAAAAAAAAAAAACAGCATGGAAGGAAACAAAAGTTGTATTTAGGTGCCATAATACATTCTTAAGCTTTTCACCACTGAAATGACTTAACCAGAGTCTGTGCCACCTGGAGAACTGAATGAACAATTCAGTTTGACATGTTATCTAGTTATTTTTTGTTTTCATTCATTCTTCCCTATGCATGTATGCTGTGATAAGTTTTGGCTTATTGAGATTTTAAAGAATTTTTTATTTTTATAAAAGTCACTTTTATGTGATGGCTGCTATGACAAGCAGGTGAACCACTTTTGGGGCCAGATGTGGACTGAGGAGGTTATTTAAATGCATAATCTCTAATCTTCTGTTCTTGATGAAAATCCTGTGAAAGACTGAAACTTTGGTTTGTAATATGGCTCAAATAAAAGTTATATTTTAACTATAGCTGTGTACTCGTCCTTGGATAATGTTTTCCTATTTGTATGTTTAAAACTACCTCGTATTTTTCCAGATAGCTTTTGAGGTAACACAGTCATTATGGGTGTAGCAAGTGGGAATGGGTACTGTGAATGTATGTAAGTTATCTAAAGAGGTAGGATTATGAAGCAAAGCAAATGCACCATACTGGACATATTAACAATTCTCCAGAGAGGTCTTCCTTGCTCCAACTGCAATGTTGTATGGGCGCATGACTTTTTTCAGTCTTGTCTACTATGTTACTATATGCTCAGTGACTAGCTCTAGTTTCAGTTAAGTGAGATGGCTCAGTTGGTTAATGCACCAGCTGTAGAATCTGTTTAAGCTGCAAGGTCGCAGGTTCTAGTCTCGGCAAGGTCAGCTCAGCCTTTCACCCTTCTGAGGTAGATAAAATGAGTCCAGGACATACTTGAAAACGAGATATAATCTCAATGTATTCTTCCTGGCAAAATACATTCACACACACAAATAAAAGTGTCCCTTATTTTATATTTATGGCATTAATATTTCCAGTTAGGATATAAATACAGTATGTTGAAAGTATTGCCTTTGTTTATTTTAGTTCAGTATAGCTTTAAGGTGTGGATCAGATATTTAACATTTTTTGATTGTAACTGCACATAAGGTGCAACTCACCCCAGTGTAGGTGTTTTAAGTAGACCCAGATGCACAGTCTACAACTTTGGTAATTCTCATGAGTACATTAGATAAACATTTGTGATTTTGGCTGTTGTAGATCTCAATCTTAAGATCTGAGGACCAAGCCTGCCGGAAGGGAAAATGAGGAGCAGCAGAAGGGGTTGTCTACAGTTTGTACATCTTGGAAATGCCTCATTTTAGTAGGTCAAAGCAAATCGAGAGAGATGTATGTTGCCAATGTGGGTGAAAGAAGGAGATATAAGATGATAAATTTGTCTGAAGTGCCAGAATTCACAGGCTGGATAGAGACCCCTCTGACATGTAGTCTTTCAGATAATTCTTGACTCTTAAGAACCAGGCATTAAAGGCTTTGAGATTTAGTCAGGGGGAAAATCCAATAAATTCATAAAGATTGGAGTATGTTTTATAATAAAAATTTTTTTTTTTGTTTTTTTATTAAAAAAAAAAGCTTATTATCTATCACTACATCATAAGATTATATCTCGCTCCCTGACTGATGAGTTTGGAGGAAAAACTGATCTGATCTTGAATAGAGATGTGATATGTCTCCATAAGAGATTGATCAGTGAAGACTTTGGTTAGGTGTGCCTGCCAGGTAAGCTATTGATCATTAAGACAGAATATCCTTGTGACGGTTTGACTCTTTCCAATACCTGTGCCTTTCGTTTTTTCTTTTGGATTTTTTCATCTTAGTTTAATTGTAAGGGCTGTGAGGCAATGCAGAGCTGATGGGCCATGCTGGTTGCTAGGCCCCATCACAACTGCAGCCTCTGCACCCCCTGTAGTTACTCCCCTGCTCATCTGCTGCTGTAGCATTTTGTACATTCCCCTTAGTGTGTCCAAGTGTGTATGTTGTGATGGTAGCTGATAAATGCTGGGACCACAGTAGACTTAATAGAAGTGTAATTACCCCCTAATCAGCTTCAGCAAACAAATTGCTGTTTTCAAATGGATGTACAAATACTGTTTCTGCATGTAGCTTCTATACCACTGAAACAGATCTATGTTTCAGAGCCAAATGTCTTTGTTCACATCGCCTACCTAACACCTACATACACGCTTTTTGCGTGATAAAATGGATGTTTAGCCCATGTTCGCCAAGTGGCCGTTGTGGGAATGTATGGGCATTTCATGGCATGCTGTTTCTTCACACTAATTTGCATGTTGAGGGTGATATTCTACAAGGAATTGGAGCAACTTGCTGTGTACTATAGGAGACCAATAATATTTTTCTAAATTTGCATACGCCTATCTAGCATATTAGGGGATTAAAGTTCCATTTAATTCAACGGGAATGTGGAATTTCTCACTATTGCACGTTTGTACCAGTTGTAAGTACATCCGCACCACTACATATTAACGGAGACTCATGGACTAAGAATGTGGTGCAAGTATGAGGCAAACCAGCTACACCATAGGGAACCTCTTGAAAATCCAGTTGATTTAAAAGCTAATTTTAACCCTTGAATACTAGAAACATTTCCAATATATTGCAAAGCAACTTCTTACGGGCTTCTCTAGGAATAATAGCCCCTTCTAAATTGGTAGGAATGTGGTGAATTTTTAATTCTCCCCTAGCAGGGCTGGATTTACATCTCCGGAGCCTGTAGGCACAGAAATTTGAAGCGCCCCCCCACACCCTTGGGCCATCTGCACTGGATACCTCCACAATGCTCCTAATCTCCACGTTGCCCCCCCCCCATCATCTCCATATTGCCCCCATCATCGCCACATTGCCCCCCATTAGCTCCAGCTTGCCACTATCATCTCATATATTGCCCTCGCATTGTCCCCATCATCTCCATACTGCCCCCATCATCTCGATATACCATACTGCTTTCACACTGCCCCCATCAGCTCCACATTGCCCTCACGTTGCCCCCCTCAGCTCTATATTGCCCTCACAATGCCGCCCATGAGCTCCATATTGCCCCATCAACTCCACATTGCCCTCACAATGCCCCCCATCAGCTCCACATTGCCCTCTATCGGCTCCAACTTGCCCCCCATTAGCTCCACATTGCCTCCCCCCGTTGTTCGTTTCCTACCTCCCTGGTAGAGATCTGTATGTGCCTCCTTTGGCACAGTCTTGCACCTGATGGAGCTCCCGCGCGGTCTCCTTTTCAGGAATGCAGAGCGCTGGGAGATGATGTCATCTCCCAGCGCTCTGCATTCCTAAAGAGGCGACGAGGGAGCTCCATCAGGTACAAGACTGGGGGGGCGGGCAGTGTGATTGGGTGCCACCGGCGCAGCCAGCGAGGCGGCTATTTTTTTTTTTTTTTTAAGAATATTAATAAAAAAAATAAAAAAAAATGGCAGGTGTGCGCCTGTAGGCAGGTGCCTACTTTGCCTAATGGCAAATCCGGCCCTGTCCCCTAGTCTCAATCGGTATGCCCCAGATCTGCACAATTGTGTAGAGGAAATCAGAGCACAACTCTTCCTTTTCCATATGCCTACTATACTGCCGCTAGTGAGACCTTCTTCACATATACATAATCACAGGAGCTCGGTCACAATGCATTCGAGGGCTGGATTCAAATGCAGGAGATAAATGTTACCTTCCGTTTTATCAAAAATGTTCCTATTGAAGTCTATGGGGAAACCTGGAGATAAAAGCAGAGATAAAATTAGCACCTGCATTGAATTCAGCCCCAGATGTCTCTAGCATTCAAAAGGTTAAAAACATAATTTAATTCAGTGGTAATTAATGTGTTGTATGCCTGTCTGGTCTGTAAAGGGTTAAGTAGACTCATGCATTCTGCTTTAGTGTGGGGGTGGGGAACATGTCATCCAGGATTAAGGGAAGATGTCTTTTGAGCAAAGGCAAAATTCAGGGCGGCCATTAGGATTTTCTCGCTGTAGTAGCTGTGGGCAGCTATTATTAACCCCTTAAGGGCACATGACGGTCCTGGACCGTCATGGAATTTAGTGCTCCCCGTGTGGTCGCACGCTGTTCAGGGAGTCTGGAATCGGATCATGCAAAAAAAAAAAAAAAAATGCTCCGTGGTCCTTAATTGACCGCAAAATGCATGCGCGGTCGGTCTTTAAGGGGTTAAGAGGTTTTATTTGTCCTTTAAATGGGACTTTTAACCCTCTGAGTGTCAGTGAGGTATCTAAAGCATTGCAATGCGTTGTATACCTCTCTGGCAATCGGTGGGTTAACCCGTTGAATGGTTTGACCTCTGTAGCATTCAAGGGGTTTAAAGCCAAATTTAGATTATTTGAAGTTTTTGGAGCAGATGGTTTGCTCCAGAATTGCTCTTTTCTTAACCCTTTCAGCATTGCTATGTATTGGATACCTGTCTGGCATTCAAAGGGTTAATGCATACATTCCAGTCAGTGATCAGAGACCGGAAACCTTTATTCATCATTTAGGTTGGAAGAAGCACGGTAATGAAGTGAATTTAATATGCCATCGAGTTCACTGATATAAGGGATGAAATGACAGATCTCTCTCAAAGAAGATATCCAGGGACATTAGCTCTCTAAAGTTCTTTTTTCGCTTGCTAATATACATAGTAATTGGCCAGATAATACCTTGTGGATTTTCAGTTTAAACAGTGTACAGTTGTACTTAGTATAAAAATTACAGTCTTGGTGCAAAAAAAAATTCTTGTTCATTAGACTGTAAAAGTAGTATTAACATAATCTAATAATCCCTCAATTTATGGCCCCAAATCCTTCGGGTCGCTAGGAATTTTGCCCTTGTGATTTGTTCAAGAGATATACTCTTTATCAGTCCTTGATGCCATATCCATGGAGGGGGACATGTCAGTTGCCAGCAGGGGCACAGGTCACAAATGCCACTTACTGCACATACTAACGTTAACTCTCGAAGGACCAAAGTGATGAGCAACACTTTGATGTGTGATGAGTAGCATGCCCCTCTGGTCCTAAAACGTTGAGGAAATGAATTTACTTATGCCTGTTATAGTGAGAAAAAACTGCCCACATCTTTCCTGTCTGCCTCATCAACATGCCTTCTAGGACAGATTGAAGAGGAGCAAAGGCAAAATTCATAAGGGCCATTAGAATTTTCTGGCTATAATAAGGTAAGTAGGGAGTTATTATTAGGAATTGTTACTTCCCCTTTAAAGTAGCCAACCAAAACCGGTCAGCCTGCTGTTTTCTGTTTTTGGAAATGAGGCTGGTAGGAGTTGCAGTTAAACAGCTTGAGGGCTGCATATTTTTTGTGGTGGGAGGAGGGCATATTCTGTTCTCGATTGGCTGTCCTGATGTTGCTGTGAGGCTGATGAACTAAGAACTGGAGCAAAGCAACTGTACTATAGGGATCAAGTAAGAATTTCACATATTCCCTTTGATTTATATAGTGTTTTAACCCCTTAAATTATTGGGGAACATCTTGCTTCACAGTGTGTTGGAGACTCTTCAGCATTCAGTGGGTTGAAATCCCTATTTAATTAAATTGAATTGTGTATTTGCCCTCTGTGGTACAGCTGGTTTGCCCCATAATTGCTGCAGTTACTCTTAGTACATCAGTGGCTGCATCACACTGGGTTGTGTAGAACCCAAAAAGGAAAGCAGTTGGGGGGACCTACTCTATAAATGATACTTAGAGGTAGTGTCTCCTAGTCAAAAAAAAAAAAAAAAGGAAAGAACTTTATAAATGCAGCACCGGGAAACTTGTCCCTGATGGAGCTGGGCGAAATGTATATTTTTCCCCGATGGCAATTTGCACATAAAATCCGATTTTCTGAGAAAATTCCTGGCCATTTAAAAATTCCATATTTCTGCTACTGCCACTAGATTTCTCGCAAGAACTTCTCAGTTTCTGGCTTATTCTTTCTATGGCAGAAAATATTCCTGCCCCACTATGATAAAAATGTAGAACATCCTGCCGATTTGCGAAACTTAGTTGAAACAGAGCTGCAGAGAGCTAGAGAGAAGAAAGTGTAAGAGACAGTTAGCAAGGACCAGCAGTGCACCTGTTTCTTTGTGTGCTGAAAAAAATGAGTAACGGGTGTTTGCAGAATGTTGCTGCTGATGAGATGGTGGAATCAAGTAGCAGTTCTATTAGGAGCAATGGTTAGAAGCAGAGCCTGCCAGGTAGTGCCGCTACTGCCCCCACCGCATTCCTGTGTGACTAAGAGTCTCCACAGCCCACCATCATGAAATAGTAATGATACCACCCGTACCACATCCTCTATGACTGAGAGACCCCAGAGAGTACCCCAATAGCAGATAGTGCTGCTACCATTTCTTCCACTTCACCTGTGACTGAGAGACTCCAGAGTCCACCAACAGCAGATAGTGCTCCTACCACATTTCCTTCTGTGACTCAGAGATCCCAGAGACAACCAGCAAATTGTGCTGCTGCTGTCAGCAGCAATACCACATCCCCGATCACTCAGAGCCTACCAGAAATACCATATGTTGTGGCTCTTGCCCCCGCCCCAACATGTAGCTCTGCTCCCACATGAGGTCCCTGTGGTCAGTTTCTGAAAAGGGAATGTGTTTTCCCTCGGTGGCTGTGTGAAACAGTAGCAGTTGCTTGTTCTGAACCTGCAGCTTTTGTGTCCGTGAGTATAGCACTATGTGCAGCAGCTATACCTATGTCACATGCCCCACCAACAACAGAATGTGGGGAGAAAAAATGTGGTGTTGGTAGTGGTAATGCTGATGAGGGTTATGTTACCAGCTGTGGAATGATAAGGTTTTCCTGGCTTGTAAAAGCCAGTGTTGAGCAAGAAACATGGTAGGAATTGGTCTCATCACCGCTACTGACATGATCTTGTTTAGTGCTATAGTTGTAGTTTCTGCAGTTCCTGCTGCTGAATTATCTCCCACGAGCATCATGAAATGTTAGAGCATAATCAGACTGTTTGTCCACTATGCTTGGATACTGTTGGGAGTGGGGTCATCACTCCACCACAGATTGTGGTAGTGGTTATGGAAGAACCAGCAGTGATATGGGACATACAAATGTTCCGCATCATCAGCACTAGCAGTAGGAAGTAGACGTAGCACCACAAGCCACATCAGGCGCATTCGGGGAAAAGTTTTGCAGTTGAAAAGATCTTTCTCTACCTCCAACTCTAAAATTGAGGCTGTGGGAACACTTTCCTGTGGACAGGAACTATATAATCATCCCCAGCTGCAATGATCGCACACTGTGACCATTTTGTTAAGTGGGGGTGGGGGGAGAAAGGATCACACCTATGTAAATTTGTCCTGATAAGGCAAGTTCAACATAACCACCTTGAGGAATATATAGATCATGTGAAGGCATTCCCCAAGAAAAAAATGAGTTATGTCTACCACTGTATACCTGTCTATCCCCACTGTCGTGATCAATGTGGGCCAAAAATTCTCACAAAAAAGGCGTGAGGCAATCCCCCACTAGACCAGAATGTCAAAGGCATTATAGGCTCATTGTTACCTACTGAGTGACAGATACGTATGCAGACAAAATATTTCATACATTCAAGACAAATAGACAAGGGGTACAAATTGACACACTGTGTTACTGTATTGCCTGACTATCACTTATCAGCCAAAACGTTTTTTTTAAACTGTCCCTTCTTCCTTCACACCCCAAACCAGAGAACAACTGGCAATGGCTACCACCAACACTCCTATCAAGCTGGAGCTCACTCTCTTTACTTTCCTCTACTTGTTAGCATCCAAAATTCAGCTACTTTCTCTTGTTTTCCCAAGCACAAACTGACAACATACCAGATACTAATACTCCTTTTATACCAGCATGTTGAGGATATATGGGGAAAATACTCCAAAAGGACAGGGGAGTACATTATCATCATTGATTTCAATGCAGTGAAGAAGGTGGAAAAAACATTTGTTATTTAACACTTCGAGTGCTTCTCTGGTAAATCACTTAAATATATGCAATTCATTTTTAAATATGTAGCCAAGAACTTGAAGGTATCCTATAAGAAAAAAAACTGACTTTCCAAATAATGTTAAGACTTCCACTGTCAAACCACCCTTCAACATCACACTACATTTATATTATGTGCTATGTTGAGATTTGACAATGTAAATGGAGGCACCTCTAAGAAAAAGGGGTGTGGCCTGTGAAAGGGCACAGAAAAAGTGAGGGAGGGGCAAAGTGTGTGTAAGTGTGTTAGACCTAGGAAATACAAAGTCTAAATCAATTGCTGGACATCACCATATGAGGACATAGTGAAATACATGATTTCATCAAGCTTCTTGTGTTGCTGTGGTCGTGGTGTAGCTGTTTTTTAAAGGGAGGAAACTGCTTTTCATGGACAATTTATATTTTTAGCTATTTTGCAACATATTTAAACAGGGATATCCCCACTGCTAGGAGATGCACAATTTAAATGTTATTACAACGTAAACATAATTTTTGGGATGGTGCAATACCTCCAATTGCCTGACATTTTAGGGTAGTACAGTCATTACAGCAGTCTATGGAAGGCTATTATCAGTTACAGTGGCCCTCCAGTGACTGCTGTAGCAATAGCATCACTCTAAAATGGCAGGTCATTGGCCATACTGCAGCCAAAAAATACAAGCTTGAAACAGATCATAAACATACCTGGGAATTCTCCGTATTCCCCCCAGACACTCTGTGTTTTAGTGTTAATTACCAGGCCTCCGAGGACAGAGGCTATTTCTCTGGCTGTGGTAGGTTTCCTGAGAAACTGCCTACTTCTCCTTCCCACCCTGTCCCTCCCACTTCCAGCCCACTTTATGGTTAAGCTCTGTGCGCATAAATAAGCCGCATCCCCTTTATAATGCAAATTGCATCGTAAACTTTAGTCTGGCCGTAGCCCATGAGCCATCTGCTGGAGCTCCACAGGAGGCGGCTCTGTCACGGTTTGTTTTGACTCTCAGACACAGAGTAAGATAAAAATCAAACTTTATTGAAAAGTTTAATGGGAACCCTCACGGGTCCAAATCATACACGTAATTCACATATACACAATGGGTACAAACAGTAGTTATTGCAAGATACACATGGAAGGCTCTACCGGCCTTGCTAATATACCGGGCAAGACAGCCTAAAGGTTTACACGACAATCTGAATGTGGCTCTACCGGCCTTGCCAATATACCGGGCAAGGCAGCCTGGATTTTTACACGATGAACTGATTGTGGCTTTACCGGCCTTGCCAATATACCGGGCAAGGCAGCCTGGAGGTTTACACGATGCACTGATAGTGGCTTTACCGGCCTTGCCAATATACCGGGCAAGGCAGCCTGGAGGTTTACACGATGCACTGATAGTGGCTTTACCGGCCTTGCCAATAAACCGGGCAAGGCAGCCTGGAGGTTGCACCACAAGCTGGTTTTGGCTCTACCGGCCTTGCCAATATATCGGGCAAGGCAGCCTGGAGGTACACGCCAACCTGAATGTGGCTCTACCAGCCTTGCCAATTTACCGGGCAAGGCAGCCAAGCGGACAGAGGAACAGCTCCACTAATGCTGCATAGATGGAGCAACAGCATAAGATGGAACAGTAGAGCAAACCAGTCTCCCAACCAAGGAGACCCAACTGGTTAGCAATGGAGTCAGCAACAACCGGTGGAAGTACAGTAACCAAGTGTCATGTGTAGAACAACAGTATAGCCCACCCGGTTCTACAGAACTAGATTAGCAACCGGTGGGTGGAGTAAACCAGCAAAGCATACTGGACTAACAAGTGCTTAACCGGCTCTATACAGCGGAATCAGCAGCCGGTGGATGGTGGAGAAAACCTGTACTGATACTGGTCAACAGTAGCGCTCACACGGCTCTAAGCTAGCGGAATTAGCAGCCGGTGGATGGTGGAGTAAACCAGTACTGCGTACTGGATAAACGAAGCGCCCAGCCGGTACTAAACAAGTGGAAGCAACTACCGGTGAATTGGAGTAAACCAGTACTGCGTACTGGATAACGTAAGCCCTACCGGTACTATACAAGCGGAATCAGCTACCGGTGATAAGGAGTAAACCAGTACAGCTTACTGGATAGCGTATGCCCATCCGGTTCTATACAAGCAAATCAGCAACCGGTGAGATTGGAGTAAACCAGTACCGCGTACCGGTTAAGCGAATTCCCAACCGGTTCTATACAAACAAATCAGCAACAGGAGAGATTGGAGTAAACCAGTACCGCGTACTGGAATAGCGAACTGCCCAACCGGTTCTATACAAGCAAATCAGCAACGGGAGAGATTGGAGTAAACCAGTACCGCATACTGGATAAGCGAATTGCCCAACCGGTTCTATACAAGCAAATCAGCAACCGGTGAGATAGGAGTAAAGCAGTACAGTGTACTGGATAAGCGAATTGCCCAACCGGTTCTATACAAGCAAATCAGCAACCGGTGAGATAGGAGTAAAGCAGTACAGCGTACTGGATAAGTGAATTGCCGAACCAGTTCTATACAAGCAAATCAGCAACCGGTGAGATAGGAGTAAACCAGTACTGCGTACTGGATAAGCGAATTGCCCAACCGGTTCTACACAAGCAAATCAGCAACTGGTGAGATAGGAGTAAAGCAGTACAGCGTACTGTATAAGCGTATGCCCAACCAGCTCTATACAAACAAATCAGCAACCGGTGAGATTGGAGTAAACCAGTACAGCGTACTGGATAAGCGTATGATCAACCGGTTCTATACAAGCAAATCAGCAACCGGTGAGACTGGAGTGTACAGAGATCAGAATGTTGCCATAGCGACTTCAGCAGCCAGACGGATAACCAGCAGTAGCGATAGCAGACAAGCCAGGACCACCACAGGAATGACAGCACCGCCAACCGGGTCAGGAACAGAAACAGGAACGACAGCACCGCCAACCGGGTCAGGAACGGAACAGGAACACAGCAGCGCGGGTTCAGGAATGGAAACAGGAACGACAGCACCGCCAACCGGGTCCGGAACGGAGCAGGAACAAGGCAGGAGAGGCACTGGCTACAGGAGCAATGCTGGTACTGGTAGCAAGCGAAACAGGCCCAGGATATAGGTACTAGGCAGGTGACTGCTGACATAGAGACACCACGAAAGGGTAACCAAAGGATGACTCAGCTCAGTCTATAAAGGCAATCCTGGGCGGGCAAAAGACAGGTGGCCAATGGAGAGTACACACACACCTGACTGACAGCACAAGTAAGCAATCACTGGCACCGTGATAGGCTCCCAGGTATACTCATAAGTGACCCTATTTTTTAAGGACTGTCCATCTTTGAGACCCAAATCTATTTCCATCTTTTCTTCCCTGTTGCCTCTTTTTAGGAGATCAGACTGTGTATTGTGTATATAAGCGTATCACATTGTTCCACAGCAATATACAGTAACTTCTTACATTAACATTTGTTTAAACTTTAGTATGTGGGTTTATAAATTAGTTTGTGTAAATAAAGTACTTGGTCTTGTTCTAAATCAAAGACATAACCTAAATATTCTCAGTAATGCTTTGCCTGCCCATCTCCCCCAGGACCCAAACGGTGTGTAACATTGCTTCACACCAGTGCACACCCCTCTCTGGTAAATAATGAAAAAGCCTATATTTACATATTCAAGTAGTTTTGAAACAGATGTGCAGCACATTTATCTTTATACATACTCTGCTTACATTTCTGTCAAAGAAATGCAAACTGTTTATTTAATATACTTTTTTTATAATGCCAGGACTAATTATTTTATGTCTCAGAATTCTGTTCAAATGATCTGTTAACATTTTGGGGATCTGAGGCGTGTGCATCGCTGTGAAGCAATACCTACTGGTACTAAACTTTAAATACATTTTTTTGTAAATTACTATTTTCCTGTCCCCTCTCATTTTTAGGTTCATGCTTTATCCGAACTGATCAATTAGATGGTGAAACAGATTGGAAGCTAAAAATTGCTGTGAGCTGTACACAGAGATTACCAGCATTGGGGGTAAGAACTACATACATTTCATATTTACATATTCACACACATATCAATATAGAATGTTGTTGATTAAGTAACTTCAATTGTACCTGTTAATGTAATATCTGGAGCAAAATATTACACTGTTCCTTTCATTGAGGCTGCTTTATTTTGTTTAACAAACAGATATATGTGCTACCAGTGATACAGCAGCACAAAATAACCCTGACTACTTATCTAATTACGCTGTATCAAACAAGAACCCTTTATGGATACAGCTACTCCTCAAAAAGAAAATAGTGTAATTCAGTTTAATAAATAGATAGCAAAATAAAATCAATTGTTGGAACAAAAGAACAAATGAACAGGTATTTATATAACTGTTTGCTTAAATATTTATGGGAAGCTCACTGGAATGTGGGACTGTCCAACAAATCGGGAGCATCTTGGAATTTGTGCCACTTAGAAGTCTCCACGATACTCAGTCTGTAGCAAATTAACGCAAAATCAGAAGCACTGTACAGGGACAGTAAACAAGGCTGAAATAAGCCGAGGAGCAAGATGCACGGAAACTACTCTACAGAGCAGGGCACTAGAAAGTGGACTACTGTAAGCAAATCAGAATCACTCTACTGGGACATTAAAGAAGGCTGAAACAATCAGAAGAGCAAAATGCTAAGGTGCAATGGTAGAGATAGGAGCTTGAGAATGTGACTACTCACTGCAAAGTCTTGCTTCGGCTAAGTTGTCAGACACAAGGCTGTATAGACTCTACTAATGGAGCTGGTGAAGTACTCAGAATGGCTATATAGTAATAGATAATACTCTTCTGATAGAACAGATCTGAGAGACTGCTAACAGTAATGGAAGATGCAGTAGGTCAGTAGTCCATTAGTATGTGTAAGGAGTAATTTTTCTATTCTACATCTAAGAGAGAATATCAGATTTGGAATAGAAAAGTTAGGCTGACTGACACAGATGTTGGAGGAACAGCGAGTCATAGAACAAGGAGAAGCAGGAAGGAGAGCGAAGGATCCAAGGCATGAAGACCGAATCAGCTGGCAAGACGGGTAATCATAACGGATAATGGAGATTGGCAACAGAATGGGGTATGCAAGTCTAAAGGTGGGATGGTCTAAAGAGTAGCGGAGGTTGGTAATAGGAAAATAAGGAATGCAGTATCCAGGTCGACAGGCTAGCAGGAAGGTCTGATGAGTAGCGGAGTTTGGTAACAGGAGATCTTGGGCACAGTATTATGTCGGCAGGCTGAAGGGAAGTCAAGTGGTGGCTGAAGTCAGCAATTAATAACAAGCAACAAACTTACAGAATTGCCAAGTCAAAATCAAATCAGGGTATCAGATGTTAGCACTAAACTGTGGAATGCATAGATTGCTTGCCACAAACTGAAGAGGGAGAATTTCAATAGAACAAGAAGCCGAAAGCCTATTAATGACAGCATGGGAAGATATAGAATAGAAAGGAACACCGGGAGCAAGAGAGCAGAGATCAGATGGGTGTCACAGCCTGTCACTTTGGATAAAATTTGCTTCACTGGGGCAACAAGTAACAGGGAAACACTCCACACCGGAAAGATCTTAAAAGCGTGCTGCATAAGTCTCTACAATACTTGATCTCCATTCTTGTGCATCTCCCCTTGTATAGAATCTACTTCACTGAGGCAATATTCAGTATAACCAGTCTCCACACGTGTTAATAATATTGGAGAACAGAGTTAAATAAATTGACAAGTCCAAATAAAGTCTTCAGATTCAAAATGTGGGATTTCCATATAATAATGTGCTAATACTGATGCTTGTTGTCCTAATAAGGACTTAATTATAGTATAGCAAAAGGGGAGTGTTCCAACAATTGATTTTATTTTTTTTATATGTTTATTAAACTGTATTACGCTATTTTCCACCTTTTATTTTTGAGGAGTAGCTATATCCATACAAGGTTCCTGTTTGATTCAGTGTAATTAGATATCCAATGGGGTTTGTGGTGGTGTATCACTAGTATAACTGTTTTGTGGATGTTTTTAACCCATTCAGAGCCAGAGGGGTACACAACGCATTGAGGACCAATGCGTTGTCTACCCCCTGGCACTCAAAGGGTTAAATACTTTTTGGATAGTTTTTCCATATAACTGCACCTGGGATAGCACATTTTGTTTTACAACTAAGTGTTCATTATTTTTATTGTTTGTTTTAATTGAAATTGCTCTTTGATATGAAGTGAACAGTTAGCTCTTTTGATATATATTTTATCTTCATTCATTTATTCTGTATGTCAGTTACAGAGCCACTGTGTGTCAAATGGCCCTCACGTGAAATGCCAAAAGTTGAAATAACTGTGATTATGTGAAAAAATCACTAAGGGGAAAATTGGTATTTTTTTATGCAATTTAGGACAGGTTAGCAATTATATAATTTTTTCTCTTTTGTACATTTTCCATTGGCATGATAAGGTTCTTCATGTTGTTAGGCAAGCATTTGATTATTTTTCCTTGTGTCTTAGTTAAATATAAATTCACTGTTAACTTATGGGAAATTTTCGTATGTGCCATCTTTTTAAATAAATAAGATATTTTGCTTGAATGCATGCATTTTTTTCGTACTTTTTACTAAATACATCTTTTTTTTTCTTTTTTTCTTTCCCCTTCAATATTTACTAAAACCTGTGAGAATAGCATCCACATATTTAGAACTCAGCTTCTGTCTGTAGACAAAAATGTGTGATGATGAAAGATTTATTTTTTTTTATATATAACTAGGAATAAAAATACATGGTTTCCAAAGTGGTGGACTTGACTTAAATGTAGATTAACCCTGTGAATGATAGAGAGTTGTCCAAACACATTGTAATGTGTTAAATACCTCTCTAGCATTAAAGGTGTTAAAGCCCGCTTTAAATCAATTTCAGTTTTTATTTGTACCCTAAGGTGCCCTTGGTTTGTCCCAGAATTGCACCACTGGTCTTTGTATATCAGCCCTACTGTCACAGGCCTTCGTGTATTAAACCCAAGTGCACCTCAACATTTTTCCTATGCATTTACCATGAGGGTTGGGAGAGTGTGTCTGGGCCTCCACATACTGACACACTGAGTGCAAGAGGGGCATGCCGCATATTGCATTGCACTGTGTTACACACCCCTCTGGCCCTCAGGAGTTTAACACACATCTCCCTCATCACTGCATTTTAACATAGAGGGGGTGAGGCTTACTTCTTAAGATGCTGACTCCTTAGATCCTGAAGTGTTTAATACAAAATGAATGGAGAGGAATCTGGTGGCTCGTACTACTGAGCATTTGCTGGGGTAAGAAGACAAGGGAGCGGGTAAGGGATACTTTGCAGCGGGTATGGATGTTCCAACCATTCAGAGTGCTGCTCCCACTGCTTTCCTCCAATGGGCCACTGCTAACTGCTTCCAGATTCCTCCATTCCAAGTAGGGTTGCCACCCAGCCGGTATTTTACCGGCAGGCCGGTAAAATATTGGCTTCTGTCCAAAGTTAAGTCTATGGAGGGAATGCCATGGCCGGTATTTTTTGGAAGAAAAGTTGGCAACCCTAATTCTGAGTCCCACTCACTTCAGGAGTCTTTGATTCCCTCTGTATGCAGAGTGTATCAAGAAATAGTACTGTAATGTTCACATGCAATTAGTTCCACATTGTAGTGGAATAATGTTGAGATCCAAACGATGCATGTCACTTCAGCTCTCTCATCCATGCCAACTTTTCATTTGGGGCCATATGTACAACACAATAGAGGAACAATTGTTAGGCAAACTAGCCACCATATGGGGCTTTTAACCCCTTGAATGCAAGAGGAATCTCCAATGCATTACAAAGCAATGCTTTGGAGTCAGTTGCAATGCAGTTGGTTTGCCTCAAAATTGCACCATTTTCCTCTTAGTATATATGGCTTGGTGTATGTCACTGATAAATCATCCCATACAGGAGATTAACCCTTCACAATGTATTGCATACCATTTCTGTTTACTATATAGTATAGTATAGTAATGTTTCAAAATAAAAGCAGTTCCAATTATTCTTCATACTGTTCGGGCCATGTAGGGTGGTATTATCATTCTCTGCAATGTGTAATTCCAGAGGAATTGAATGTAAAGTGTCCTCTTCCCGACCATTTTACCTACTGTAAGCCACCTCACCTCAGAAGGAGAATCCTGTCATAAGACTGGACAGCTCGCAGCAAGGGACAATTTTCTGGCTGTGAGCATACAGAAAACTCTGCCCCCTTGACAAAGGAGGGCAGATTTTTTCCTTATGCTGACAGAAGATTGTCCCTCACTGTGATCCATCCAGAAAGGGTAAAAGGGGCAGGAGGGGGACACTTTCAAATTAAATTCCTCTGGAACTACACATCATAGAGACATGGCCCAAAAAGTATCAAGAATATTCGGAGTTGCATTTATTTTGAAACATTACTATTACTTTAAAGAGATAGTAATGGCACACTAAAAATGAATCTCCAATTATTCTTTATACTTTTTAATAATGCTCTGTACCTTCCACGCTGTCCATATCCGTGTAGTTTTATTTTAATTATATTGTAAAGATTCTCCCTCCTGCCCCTTTTCCTAACTTCACTCTTCTTCCCTCAGACCTGAAATCCGGTCACTTGACCAGACAAGTGTGTGGTGTAGAGTCTGTTAGTTGTTCTACAGAGTTCACACACATAGAAACACAGAGATACACACATAGACATATATATATATAATATATACACATACATACAGACAATCTCAAAAGGGGCACGGACTTGCCCGTGGGAATTAAGTTATTTGAGTGGTTCAGTGTTTTGGTATGTTTGCAGCAGTGAAAGGGTTAAGTGTAGACACGTTGTGGAGAAGGGAGAGAGAGAACGGGGTGCATATGATGGAGAAGGGGGAGAGAGACATGATGGAGAAGAACACAGACATGTAGAAGGTGAGAGAGAAAGGCAGACGTGGGCGAAGGGGGAGAGAGAGTCACACACATGCTGAGTAAATGACTGAGTGATAGAGGCATATGACGATGAACGGGGTGAGTGAGAGAGGGATATGACTGAAGGGGGTGAGTGAGAGAGGCATATGACGATGAACGGGGTGAGTGAGAGAGGCATACGATGGTGAAGGGGGTGAGAGAGAGGCATATTACGGTGAAGGAGGTGAGTGAGAGAGTAATATGACTGTGAAGGGGGTGAGTGAGAGAGGCATATGACTGTGAAGGGGGTGAGTGAGAGAGGCATATGATGATGAAGGGGGTGTGTGAGAGAGGCATATGACGGTGAAGGGGGTGAGAGAGAGGCATATGACGGTGAAGGGGGTGAGTGAGAGGCATATGACTGTGAAGGGGGTGAGTGGGAGAGGCGTATGAGTGTGAAAGGGGTGAGAGATGTGTATGACGGTGAAAGGGGTGAGTGAGAGAGGTGTATGACGGTGAAGGGGGTGAGTGAGAGAGGGGTATAACGGTGAAGGGGGTGTGTGAGAGAGGCGTATGATGGTGAAGGGGGTGAGTGAGAGAGGCATATGACGGTGAAGGGGGTGAGTGAGAGAGGTATATGACGGTGAAGGGGGTGAGTGAGAGAGGTATATGATGGTGCTATGGCTAATTGCCCTGTCGGTTGGGGAGCTCAGTGTCCCTCCGTTTGGTCACCGGTGCAGCCGCCAGTCCCGTGCTCTGGCGCCGCTAGCTGCCCCCATGCACCATGGTAATGCCTCCACACCCACCCCAGCTCACTATCTCATGCTGCCCGGCCAGCTGCTCTTTGTCTCGGATCTCTCCCCTCCTGCTCTTGCTGTGAGGAGTGGAGTTCCGGCGGGGGAGCACTCTGATCCCGCAGGGAAGCCCGCACTGAGCCTGGGCTCAGTCAGCTGGTGAGAGAGACAGAGCTGCACGTACAGGCAAAGGGAGGGGGCCTTCTCAATGTGCTGGGAAGGGGAGAATGAAGGGGAAGATTGGGAAGGAGAGAGAGTGAGCGGACCGGGAGTGCTTGGTAGCGTAAATCAGCGATCCCTTGTGGCAGATATATTATATTATTATATACATATATATAAAAAAATAAAATAAATGAAAGAAAAAAAAGCCTTGGTTGGAGTTTTCCTGTCCCGCGTCCTCCCCTGCCTTCTCCTGTCTAACGCCGCTCCCTGGGCACTGTGACTGTGTATGGATCACACAGACCGCTCCCTGTACACCAGGGGTATGCAGGCCAAATCCTGTAGAGCCACGGCCCATGTCCCCTGGCTCAGACTGCGCCGGACAATAGGAGGTGGAAGGGCCGGTGGGTGAGCTGATGAGAGGGAGAATCAGACTGGTTCTGTGAGGAGGTCCCTTTCCTGCACTGCCACCGGGAGACGTCGCTTGCATACTGGAGCTGGAGTAGGACGGAGCTAATCGACGGACCGATTCAACAGCAGTGAGTGAGAACCGGTCAGGCAGTGTGGTGTAATGGTGGCTGGCCAGCTTGGAGGAGATATGCAAATCTCCTCCTAGCTGCACCTCAGGGTGTGTAGCTTTAGCCATGGCACTCTATGGGAGATCTGAATATGTGCTGTTATGTGCCAGCCCTGGGATGTGTGCATTCTAATTTACTACCTAATACTGGGCTCTGGCAATGTACAGACATATGCAGATTTCCTCTAGCTGCCTCCCTGGGGGTGTGTCTGGCTTGGACACAGAATTTGTGGTCACATGACCACTTCTTCTTTTATAATATAGATAACAGAAAGTTTCCCCCTTCCGCCTGCCTTTTCTCGATGTCACTCTTTTTTCCTTCAGATGAGGAAGCTGGTCCAGGCGTATCACGAGGGACATTATTATGTGAGCACAAGGAAAACCCTGCTTCCGTTCGTCAAGAGGGCAGGGTTTTCCTTTTACAGACACAATTAATATTGTCCCTTGTTGCGATCTGTCTGGTCAAGCGACCGGATTTCAGATCTGAGGAAAGAAGAGTAACATTAGGAAAAGGGGTGGGAGGGAGAAACTTTACAGTGTGGAAGGTACAGAACATAATTAAAAAGCATAAAGAATAATCGGAGATTCATTTATAGTGTGCCATTGCTATCTCTTTTAAAGAGATAACAAATATATATTATTCACAGTAGCAATGCACTGGAGACCTCTCTAGCATTCATGGGGTTAAAATGCCCCTTAACACTTTGAGTGCCAGAGGGGTAGGTAATGCAGTGCAGAGCAATGTGTTGTGTAACCCTCTGGCATGCAAAGGCTTAATGTGACAGGTTATATACTGAGTTTTATTTAATTAAACAATACTAATTCTTATAAACCAAAAATAGTGCAGACTTCATCTGACTGACTATTTAAACTGAAGGGCAATCCTGTCTTTCATTGAAGAAACCCAGGGTAGGCCCTTGTAGGCCCTACGTAGGGAAGTTATCATTGATGCACAGTGCAGCAGCCTCACATGCAGAAAGTCTGTGGTTTCAGAGGGAAGGAATGATTCACGGCTGAGTCAGAGAATTGTATGTCTGTCTGGGAGCCACTAAATAGGTCACATTTCTCTAAGTTTCTGTCACAGAGGTGTTTCCTTGTTTAGTTACACCTGCTGTGAAAAGAGTACAGAAAACTTGTATTTATACAACCACCCAGACACTAATATTAAGTTGCAGATATCTCATTCTTCATCTCCTACTTGGTCAGATGCCTTGGCCTGTTGTAACCAGCCATCCGATATTCCTTTGTCTGTCTGTAGTGCCACAATGATATATATACTCATTATCAATTTGTCTTGCAACATTGTAGTTTGGTATCCTGTATCACATGAGCTTTCCTTCTGTGCCACAGTATTTCCTTCTGTGTCATACTATGAATGAAATATGATTGTGGTTCAATTCTCACAAACAACTGGCACTATTATGTTACATTACAACACTTAGTAATATAAAGCAAACAGATAAAGAGGTACAATTCTGGAGCAAACTAGCTGTACCATAAAGGACAAGCTTTAAATGGGTCTTTTAACCCCTTTACTGCTAGAGAGATTCCCAAGGTGTTGCAATGCAATACGCTGGATGCCTTTCTAGTATTCAAGGGGTTAAAAGACCCATTTAAATCTATATGAATTGTCATTTCTTCACTATTGTACAGTTAGTTTATTCCAGAATTGCACCTCTAGGTATGGTAAGTTTACAAATCACCCCCCCTTTCCCCTATATGTCTTCATTTTACTGGAAATGCTGGCATGGCATACCTGTGCAGGTTAATTTTGAGTGCCAGAATGATATGTAAAGCATTGCCTCACAAATAATTGCTTTACCTTCTGCACTGAAAGGTTTAAAACATGCACACACACATATACACATACCTGTGAGTCTTCTGCGCTAGATATTTCATGTCAGTGAGAGGGAGATGGGGGAGGTGATGCAGAGAATAGGACTTTTTTGCGGTCATTTGCTATATATATATATATATATATATATATATATATATATATATACTTTAGGTACTTGGAAGTATCGGTGAGTACACACACCACCTCTTGATTCTCCCCTTTTGCCTCTTTCTCCCCCTCTTGATTCCCACCTTTTACTTCATTCTCCCCCTCTTGAGCTCCCTCCTTTTGCCTTGGCTTTTTCGCTCCCTTTTGATCCCCCTTTGTCCCCCTCCTTGACTCTTGATTCCACCCTTTTGCCTCTCTCTCCCTCTCCTGATCACCCCTCCTTTTGCCTCTTCTTGGCCCCCTTCCTTTTGTCTCCTGATCCTTCCTCCTTTTTCCTCTTTTTTTTCTCCCTTAGTCCCTTTTGCCTCTTTTTCTCCCTCTTGACCACCCGCTCTTCATGCCCCATCTTCCTCTGTTGATCCCCCTTTTCCTGCCTTACCCTCCTCTGCTGGGTGCTCGCTGTTCTCTCACGAGCCCCGGCAGAGGTCAGCGTTGGAGCGTTGCCATGGTAACCTGCGGCAACGCTCCAACGCTGCAGGAGGGAGAGAGGTGAACGGGGAGCATTGTGAGCAGCTCCCCGGGCTCCCTCTCTGCAGCACCGACCCTGACACAGTATCGGTATCGGTGCAACCCTAATCGCAGCCTCTTGGCAGGTGGCTGCAGTGCAGGGTAACTCCACCCATGCTACCCCAGAACATGGATGACAGAGAACCAGAAACCAGCTAGATATATGTAGAATAACATCAGAATAGAGTATAAAGAAGTGGTTGACTACAATATAAGGAAAGATTAAAATGGACCTATCCCCTTAAAGGAGCAGTAAACTTTTTTAATGAAAAAATATATATTGTAGGAGGTTTCCTGTTGAGTAAAATATGGGTACTCCCACTGCTGAGAGATGCATATTTCCAGAGTTAATACTCCCATGTTTTTTTTACATTAGCAGTGCCCCTATAGGTCAAATTCCAATTATTCTGTTACGTTTTAATGGAGAGGAAAGTCCGTGATTTACAGTTCTCCATAGAATGTAATAGAAACTGCCTGTCTCTTCCTGTCAGAACTTCAAGGAAGTAAACACACAGTAAATTCACTTCCTGATTATTTGAACTGTTATATAATTTGAATAAACCAACTGACAGTGGGAGTGGGAGTACCCTTGGTTTACTCAGCAGGAAGAGCTTTATAACATATAGGTTTTCATAAAAATAGTTTACTGCTCCTTTAAGACAAGTGTATTTGTTTTTAAGAGAATTTAAATCTGATATTATACAGAAAAATTGTAAATGTGATATACAAATAGATTTTTCGAAATCTGTCTTTATGTTTTGGAGGCACAGGGGGGCCTTTATGCTGATTCCCTATCCATAAGCTGATTATTCATGTTTGAGCCTTAACGTATCTCTCATTGTGGTATTAGTACCACCCCAGTGTGAGGTATCGGACAAAATTAATTCATAAACAGTGTGTGGCAGTATTGGCTCGGCACATAAACAAATTAACATAAAATGCCACTCTAGGCCACCAAACAATAAAGGTTAGTTGCTCAATAACTATTTATATTAGAAACAAATGTATAGAATAACATATACTGTAAGTAGTTTTTAATACTCTTTAAAATGAACTAAACTTATCTTAAGGTGACAGGTCCAGGTTCACACTGAATTCCAGAGGGGTGTACAAAGCATTGCATAGAAAATAAAAATAAATAAATAAAACCACTTTGCACATGTCTACTTTAATTGTTATTCATTTGATACAGCAAGAGAGAATGCAGAACCCCACATACAATGAAGCAGGTTGAGTCATGAGCACCATTAATATGTAGGCAATTGAGTAAATGTCACACAGCTTACAGAAGGAAGAGCATGTTGAAAATGATGCACTAATGAATATCTTAAAGTAATCTAACAAAGCTCATCACGTGTAGGAGGAAGTTACTATACATAATTTAAAATGTAAAAATGTTATGTTTAAAGAGCAGTAAATTTTTTTTTAATGTAAATATATATATTATAGGGCTTTTCCTACTGAGTAAATTAATGATACTCCCACTGCTAGCAGATTTTTCATTTAAATGTTATTACTGCTTAAATGTGTTTTAACAATAAACTGGTGTCTTCTCTTGTGGTCACCAGATGATGTTGCCCCTATCACTTACTAAGGAGACCCATAGTCAGTGACTCAAGCTCTCCAGTAGAGGGAATTATAAAATAAAAATCGGGGCACAAGTTCGCTCCATTGCTAGGTAATTAAGCGCTATAAACTTTTAAATGAAAACTCACCAATCAGTAGGATAACTCTTATTTTACTCAACAGGAGAAGCCCTGTACATGTCTTTGTCATTAAGCAAGTTTATTGCTCTTTTAAATAACATTTTGGTTGCTAGAGCGATGAGTTTTAAATCTCTTTAGAATCCAAGAGCCTGCTTGGGTAGAAATTATTTTTTCCCACTTAATGACATCTTTCATCTGGCTTCTTTGTGCCAGCATCACTTACCCTCACCCTGTAGTCAAGTGGAAACAGTGTTGAGGTTTGCTACAGATGAGAGTTGGTACCATGTTAGCTGTAGAAATACAGGAGGCAAATATAGTTCTTGATACTTTTATTGGCTAACTAAGCAAATCTGCTTAGTTAGCCAATAAAGGTATCAACAACAATATTTGCCTCCTGATGTTTGCTATAGCATCCTAGGGACTTCGATAAGCCAATAAGTCATGTTCCTGTGAGGCTAAGGGGTTAGAAATACTCAACTACTTTACTATCTGTTATTTCATTTTTATTGAAAGTATTCAAGATAAACATACAAATACATAAAACAGGAAAAGCAGAAAACAAGGTAAAAAAGTACAATGAATAGTAACATCATCTAGTATAATGTTGGATGAACGGTAGAATAAACCAGTATATATAAGGGTGATTATCTTGAATGCTTATAAAGGGATGCAAGAGTCCAAAATGAATTACTAGTACAAATCAAAGATCTACCATTTAAAGATGTATAGAAATTGTAGTATTCTTTTTGTGTTGCCTTTAGCAGGGGGAGGGGGAAGGTTAGTGAACTCATTTGAGCCAATGAACTCATTTGAGCCAGTGAACTCATTTAAGCCAGTGAACTCATGTTCTTGTGTTATATTTGCATTTCTGAAAATGTACTTAGAAGATATTAATACTATTATTTATGAAAAGGGAAATTATTTTACTGCAGCTATGTATAATAGAGGTAGTCAATGTTTGAGCCTGGTTGGGGATAATGGGAGCTGTAGTCCCTGACAGCTGGAGGTCCAAAGTCTGACTACCCCTGCTGAAAGGGATACTGTCAGCTAAAAACAACTTTGTTGATTTTCACTGATCTTTCAAAATCATCTATATGTTGTATTGTCCACTTATTATTTCAAAAACTATTTTGGATTTGTTTATGTTAATATATTATTCAGTTTAAGGCATGCAATGCATTCACTTCCTGTTTAAAGGGGTTAGTAAGGCACACATTTAAATTGATGGAATATGGTAGATTAAAAAAAAATAATAAAGTATCTGGTGAAAGTCCTATCTCTTAAACCTTTATGGTTTGAGAGATATTTGCTGCTAAAGTTCCTGTCTCCCTCATGTCAGCTGTAAAACTGACAGAAGGCGATCTGTGTCGGCCGACTCGAGGACGCTCTTCAGCAGAGCCGAAGTAGTGATCTTTAAAAATAACTACTTCATTGGAATGATCTACAAAGTGTGCTTGCAAACCAGGCACACTTTGTAGACCGTTCCAATTAAGTAATTCTTTTTAAAGATCGCTATATCGATTTGAGAGATAAGACTTTCTTCATTTCCTTTATTTTTTTAATCTACCATATTACATACATTTAAATATGGGCATTACTAACCCTTTGAGCTCTACATTGCCTCCCCACTCTCTGTCTCTGCTCAGTAATGCATTGTCCACCTACCTCAGCATTGAAAGAGTTACGTATCGGTGAGTGGGGGAGGTAACATAGGGATAGAACAGGAATTGCCTGCATGGCATTCCTTAACTAGCATAATCTATAAATCTAAATAACTCAAATACTAGTTTTTTTTATTTATTTATTTTTAAATAAAATAAAACATTGGTAAAAATATATGGAGGTAATTTTTAAAGCACCACAATAGTTTTAGGTGATAGTGTTCCTTTAAGCCTTGCACTGTTCTGAGACCTTAATTAGCAAAATGTGCTTCACAGAAGGTGATCTCTATATGGTAGTGAAAGTACCAAGTCTGAACTATGTACTTGCTTGTCTTTTGGTTTACAAGATATATAGGCAATGTTGAATGATGTTTCCAAATGTGAAAAATTCTAGTTGACAGGTCCACTTTAGGCAGGATATATGTCCATGTATTTTGTCCATACTTCATCAGTGCTCTTCATGTGCAGTTAATTTATCCATTCAGATTGTATTACTGTATTAATCTCATTCATCCAAGCATCAAGAGACCTCTCCAGTGGTCTTTAGTATCCAATGGCTTATTGCTTATTATTAGTGTTACTCTGACTGGTAAGAGTGGTAAATCCATTAAAAGAAAAAAACACAAAAGTAATTTGTTTCTGTGTGACAATATATTTAAAGAAATCTTCATTTTTTTACATTGATGTGCTATAAACCAAAATGTACAGGCCAAGTAAATTGCTGAGGTGAGGAACTTTGAAACCTCTTAAACTAGCAAACCAAATGTTTTTTCCTTCTCGTGTGCTTTTTATCGTCCTGTCTTCCAATAATTCTTGAATGCCACCTGCTGGCCTGTAGTTACAACGACCATGTGGACTCTGGGCCATATTCCTTAAGCTAAAGAGGTGAAGTACTGGAACAAACCAACTGCAAATAGGGTGAACATGGAAATTTCGAGTGAAATACATTTGGCTTTTAACTCTTTGACTGGCAGAGCAGTCTCCAACACATTGCTTGGCAGTATGATGGAGACATTTTAATAAATGGAAATAGTGGTACATTTTCATGTGTGCCCTGTGGTGCAGTTTTTTACTCCAGAACTACACCTGTACTGAACACAGCACAATATCTTTAATCTCTGCCAAGTACAGCATCATTGTAGGTAATGTATCAGGGGTTTGAGCCATATACACAATAAAAAAGTGGACGAATTATCTGGCAAGTCATTTGCTTCATAGCATTGCAATACAAATGGCCAAAATCTCAGTGACTAATATTGGGGCTTCTCGCAGAGAGGTTTGTGGAGCATTGTTATGCAATTCAGGGGGCGTTTAGGGGGTTAAAAGCTTCATTTCAGTTTGAATTTGTATCTAGTCACTATGATGCACTTTGTTTCCTCAGAAGTTTTCTCTTTACCTTATATATGTGTCCTGTTGAGAATGCTAGTTACAGGTTAACCCTTTGACTGTCACATTGCTGTGCAGTTCATTGCTTTGCAATGTTCTGCATACACCTCTGGCAGATAAGGGTTTAAAGGAATTTCCGTACATTATTATTTTTTCCTTTAATGTAAAATGTATTATTAATTGTCTTATATTAACTCTTCCATGTACCAAGAAACAGGACTTCAATACAGGGCTCAAAGGTGCACTAAGCAGAATGCAATATTTTTTCAGTATTGGCTGTAACAGTTACAGATTTATTTGCGTTACACTTCAGTGAAGTTTTAATATGGTGGTGTCCCTCAGCAGACTGGGTGAAGAGCTTTTCTGCACTTCCTGTTCAGTGTCACACAGTATAGTCAGAACATGAGGAGTGCAAAGGAAAATGGAGTTCCACAGTCTGCTGAAAAACAGTACAAGCATGATTATATTTTGTGTCTTCTCTTTTCTGGATTATTTTAGATTTATGTTTATAATTTTTGTTTTTAATACTTGTGATATTTAACCATTTAAGGGCCAGAGCAGTGTGCACCACATTTCAAAGGAATGCATTGCACACCCTCTGGTGATGATTTGCACAACCCTCTGGTGCTGAAAAGGTTAACCCTTTCAGTGCCAGAGGGGTACTCAATGCATTGCAAAGCAATGCGTTGCATACCCCTTCTGGCACTGAAAGGGTTAATAAAGGTGGGGAAATAACTGCAGGCGGTGCAGAGAGTGCAGTTGTACCGGGGCCCAGCATCTGTCAAAATAATTTTGTGTTAAGGGGGCCACAATTGATGTACCACGGACCTCCAATGACTAGGTATTCCACTGCTTAAAGGGTTAAAGGAATAGTCCGCCCCAGTGTGCCCCACCCCCTCCGGTGAAGGAGGAACATTATACTTTCTAAATTGCATGCATTTCTGTATTAAGCAAACCCTAATTTAACTTTACAGAACTAAGCTAGAAGATGTAATTCCAGAGTTACCAACTGAACCATAAAGCCACATTTAAGACAACGGGAATTTTCATTTCTCCCCAGTGGTGCAGTTGGTTTTCTCCAGGATTGCACCTCCTTAGCTTAATGAATATGGCCATTGGTGCCTTAGGCTTAAAGCATCAGGGGCTGGATTCAAATGCAGGAGATAAATGTTACCTACTGTTTTATCAAAAATCTTCTTATTGAAGTCTATGGGGATAGATGGAGATAAAAGCAGAGATAAAATTAGCACCTGCTTTTGAATCCAGCCCTAAATGAGCAATTCCAGTGCAACCAGCTGCTCTATAGGAAACCAATTTAACGGAAAAGTAAACTTTTTTTTTTTTTTTTTTTTTTTTAATTGAAACCTATATGTAATAGAGCACTCCCACTGCTGTCAGTAGTCTTTTTCAAATGTTATAATAGTTCAAACTACCAGAAAGGGAATTTACAGCTGTGTTAATGTAAAAAAAAACAGGTTTACAGTGTAATAGTCCTGGAAGTGTGCATCTCTCAGCAGTGGCAGTACCCTTATTTTACTCAACAGGAAAAGTCCTACAATGTATACTTTTTCAAGCGTTTGCATTGCCTCTGAATTGCTAAAGATGTCTTCAAAGCTTTGAGCCACATTCAGGGAGGTTGCACAGTCTATTCAGTGTACATTTGGGGAATTGTTATTTCTCTAATATGGTGCAGTTGGTTTGTTGTAGATTTGCTCCTCTTTTCTTTCTTCATAAGCCTCTAAGGGAAGTATTCACATAAGAAAAGAAAAGCAATTCTTGAGCAAACCATCTGCACCATTGGGGAGAAATAACAATCCTCTCCTAAACTTCCTTGCTCTAAATGGGACTTTTACCGCCTCGAATACTAGAAAGGATTCTAATGCATTTCTTGTTAGCATTTAATGGATATAAAACACCACTTAAATCATTGGGAAGTTGTATTTGTCATCAGGGTGTGGTTAGTTTGCTCCAGAATTGCTCTCCTTTCCTTTTGTGAATAAGGCCATCAATATTTACATAATCACTCTTAATCACAAATAGGGTTGCCACCTTTTCCTTAAAAAAATACTGGCCATAGCTGTGGGTCGGGGAGGGCGTAGACACAAAAGGAAGGGGCCACAAAAGGGGCCGAACCACTCAATGTTTCATGACCATACAAAATTGAGCTTCATACAGGTGGCGGCAGGGCAGGACACAGGAAGAGACATGGAGATGACAGGTAGGGTAGGTACAGCAGGAGGATGAATAATGGCAGGCAGCGTGGGATATAGAAGGAGACAAGGAGATAACGGACACGGTGGGATACACGGGGGTAGGGCCAATGACAGGAAGAGTAGGATACAGATGGGAGAATGAACAATGACAACAAGAGTAGGATACAGGTGGGAGAATGAACAATGACAGGTAGAGTAGGATACAGGTGGGTGTGATCAGTGACAACAAGAGAAGGATACAGATGGAGGGATGAACAAGGACAGGTAGAGTTGTATACAGGTGGAGGGATAAACGATGACAGGAGGAGTAGGATAAGAATGGATGAATGCACAAGAAAAGATAGAGCAGCATACAGATGGAGGGATAAACAATGACAGCTAGAGTTGTATACACGTGGAGGGATAAACAATGACAGGAGGAGTAGGATAGAGGTGAGAAGGAACAGTGACAGGAAGAGTAGGATACAGGAGGGAAGTAACAGTGACAGGAAGAGTAGGATATCGGTGAGAAGGAACAGTGACAGGAAGAGTAGGATACAGGAGGGAAGGAACAGTGACAGGAAGAGTAGTATACAGGTGAGAAGGAACAGTGACAGGAGGAGTAGGATACAGGTGAGAAGGAACAGTGACAGGAAGAGTAGTATACAGGAGGGAAGGAACAGTGACAGGAGGAGTAGGATACAGGTGAGAAGGAACAGTGACAGGAAGAGTAGGATACAGGAGGGAAGGAACAGTGACAGGAAGAGTAGATACAGTAGGGAAGGAACAGTGACAGGGAGAGTAGGATACAGGTGAGAAGGAACAGTGACAGGAAGAGTAGGATATCGGTGAGAAGGAATAGTGACAGGAAGAGTAGGATACAGGTGAGAAGGAACAGTGACAGGAAGAGTAGTATACAGGAGGGAAGGAACAGTGACAGGAAGAGTAGTATACAGGAGGGAAGGAACAGTGACAGGAGGAGTAGGATACAGGTGAGAAGGAACAGTGACAGGAAGAGTAGTATACAGGAGGGAAGGAACAGTGACAGGAGGAGTAGGATACAGGTGAGAAGGAACAGTGACAGGAAGAGTAGATACAGTAGGGAAGGAACAGTGACAGGAGGAGTAGGATACAGGTGAGAAGGAACAGTGACAGGAAGAGTAGGATACAGGAGGGAAGGAACAGTGACAGGAAGAGTAGTATACAGGAGGGAAGGAACAGTGACAGGAAGAGTAGATACAGTAGGGAAGGAACAGTGACAGGGAGAGTAGGATACAGGTGAGAAGGAACAGTGACAGGAAGAGTAGGATATCGGTGAGAAGGAACAGTGACAGGAAGAGTAGGATACAGGAGGGAAGGAACAGTGACAGGAAGAGTAGGATACAGGAGGGAAGGAACAGTGACAGGAAGAGTAGATACAGTAGGGAAGGAACAGTGACAGGGAGAGTAGGATACAGGTGAGAAGGAACAGTGACAGGAAGAGTAGGATATCGGTGAGAAGGAACAGTGACAGGAAGAGTAGGATACAGTAGGGAAGGAACAGTGACAGGGAGAGTACGATACAGGAGGGAAGGAACAGTGACAGGAAGAGTAGGATACAGGTGAGAAGGAACAGTGACAGGAAGAGTAGGATACAGGAGGGAAGTAACAGTGACAGGAAGAGTAGGATATCGGTGAGAAGGAACAGTGACAGGAAGAGTAGGATACAGGAGGGAAGGAACAGTGACAGGAAGAGTAGTATACAGGTGAGAAGGAACAGTGACAGGAGGAGTAGGATACAGGTGAGAAGGAACAGTGACAGGAAGAGTAGTATACAGGAGGGAAGGAACAGTGACAGGAGGAGTAGGATACAGGTGAGAAGGAACAGTGACAGGAAGAGTAGGATACAGGAGGGAAGGAACAGTGACAGGAAGAGTAGATACAGTAGGGAAGGAACAGTGACAGGGAGAGTAGGATACAGGTGAGAAGGAACAGTGACAGGAAGAGTAGGATATCGGTGAGAAGGAATAGTGACAGGAAGAGTAGGATACAGGTGAGAAGGAACAGTGACAGGAAGAGTAGTATACAGGAGGGAAGGAACAGTGACAGGAAGAGTAGTATACAGGAGGGAAGGAACAGTGACAGGAAGAGTAGTATACAGGAGGGAAGGAACAGTGACAGGAGGAGTAGGATACAGGTGAGAAGGAACAGTGACAGGAAGAGTAGTATACAGGAGGGAAGGAACAGTGACAGGAGGAGTAGGATACAGGTGAGAAGGAACAGTGACAGGAAGAGTAGATACAGTAGGGAAGGAACAGTGACAGGAGGAGTAGGATACAGGTGAGAAGGAACAGTGACAGGAAGAGTAGGATACAGGAGGGAAGGAACAGTGACAGGAAGAGTAGTATACAGGAGGGAAGGAACAGTGACAGGAAGAGTAGATACAGTAGGGAAGGAACAGTGACAGGGAGAGTAGGATACAGGTGAGAAGGAACAGTGACAGGAAGAGTAGGATATCGGTGAGAAGGAACAGTGACAGGAAGAGTAGGATACAGGAGGGAAGGAACAGTGACAGGAAGAGTAGGATACAGGAGGGAAGGAACAGTGACAGGAAGAGTAGATACAGTAGGGAAGGAACAGTGACAGGGAGAGTAGGATACAGGTGAGAAGGAACAGTGACAGGAAGAGTAGGATATCGGTGAGAAGGAACAGTGACAGGAAGAGTAGGATACAGTAGGGAAGGAACAGTGACAGGGAGAGTACGATACAGGAGGGAAGGAACAGTGACAGGAAGAGTAGGATACAGGTGAGAAGGAACAGTGACAGGAAGAGTAGGATACATATGTAGACATGGATGACAGGCAGGTGGGACGTAGGTAAAGGCATGAATAATGACAAGTAGAGGAGTATCATACAGGTGGAGTAATTGTGCTGTCAGGGAAGATGAACACCACAGTCATCCGCACCAAAGTCCACACCTGACACCTCCTACTCCCCCTCCACCCCAATAGCAACAAGTCTACAGCTCACAGACACCTGGACACAGAACAACAACTTTGTCCCAGAGGCCCCACCATGAGCCCGGCACAGCACAGTAGGGCTCTTTACCTTAGTAGTGAATGCGGCATTGTGGTGCCATCTTTCTATACTTCTGTTCGGCTGTCCCCTGCCTCTGGATGCCTTGTGCACTGCAGTGGGTTATGGAAACTCAAGCAGTTGTGCTGTAGCTAAGGGTAATCCAGCTTGTACTTCCTACATCTTAAGCAGAGCCAGGCAGGGGTTAGACTAGGACAGCTGGTCAAATGCAGATAAACGGATCCAGCAGCCAGCCTTCCCCAGACACACGGGCAATAAATAAAAGCTCGCTCCACCAAGCGCTCGGCAATTGATTACTTACAGGACTGTTCACTTGATCTGCTTCTTTGAATGTCTCCAGTGATCTCAACAGCAAGGGGTAGATACAGTACACAGTATCCCTGGGATCTGCAGCCCCGCTCCCACTCAGACAGATGGCTGCCTACACACAAATACCGACTTTTCAATTGCCGGTATAGTAGTTATATCAACACCGGCTCCAGTGAGCTAATTACTGTCTGTGCCGGTAAAATACCGGCCAGGCGGCAACCCTAATCACAAAATAAAGTGGACCTATCACCTTGATTATTTATTTAACATATTTTAAAACTTCATTCAAATCTGCCTGTGTGTCATGTTAACCAAAATTCCAGCAGATGTATGGTTTAAGAAATATTCACACTTATTTCTGGAAAAGTGAACATTTCCTGGTACTGCACAGAGCTTCATTAGCTTCATTAGTATATGAAAAATAATTGAAATCTTTATTAGCATATGACCCATCACTGAAAATGTTTAATTATCAGATGAAATGTCACAGCGAATCTTAAATAGCATATGTAATGTCACTGGTACTGCATGGGTACTGCAAATAGCATACCGCATCATAAGGTAACAAGTATAAATATTTGCCTTTTTTCTTACTAACATGACACAAAGACCGTTTTTAAAGCAGTTTTCAAATATGCAAACTTGAATCAAGGTGACAAGTCCATCACCACTTGGCAGTTTAAATGTATGTATAGTGTAGGCTGGTGTGTGCCACAGCAAACCTACACCTGTACAGACAACACTAGTATAGCAGTTGCATATAATGTCCTGTAACCAAAGTAATTAATTAAAAAAATAAAATACATACAGTAAGTAAAAATGTTGACTGACACTTTTCTAGGCCTTCATTGCTGTGTCCTCAGGGCCAAAGTGCATTTGTTTGTCAGAAGCCCCGAGGAAAAGTCTGAGGAGTCCTAGAAATGCTTTTGGTCGACATTTTGTATTCATTTTATTTGTTTTATTGATATTTAAATAAATAATGGGTTGTTTAATATTGGGTCACTCTGTATATTGGTAGCTGTATTACTGGTGTTGGCCAAACAGGGGCAGAGCTAACCTCCCCCCCCCCCTTTTTTTTTTTTTTTTTTGCACATTAAATTCAGGGGTCCCCGAGCGGTATGCACCTGGGCATTCCATGACATGCCAGGACCGTCACTGGTCCTTAAATGCAGAAACTCCATGATGGTCCTGGTACATCATGGGTTCTTAAGGGGGTTAATGTTTAAATGTTGGGATTACATTCCACAGTTTCATTATGGCTATTGATTTAAATGGGGCTTTTATCTGTTGAACGCTAGAGGGATCTCCATCTCATAGCTTTTCAATGTGATTGAAACCTCTTGCATTCAAGAGTTTAAAACAAGCCCCATTTAAATATATGAAGATTTGGGAGTTTTTATTTCACGTGTATGGCGCAGTTTGTTAGCTCTGGAGTTGCATCTCTTTAGCTTAGATAATACAGCCCTCAGTTCTGTAACGTTTAGATTAAGGTTGTTAGATACAGAGCAGCATGCCCTTCAGGAAGTGGATGTTTTGTTTTTTGGGGGGATTCTTTTTAATTCCTTTACTTTTGCCTGGTACTATGTGCCACAGTCACCCTTGGCAGCAAGCAGAAGTGCTAAAATGGCTTCAAATGAATACAGCTTATTGAAGAAATGTACTACAGGATCATAGAATCTGACATAACGTGTTCATTTCTATAGCTATGTAAAGACAGCAAGCATGTAATTTGATTATGGAAGGGATTTGAATTATTTAGGCATACACCAGACAACACATACTATCCATAATTGTCAGTCATTTTGATTTCATTGTCTGTCTGATGTAATGGATTGTGGGTATCTTGTATTGTCATGAGCCATCAGTAGCATCATCTGCACAGCTCTGAAACTTTATCCTCTCTGACACACCGGAATAAATAAACCTGCAAACCTGCTTCTGAGCTTTTCTTAAAGAACAGATGACACCAACAAAGATGATCAGTGCAGATTTTGTTGTCTTCCTAAACCACTTAGAATGATCAGACAATTAAATTTTCAACACATCCTTTAATAATAGCTGCTTCGCAAGGCCTGTTTCATCCAGGTTAGGTTTCCTGCGGTTTCATACTTATAAGTAGGGCAGGTATTTTCCTGTCAGCATTCATGTTGCGAGACATTCATTTCCATCTTATGTGATCAAGTAAATTTATTAACCGCAGTGAGGTCAGTGTGATTTTCAATAAATGGTGACTCGCTGATTTATATCAAAAGATCCATACAGCAGTAAACAATACCATTTACATTTAATTAGTTTTATTGAACTGAAGGCCATTTTATCTGTAATGAACCACATGTTATGATTAAGGATGTATTTTAATGATCTTTAAGTTGGGTGAACAAATGTTGCCCTTGACCTAATGGAGGAGGTTTTGCTGTTATTGATAACCTCCCAGTCATTTTTGTATTATTGTACTGACGTGTAAAGAAAAACATTCCCATTATCGTGTCGTCTCCTGGTCATTTTGTGACTAATGTAGATGGATGAAATACATCTCTCTGAGACTGGTGTAACTCTCTCTTTGTCACTCAGAGCCACTTTAGCAATGAGTCAGGCCTCAGTGGCCATATTAATTTGAGTGCATCATGTATAACAGGGTTAGGCAACATGAGGCCCTCTTGCTGTTGCCAAATGACATCTCCCATCATCCCTCGCTAGCCAACAGCTGGCGAGGGATGATAGGAGCTGTAATTTGATGGTAGCTGGAGGGCTACACCTTGCCCAACCATGATGTAAATCATCAGATGCTGGTTGGAACGGCAGACTCACTAAACTGAAAACACTAGAAGTGTCGGTATACCTCAGATATTTTGACCCATTTGAGTGGCATTGAAGGATGCGCAAATCAGGAGAAAACCAACTTTCCCGTAGGGAACAAATAAACATTTCTATGTATTTAAATGGGGGTTTTAGCTCCTTGAATCCTAGAGAGTGCTTTAGTTCAATTTAAATCAATGGTAATGTGTATTTTGTTCCCTAAGATGCAGTTGGGTTGCTCCAGGTCTGCACCACTTTTTCATAGCTTATCAGCCCCAAGGGGCTAGCACAGTTTGACATACACAATTTTATCTGGGCTCTATGGAAAAACAAAGGCCCTCCTCCAAATTAAAATATCTGTAAATACAGATAAGGCTGGAAGGACCAAAAGGAAAAGGATTAGATGCAAAAAAGAAGGTAATTCAGTATAAAGATCCAGCCACAGAGAATGAATATCCAGATCCGCTTTTGCATTTATTATGTGTTATGGATCACTTCTCGAGGAGTCATAAGCTGCTTACTTTCTTTGATATGTCTTCACAGAAAACCAGTATGATATCCGTTATAGTTTTATTTTCTTTCTCCTCTAATGTACTCTTCCTTGGTTGCTGCCCCTCACTAGATGTGAGTGTATATAATACAGGAATCCTGCATGAACTATGAGACAAGGTGAAAAGTGTGCAGACCCTCTAAGAACAAAAACTGTTAGGGAGAAGACAAAAGTAAAGCCCCACCAGTATCCTAAAGACTCACCAGATACCATAGTTTGCCAAGCTTGTAGTTTAGTTAGTAGCAGCAATGTTTCAAAGGAGCTAGTGATCCAATTTTACTTTCTTTTATTATTTAATTCACAGCAACCCAACGCGTTTCGTGTTTAACTAAACACGGTGTATGGGGTAACAATCCATCCAATCCATTTAAAACACATTTAAATACCTTTTTTGGGATGTAGATCATTGATCAGCTTTCTGTTGTAATTGCTGCTCAGCAAGTAAAATAAACTTTATTTGTCCCCAATACTGCAGTTGGTTAGCTCTTTAATTTCTTCACTTTTCCTTTATTTTTAAGGCCCATAGTCCTGATGACAATGTGCTTGGACACAGCAAACAATTGACCTACACCAGTAAAACCTTGTCATTAAGTGCATAGATGTTTTCTGTGCTGCATATATATGAAACTGGAAGTATTTCCTTGTCCGTTGAACACAATCATTTGAAACATTTTTCTGATCCATTTCTGCTGGATTGTTTGTGGGTGTATCCAGACTGATATGAATATGGAAATGTTTTCTATTTAATGGAATAAGGGAATAAAAATTGTGACTGAGCAGCACCTGATGATGTACCATCCCCAAAAATAAACAACTGTTTCATCTTATTATTGTGCATTTGTCATGCCTCTGTTTCTAGTTTACCTTCTTGGAAGGCTATGTCAGGCATGGGCTCCTGCTTTTGTGCCTAGAGAGATCCAGATGCACTTCACGGACAAGGCCCACTAAAGGCTGGAATGTATATCTGGGGTTTTGTTTGGGTAGAGAAGATTGGCCTGACTTTTTGAGGCCGGCCGACCTCTCTGTGAGTGGGGACAGACTGATATGAATATGATATCTTCTGTAGTAGCACAAGGGAGTGAAAACATGTCTGAGCTTTAGGGAGAGCCATCCGCAAAAATAAACTTACCGCTTGCTGTAGTCATGTCTTGTTTTTTCACCTTCAAGTTTGCTATGCTACTGGACAAATTGAGATTTTCATGCTTCTATCTTATCCTGGTTAATTGCTAAATATTTTAAGGTAAATTAAGATGAAACAGTCAATTAATAAATAATGTTGACTTTATTGTGAATAATATTACTGTAGCTTGAAATCAGGGTCACATGGACACGTTTTTGGTTCAGGTTTAAAAATTAATGTATATTTTACTTTCAAACATGACTAGCTTAATCTGTATGTGGACAGAAAAATGTGCCATGGATGGTGTTACTTAACCCCCTCGGATGCTAGAGATGTCTACAACAAAATGCTTTGGAGACATCTCTAGCATCTGGGGGGGGTTAATAAATGAGGTAATAAGCCAAATTGCTCTCTAGTTTTGCCCATTCTTTGGTTCCCAGGTTACTGTTTGAAGATGTGATATACTTCCTGGACATTTAAACTTGTCTAGTGAGAAGCCGCTGTAGCATTATTCCTAGGTATTGTTAGGACATTTGTGGCTGTGACTGTAAACTGTGTAGTTATTTTGAAGACTGAAGCTACTTATGTACATTACAGTGGAGAAAAAGTTATAAAACCCTTCCACTGCACAAAGCACAGCAAACATAAAGGACTTTCATGAGCACATCTGCATGTCTTGACCAAGATGTAAATCTCATTATGAAATATATACTGCAATACTTATCGTGTTCAGTGAAACAAGGGAACTCGCATTGCTCAGATATTTTTCATTGGTAAATTATTGCAGCTCAAGCTTTTTATTTTGTGGTAGATTACAGTTTTCCATCTTGGCCACCAGGTAGTACTGTTCCTGTTACTTATTATGGAGAGCTGTAGCCTGGCTCAAGCTCTCCTACATAGTGCATTATAAATAAAAATTTGTGTTGGCATTGTTACAAACAACTTGATTTAGAAAAAAAATGTATATTTTTAACTATGCAAGCTTTATTTTAGATAACAGGTACACTTTAATGCTCAGTACAGGTTGCACATAGCAATCATTGCTACCAGCAGTCTATTTCACCCTTCCTGGGTCTTAGGTTTACTACACTGGGCTTCAATTGTTAGACTTCCAGTTGCCAAGAACTTTTGGCTCCCATCATCCTCAACTAGCCAACAGCAGAAGATGGATTTATATTCCCCAGAAGCTGGTGACCCAGCAGTTGATGGCCTCTGATCTGCTGGTTATGTGTTATGAACCTTGGGGCATGCCTATTTGGCTCCTACCCAGATGAGCAGTAGTGAGTGAAAGTAGTAGACTCTCTCTAGCCTAGTGACATAATAGAGTTTCTTGTATATGATTGGCCACTGAAAGTTGACCAAGCATGTAATATGATTTCACTGCTGCCAGAGACACTGAATAGGGATATGTAGTCTAACAAGGACAGTGCATTAGTGTCTACTATTCATTCATACACATGGTTTATGTCCAGTGCAGACTTATGTCGTCATACATTATGGATGTCATGACCAGAGGCATCTGTAGTAAGTAGCAGGTCTTTGTGCTCATGATAAATAATCTAGGAGGAATTCACTTAAAGGGGCACAAATGCCTATATTTCTCTTATATAATGGAGCTCAAAAGACAACCAAATTAACAATCTGAGGACAAGAGGGGTGCACTACACATTGCAAAGCAATGTATTGCACAAACAGCTAATTATATTATAACCTCCCATTGTCTTAATCCGAGCTTAAAATACTAATGGCCACTAGGAATCAATTCTGCCTGGACTAGTTCCTCATTATTAATATTTAATCATTATTGGATATATATATATATATATATATATATATATATATATATATATATATATATATATATATATACACATTTATTTGCTGGACTCCAGACTCCTACTTCTGACCTTTTCCTTTATTTATAAGAAGTGGGAGGACTTTGAGAACCTGGAGTCAGACCACCAACAATCAGGTCACTATCCATGGTTGCTCTATCCATATACTAACGGAAGATTACTTTTGAGGAACCAATCCACATGAAATTGATTAATTGCAGCTATTAATAAAGCAGTCAGTTTCAGCCTTTCTGTTTCTGCAAGCATGCTACAGCAATCACATGTTCTGGTGGAAACAATAACAAAGACAGTGGTATACATTGCCTTTGTCTTTGTTCTTTGCCTCTCTTCCTCACAGTGATCATGAGGAAGAGGGAAGCAGAGAACGCACAACTTCACAGGAGAAATGGCTAAAACATAGGGCACCTCTGATTAAATTTGAGGTGCTGAGGGAAGAACTAAGGGTGGGACAGGTTTGGTCACCTCTTTGTGTCACTGAATAAATGTTTTAGAGCAGGCCCAACTTATTTTATTTACAAAGCCTAATTTATAAACATATATACTGAAGTTTAAACAAACATTAATGTGAGTTTTATTACTGTGACACAATGTGATACACTTATATACACATCACAGTCTGATCTCCTAAAAGAGGGACACCAGGGTGGAAAACAGGGATTTTCACCTCAGAGGGACAGTACCCCTAAAAAAGGGAAAATACCTGGCCCCTATTAAAAATGAACCAATTGAGCACAATTTTATAGAAAAATATTTTTTTGGTTTTTTTTTTGTCTCATATTTGTTAATTTTTATGAGATTAAGTGGTGGGTTATCCATATAAATGTGGTATCAAAACAAAGCCCTAATTATGCTTTAAAAAAATGGCATATAGTTTGTGTCGGTGAACTAAATGAATTAGAGATAAAATATTGTTGAAAAAAAGGAATACTAAAATGGCCAAAATTGCTCTGGTCCTCTAGGGTAAAAAAAGGCCTGGTCTTCAAGGGGTTAAGGTAATTGGAGTTTGTTATTAGGATGTGTTAATGTTTTTTTTTTTTTTTTTTTTAAGGTGCTAGCCTACTTTGCCACTTCTTGCTCTAAGAAGTCTAGGCTTTGTGTATAAACATGGAGCAGTGCAATTCCTGGATAAACCAACTTCATCATAGGGGACAGATACAAATTACATTTGATTTAATTGAACGTTTAACCCCTTGAATACTAGAGTTTCCAACTCATTGCACATTTACTGAGTAAATAAGCCCCCACTCAAATCAGTGGAACTTTGGTTAATGTTTGTGTCCCCTGTGGTTCAGTTGGTCTACACCAGATTTGAACTGGTCCACTTTAATACGCAAAGCCCTCTGTATTTCAGAAGAGAAGGTTGGTGATGTCAGTAAATTTGTTCTCTTCTGAGTTTACATTAAAGAGATAGTAATACTTAAAGGGATAGTAATACTTGAAAATACGTTTATTTTATATTGTAGCCCTTAAAAAAACATGAAAAATGATATAAGTCTTATCTCCCAAACCTTTATGGTTTGGGAGATATTCAGAAGTACAGTTTCCCCTGGAGTGACGTCATTGCTCCACCCTTCAGTTTTGGAATCCGGTCCCGGGACCGGCTGTGCCTCTCCAGAAGTGCTGAGATCACCATCTTTAAAAAGAATTGCTTAATTGGAATGGTCTACAAAGTGTGCTTTCAAGCCAGGCACACTTTGTAGATAGTTCCAATTAAGTAGTTCTTTTCAAAGATCGTGATCTCGGCACTGATAAAGAGCTGCCGGTTGCTCTGTGGACTGAATTCCAAATCTGTCCACTAGATGGCAGACTTGGCTGAAACAGCCAGGAAAAGAGCATTTTACTATATTTTACATGTGAATATCTCCCAAACCATAAAGGTTTGGGAGATAAGACTTATATCATTTTTCATGTTTTTTTTAAGGGCTACAGTATAAAATACAATTATTTTCAAGTATTACTATCCCTTTAAAATGCAGAAAATATATATGGTAGTGTTTATCCCCCTGAGTAAAACAAGGGTATTCCCACTGCTGAGAGGTGTTTTATTGTGGCCTGAAATTGTACAGTGGCGCTGTTGCTACATCATGCACTGGAGATTTATGGTCCACTGACCAGAGCTGTCCATAGGATGGTGTAGCAACAGCACCACTATACAGTTTTAGGCCACTGTGATACTGCACCTAAAAATATTAAAGATTGATTCTTAATAACTTTTAAATAAAACACCACTCAACAGTGGAAGTACCCTTGTTTTACTCAGGGGAATAAACACTACTAATATGTATTATTTTAAATATTAAGTATTACTATCCCTTTAACACTAGCAACGGTGGGGGTGCGTACAACTGGCTTAATAAGAGAAGTGTAAAATTGTAGCAAAGAGCCATAAGAATGAATATGAACGTTTAGCAATATTTACACTATGTACGAATGCAAATAAGATGACTTTTTTGAAAAGAGCAGTAAATTGATTTGTTTCAGATAAGAACTGTGTTGCAAATTATCTATAAAGAAAATCACGTTTTGCTCCAAAAATAAATTCATTTTTTGTGATTAATTCTTAACTACAGGTCTAGCCTGTTCTTTATGGAAGTTTATTGGATGTTAAGGACCACTGGGCATTTTTTTCTTTCTTGCAATGGATTCCGGTTTTGCAGAGCAGCATGCAGCTGTGTGGAGTCCCTGATTCCATGAGATGCCAGGACCATCGCTGGTCCTTAAGTGCTGGACCAGGCTTGGCGTTCCTGGCACGTCAATTGTTGCCTGTCTTCTTTTAGATATATAAATTAACATATTGGGGTTTATGCATGAAGACGTTTTAAAAAGGTGATAAAGTGGAGATAACCTCTCCAGTGATATCACTTCTCCAATTCCTATGTTATTCTATAGAGCCTTTGCACTAAGGTCTCCATAGAATAACATAGGACTTGGTTAAGTGTTATAACTGGAGAAGTTATCGCCACTTTATTACCTAAATATCACACCTTAGTTCATCTCCCTTACTGAGTGCGAGATGAAGCCGATATACCAGCTGCACCATAGGGGACAAATGAACATTCCAGTTGATTTAAATGGTGCTTTTTACCCCTTGAATATTAGTGGTGTCTCTTTTCGATGTGTTAAAACCCCATTTAATTCAATAAGAATTTGGGGAATTGTTATTTGCCTCCCACAGTGCAGTTAGTTTACTCTAGAATTGCCCCAATGCTGTTTAGTACACCAGCCTCAGTCTGTTGGAGGACGCTTTATAATCCAAGTTGTTAAAGTGTTACATCAAATTACCAATTGTTTTCTCCCACCCTTTTCCTTTACATAGTAATGAGGCTTCTTTTCAATATGTCACATTGGCATTTAATGTTCATATGAGAGCTATTTAAGTAAAATACTTAATAAAGAGAGGCTGGAGCTGGACAACTGTTTATATTGTATGTGTGTGGTATTGGATTCAGTACTATCCCTTTTCCAAGGGAGCTCTTTATATGTTCACAATAAAGCACATAATAGTCCGGATTATCTAAATTGTAGGTGATAACAGATGGGGCAAAAGTGAACGATGAAGATATAGGACACCCACATGTGTATTAGTTTCATATGAATTATTTCTCACAGAGTTGATGAAAACTAAATAGGAAGGACAAGAATGTGATGAATGGTGAGAGTGTGAAAGATTACAACAAATGGCAAACAGTTTAAGATGGGAACAGATACAGCCAGGGCCCAGCATGCCCTATATCATTCTTCATAATGCATCATGTATAATTTAGAAATGTGTATATTTGTCATTTATTCAGTTGAAGCTTTTAATTAACTTGAATGTCAAACCGTCTGACAGAAAAGCAGAATTTAAATTGAAAGATATGCTAGGTATAGGTTTAAATATGTTGGGATAATTCTGATATAGTAATTTAACCCTTTGGATGCTAGATATGTTTCCCGTGCATTGCTTAGCAATGTGTTGAAGACATTATTTGAATCCATGGGGTTATTATAACCTTGTCCTGAGGCATAGAAGATACATTTAGCGTCTGAGGGGTTAAATTAGGACAGTCACCAGTCTACATTGTTGCCTTAGTGGGAGTATCCATCTTGACTGGATTCTCATGAGTGACAGTTTGTCAGTTCATGCAAATTGGCTAGTGCTGGCAGTCACAGAGAGGCAGGTGGTAGGGAGAGTGGTGTGGAATATTAGTTTATGTCCTGCATGCCGGCCAGTACTTCCTACATTTCATAAACTAGATAAATATATCAATAAATCGAAACAATTAAAGCCTTAAAAAAAAAAAAAAAAAGCAAACATAAAAATAGGTGATTTTTCACCTTTTTGTTATGGGAAAAAAGTGTAGCTGAAGAGCCATACGTGTTCCCACTGTATTCCACAGGAATTCTATACTGGCAACCCCACTTTAAACTTATGGTAACTTAAAAAAAAAAAACAACAAAAAACACAAAAACAAACACTCTTTAACTCCACTCTCCTAGTAAAAGCAACACCTGATTAGCAGTTCATATGGAATTAAAATGAACACATTTGTCATTTTTATTTCACAAATAAATATGATTTGAATGTTGGACTCTGATAGGAGGCACCAGGTCTGGGCAGATCTATCAATATATTCTTTCACATATACAAACACTGTCATGTAGCTGTAAAGCAGAAGAAATCATTATTACTGCTGCTGTTGCATTTACCAACAGTGAAAGGTTAATGTGCTCCTCCCCACTCATGAGCTACCTGACATAATTGAATTGGTGTATCCATATATCCCATATATAGCATGAGAGTGAGCACATTTTCAAACTACAACTGGTACATGTTAGTGTTGACTATGGCATTTGCAGTAATAATATGTCCATGATATGACAGGATAACAGAAGGAATCTTATTGAGGAAAATAGGTTTGTCTTTATCCGAAATGAAATTCCTGTAAGTTTTGAAAGCGTTTGATTTTAATCAACCTGTTTATTAACGTAGAGGCACAATAGCATTGTCTAATAATTACCACAGCTTATCCTGCTATAGGCAGGAAATGCCTAATGGCCTCTAGGGATTTTTTCCTTGATGTCATGTTCTTAGAGATGGACATGGCCATTGCTTGCAGGACTGCTGAATCTCAAACTCCACTTACACCCCTTCAGACTAAAAAAGGTGGAGTTTGTCAGCCTCAGAAGATTATCGTGTGTAGTGGGAGTTTGAGATACAGTATTCATGGTGACAACTGCCATGTCCACCTCCATGGAGATAATATTTAGAACTGATTAAACGTGTTATTATTTGGACAAGGTGCAAGAGCAACATTAACTAGTAGCATGCCAAAGTCGTACAATGTATAGGCTTTGCCAGCTGTTCCTGCAGTGCCAAGCATGTATATTGGAGGGCCCCAAAAAAAACAAACACCCAGACCTCATGGGGGGTATCAGGATCCCCTTCAGATGTCCCCCAGCTATTGATTTGTTGGAGATTTGGCTGGCAGATCAGTAGAGAAGACACAGTATAACAGCATGGCTCTCCTGCTTCAATACTACCTGAACCCCATGTCTTGTCACCAGTAAAGTGGAATGCTCTCCAAATCACGCTCACTCATACCTGATGGTTTGGGTAGGATGCAAGCAGGGGAGCCATACCGATCCATTTCATCATCTCTATTGATCTCCCAGTCAAATTGGCTGGGAGATCAGTAGCTAGGAGGGACATCAGGAGGGGCCTTGATGCCCCAAAGCAAGGTTTTCATTTAAAAATAAATAAATAAAAAATGTGCCAGAGGCGTGTCCAATGCATTTTTAAAAATAAATAAAAAGTGTTCCAGAGGGGTGTCCAACGTATTGCTTTGCAATGCGTTGGACACCCCCTTGGAACTCGCATATACACGCCACCGCCAGACCTGATTCTGCTGCCCACTGGAAGTCACAGATCCCTACATATGCTGTCTGTATCCCCCACAGACTGGTTCCAATTCCCACCAGTCATAGACCCCCGCATACACACTCTGACTTCCTCTCCAGCCTTGTTCCACTGTTGGTCATGGAATCACACATACACTGCCTACTCCCCTAGTGGCCATGCTTCTGGCACATACTACAGAACATTTTTCTGTGGCTGGCATTAGGAGTAAAAAGGCAAAATACAGTAACTTGATGCAGTTAAAGGGATAGTAATGTTTCATAATAAAAGCAACTCTATTTAATCATCATAGTATTTGGACCTTGGAGAGTGTTATTTCAATTCTGTCAGAGTTGTAATTCAAGAGTAATTAATTGATAAAGTATCCCCCTCCTGCCCCTTTTACTGATATAACATTGCTCAGCTCAGAGCAGCAGGGTGTGTCCAGGTAGATTGCAGAGAGGGACAATCTTCAATTAAGATAAGGGAAAAAGCTGAAAAACCTGTCAAGGGGGGCAGGGTTTTCATTGTTCTCACAGTAAGCAGATTGTTCCTTGCTGCGAGCTGTCTGGTCTATGGACTAGATGCCACATCTGAGGAGTGGGGGCTTACATTAGTTAAAAGGGGTGGGAGGGGGAACTTTATCATTCAATTACTCTTGAACTACAACTCTGACAGTATTGAAATAATACTCTCTATGGCTCAAATACTATGAAGAGTAATTGGAGCTCCTGTTTTTGTGAAACATTGCTATCCCTTTAAATGTCTACTTTCCAAAATGGTATGTCTTGCATAAATTTCCACCATATCTCTAATATTAGTCAGGACCATTTTAGTGCAGGCAGCCCATTTAAAAAATAAATAAATAAATAAAGGAAAGTGTAATTTTGTGCTACTAACACCCCCTACAGTATGTCAACCCATTCCATTGGAGTACCATTTTTCTTGGAAAAATAATAGCTAATGAATGCAGTAAGAAATTACATAGTTTTAAAAAATATATATATTAGTGTATTAAAAGGGGTAAAAATATAAAACAATTTGCAGTTTTGTTTTACATATCCATCACATCATATGTACTGAAATTTTTGAAAACTGTAGAATTTACTATTTATTAATCAGATATTCCTCTTATTAGTAAAATTGCACCCTATTGGAATGAGCTGATGTACTAAAAGGGGTTTTAGAATCACAAAACTGCACAACTAGAAGCTCTCATTTTTCTTAATTTTTTTTTCAAACATGACTTGCCTGTACGAAATGGCTGCACGAACTATAGAAATGAAGAAAAGGTAGACAAAGCACCCCATTTTGGAAAGAAGGTAACCCACCACAACATGTGAGGGGTAAGTTGCCTTTCTACCCCTAAGCTGGTATGCATACAATTTTCCAGAATAAAGAGCTTAATGAAAAAATTGTCTTTTTCCTATAATGCCAACATCTGGAAACATTTCTGCATAACACTATAGGGGTAGAAAGGCAAGTGACCCTGCATTTGATGCAGTGGGATATCTACTTTCATTAAATATGTGTTCTTATATGGTTATTGAGTTGTTTTAGGGTAGTTGTACCTTGTAACTAATGGAATCTGCATTTTGGCTCATAAATTTAAAAAATACAATTTTGCGCTACTGCTAATTAGGTGTCTGTGCAGGCCATGATTGTAGGTAAAATTATATGTATTTGGCACTTTTGTACTCCGTGAGTTCAAGGCTTTTAAAAGTAATTGAAATTTCCACTACCAACATACATGTTTTCGATATATAATTTATGATGGCAAAAAGTATTTTTTTATTGCAACTGTATTTTTTATTTATGACCTCATAGCTTGTCACACGATGTAAAATTTAGTTTTTAAGAGGTGCCATGAAAAAGTGAAATTATTTCTAAAAAAAAAAACAAAACAATATACAATTTTCCATATGTAACTAACAAGTTACTGATGGGAATCCTACATAAGCAGATGCGTAGAAAAAATACTGAAAATGTGTCGATCCAGCAGGTTTCAAAATGTTACCCACTTCTCTGGCACTGAAAGGCTTAGTAGTGGTTGGGGGATTTTCTGACAGTGGTAAAGTGTGTTAGCAAAATCCTTTAAGTGTTTGAAACCACTTATTTGTTTTCTTTATTTTCATATTGTAGCAGAATACTTCAATCACTAGGAAATTCGATTACTTTTCCAGTGGGCTGACTACAATTTTGATCAATTAATGCTGAAAAACAATTCACTAGTCCTGTATGTTCCCTCATAATTCTCCACGTATAGTACTCTTCTACATTTATGAAAGAGAGTGCCATTTTGAAAGAAACATAAAAAATATATTTTTTTCAAGTATATTTATCAGTGCAACTGTAGCTTGTTGCTAAACATCCCTTTAGTCCCTTCCTGTGGTGATCATTTACCAAACATTATAGATGCTAGCAGTCAATGAAATGGGTTTTACATCAGTGATAAATCAGTCTGCAGCCCTTGTTGCTCACATTACAATATCAAAAATAATATTTGTGAGGTGTTGATAAATATATCCCTACTAGTTGAAGAGCTTGTGTACATGGGCCACAGTGCCACCCAGCAGCGGCCATGGCGCAGTCGAGACTGCCCGCGGCACGGCTGATCACGGAGCGGGTCACTCTGAATCCAGACCATAGTCGACTACGGTCTGGATTCGGAGCAACTCTCTCCTTTAGCTGCACCGCTGGCAGTCTCTACTGCGCATGACTGACTATGGTCTGAATTCGGAGCGCCCCGCTCCGTTATCAGCCGCACAGCGGGCAGTCTTTACGCGCATGACTGACTATGGCCTGAATTCGGAGCGGCCCGCTCTGTTATCAGCCACGCCCTGGGCAGTCTCTACTGCGCATGACTGACTATGGTGTGAATTCGGAGTGGCCCTCTCCGTTATCAGCCTCGCCACGGGCAGTCTCTACTGCACATGGCTGCAGCGAGTGCAGCCAACTGTACTGCTCATGACAGCTTCTGACAAACTTTAGTGAACTATTATAGGAAGGATAGGATATAGGATATGTGTGTTGAACATTTTTTTCAACTATGTACATACAACGTATTGCATGAAAACCTCTTCAGGGAATAGATTAAAGTAGTAACTAAACTAAACCCTGGTAACTAGTAACTAAACCCTGGTGAAGAGCCAATGGAAGTCAACATTTTACCAAGCCGTCATGACCATTTCATAGTGAGTTACATTGTGATTGAAGGGAGGAATTGAACTTGTATTACAGTGGTTTTATTTAGTTTCCCATAGGAATATGTCTTGAGGATCAAATATAAAAGTTATCCCTAACACATTGTGTAATATTGCACAATCTATGTCTGTGTCATTTAGTACAAAAAATATCAAGATTTTGTTTCATGAACAAAGAAAGAAAATCAATGGTATCATATTTAAAAATGAACAAGCTGTTTTTGGTCATGCCTTCTATGACATACTCTTATTTTGTGATACAGCTGCATTGTTTATTAATTGAAGCTATTCTCTATTGCAGGATCTCTTTTCAATCAATGCTTATGTTTATGCTCAAAAGCCACAACTGGATATTCACAGTTTTGAAGGTAACTTTACACGGGTAAGTAAATGCTTTCTCTAATTTTTCATATCCACACAATATGCCCTTGAGACAATATTGCATTGACTGCTAAGTTTGGGGGCGGGAGGTGGGGAGATGAAGTAGAATACTCAGCATTGCATCCATGACTGCTGGGCTGCAATTAACCCTTTCAGTGCTAGAGGGGTATCCATCCCTATGGCATCCAAAGGGTTATTGTGCATTCGAGTATCACTTGCATTTTCATAGTAAATTGCTGTTCCTTTTGCAATAGGGAGTCCACTATTTTATGCATATTGTGTAGTTTAAATTGTAACATTTTAGCTTGTTAACAGCAATGTTGCTGTTTTCATTCAAGAGTTCGACCTTGAAATTGTTTTTAACTATTGCTAAAGTGTGAAGGTCTAGAGAGGAGGATTATATTTCAACTCATCTGCAAAGTACTGAGAGAAACGGTGTTGACCACAAAAAAGAAAAAAAAATGTTTCAAGAAACTTGATACAATGATAGTCATTATATGTCCACCCCATGATAGCATGCTAGATTGACAGATTGATAGATAGTAGAATGCTCAAAATCACAGGTTATGTAGTAGTGAAAAATGAGGTTATTATGACTATCTGCATTACTATGAGATATCTATGAGATATCTCTGTCATAGGTTTCACAGTGCAGTCCAACCTTCACAGTGCAGTCCAACCTTCAAGACTCTTACCGAACCTGACATCCTTGTTGAATCCTGCAACCCTGCTCTCCCCATCAGTTAGTCTGTACGCCCCCCTTCAAGCCCATCACAAACTCCCCTCAAATCCACACTTTTGGCTTAACTCTCAAACATGCTTTCTTCCACTCCTGCACCTGCTCTGCTGAACTCTTATGCAGATTTCGTCCACTACAGATTTCTCCTCCTGCTTGAACACTGCTCTATCCACTGCCAAACAACACTACTACTAGTCACTAATTAATACTCCTAAATCTTACCCGCACCGCCTAGTCTCCATCTTCTATACTCTCTTTCTTCCCGCTCTTACCCCTTTAACATTCGCAAAATTCTTCAAACAGAAGATTGAATCAATAAAATAATAATACAATAACCCCACCCAGTCAATCTCCAGAATTGCATCTTCATGATTCTTCATCCCACCCATTTGATTATTTTGCTTTGGTCACAGAAGCAGAGGTCTCCCTTTTGCTCTCCACATCACCGCTACCTTCCCTGATCCTACACCATCCCACCTTCTTAATCCTTTGTCATATACCTTGGTTGCCATGCTATCTCGTGTTTTCAACTCATCCCTATTCTCTGGCATCTTTCCCTCCTCTTTCAAACATTCCATAGTATCGCCAATCCTCAAGAAAAACTCACCATCCAACTACTACCCCATATCCTTCTTGCCTTTTCCTTAAAACTCCTAGTTAACTCTAGTCTGCTTACCTTTCTCAACTCCCACAACATTCTGGACCCACTGCAATCTGGTTTTTGACCCATTTTCTCTACAGAGACCCTTAAGAAAGTAACAAATCTTCTCCATGTTGAGAAAATCAATGGGCCTTTCTCAATTATTCTCCTTGACCTGTCAGCTGTATTCAACACAGCTGACCATACCCTTCTCTCTGTGTTCTCCAATCTTTTGACCTCTATGGCCTGGCACATTCCTAGTTCTTATCCTGTCTCTCTTCATGATCTTTCTCTGTGTCATACACAAACACCTCCTATCCCCCTCTCAGTAAGAGTACCCCAAGGCTCTGCTCTACCTCCCTTCAATCTGCATACCATTTCTCTTGGGCACCTGATAAAGTCCTTCGACTTTAACTGCCATCTGTATGCAGATGACACACAAATCAATCTCTCTACTCCTTCACTTTTACCTGAATTACAACAACGGGTACTCCTGTCTCTTCCTGGATGGATCATTGTCGCTTAAAGCGGAACTACCACCGCACAACATCTTTAGCTTAATTAATTCCCTATCTGGCGACTAGCTGCTTAGTAGCGCTAGTCGCCAGAATTATTACTTTATTTAATAGATTTATGCTTTCTTCCATAGTTGACAGTAGCACGGAGTATAAACATCTTGCCATAGTGATGTCCGTGCGCCTGCGCTGTCAGTCCCTTTTGGAGCCGGCCAGCTCCTAGCAACGCCTCCTAGACCCGGCTGTGACTGACAGCGCAGACGCGCGGACATCACTATGGCAAGATGTCTGCGCTCCGTCCTGCCTGTCACCCATGGAAGAAAGCTTAAATCTATTACATAAGGTAATAATTCTGGCGACTAGCGCTACTAAGCAGCTAGTCGCCAGGTGAGGACTTAATTAAGCTAAAGATGTTGTGCGGTGGTAGTTCCACTTTAAAACTTATTGTGTCTAAGACTGTGCTACTTATCTTTCCTCCTAAATCCTGCAAAATTCCTCAGTTTTCTATAACTGTAGATGGCTCCACATTTTACCCTGTGGATAAGGCACATTGCCTAGGGGTAACTTTGGACTCTTCTGTTTTCTTCACCACCCACATTAATGAAGTAAAAAAAAAATATGCAGTTTCTTTCTTTGACATATGGCAAAAATACACCTATTTATTTTTCGCTCCACAAATGAAACTCTCATGTATGCTCTTATTCTATCCTGGCTTGACTATTGCAACTCCTTACTTACTGCCTGCTACCATCTCTCCCCTCTTCAGTCGATTCCTTACTCTGCCACCAGCATACTCTTCCTCTCTTCCAGAACAGTACTTACCTCTAATCTACCAAAATCATGGTCACAGCTTTTATAAAGCAACTGGAACTCCCTACCGACCAGCATTCACCGATCCTCAGACCTCAACAACTTCAAATTCAAGCTAAAAGAATACCTTTTAAATTAAGCACTAATGTAATATGTAAACCTTATGTGTCATAAATTACACTTACTCCACTATCTCACTGTATCTGTATATCAGCTATCCTCTATTGTAAGCTGTATGGGGAAGGGACCTACAGTTCTAATGTGTGTATATCTAGTGAATGCCTTATGATCATCTATATAAGTACTTAACTACTAAACTTATTTCATCCCCTCTATACTAAGTATAAACTGTAAAGAGCTAAATACACCTGTTGGTGCTATAGAAGTAAAACTATACATGGATACCTGAGAACTGTGAGTTAAAGCATATTATTCCAGTGTACAGATTACAGTAAGTGGTTATAGCACCCATCTTACCAAGCTCTTAGACCACAAGTGCCAGTCTCTCCCTCCTAGATGATGAAGTCCTGAATTCAAACCCCTCTTTCATCCTTTCATGTTTTATTTGAATATTAAAAATAATGACTGTTTTCATTACTCAATGTTTAATTTCATTTTTCCTGATCTCCTTAATAAGCAAACACATAAATGCAATCAAGAATTGTTAAATTGATTCTACTAGAAACAACTCATTCCAACTGTACATTTGACTCCTTTATGTAGTGCGTAATAGTATTTAGGTGGAAGCTAGTAAAAATCATCTCTGATAATGAAATGTCCAAAGACATTTGTTATGGGATTACAGCACTGGAGACCTCGAGAACTGGAGTTGTTATATACAGCTCTTCCCAACATAATATTTAAACAATTAGCTAAGAAAAAATGTGATACTCAGATAAGCAAATTGGAAGACATTTGGAGACTGGAATGCACAGCACATTGATAACCGCATTTTGCCTGGATTAATAATGGCAGTAATGAGGGAGTATTGTGGGTTTCCAAAATCTCAGAATAGAAGTCAAAGTCCCCTTCAGGTTGTACCATGGGCCCTGCAAGTTGACAGACACAAGTGGATCATTTCTCACCGTGTGTGTGTGTGTGTGTGTATGTGTGTACCCGTGTGTAATGCTTTTGAAGCCCTGATTAGAGGAAAATATTGTCTTTGTGGCTCTCAACATGTTTGAGTTTGACATGCTTGACTTAAAGGGATAGTAATGTTTCACAATAAAAGCAGCTTCAATGAATCTTCATAGTATTTAGACCATGGAGAGCATAATTTCAATACTGTGAGAGAAGAAAATAGACACAGCGCTAGTACAAATAGAGGCAACACCGCTTAGTAGGATAAAAAAGGGGAACATGGAATATAGAATATTCAAAGGCACATATGAGTAGCTGTCTTATTCTATGAGATAGGAAAATTCTCACAACTCTTGTACATATACTATTACAATGGCTCAGAATGGAGTGTAAATCTCAACTATAAATAATAGACTGTACTGCCCCTAAAGCTAGATTGTGTCCAAAAATCGCCCTCTTATCTGCTGCTGGTCCTCAGAGAAAATTCACATGCATTCAATTTCTTCCAAAGAATTCTCATAACATGCAAAATAAATCAAGAGAAAAGGGAAGGGGAGGACAGTGCATATATCCTCTAAGTGTAATATAAGTAATATACAAATAGAGTCAACAGAAAAAAAGAGAGAAGAAATCATATACAGTGTGATGAAATGGCAGTGGGAAATGAAATCACTAAGCAGATGGATAAATAAAAGCGGGGCTAAGCCAGGTTCAAATAACTGTTTTTTAAGGTATGGAGTGCGGGAGAGGGGTTAGAAATGAGGTGTCTTTTAATGGCCAGTTTATCCCAGTTTTGTACTGAGTTTGCGATGGAGGGGGAGGAAAAAAAAAAAAGACTAGTGATCTATTCTGTTCTGTGACCCAGATGAATTGTGAAGTCTGGTTCAGAAAAATAAGAGAATTTTCTAGGTGTACCCAGAGTCTGAAATGGACTCAAACATAACAAGGATGAATTTGAGCCAGCTGAGCTGCATGATAGGAGTCTGCATGTTTATGGAGAGCTAAGTCACCATAGCAGACCTGTGTGTGCAGGATTTTCTTCGATATTCTAGGGGTTTTATCATTCCAAATTAAATTGTGTATTTGGTTTTGTAACAGTATGATATCTAGAAGGTTTATAGCTCACAGAAGAGTTTGAAAGAGGTAGAGAAAACCTGGTAGTAGATTCATCTTTATACAAGTAATCCTACCTACCTATCCATGAGATAGCGTATTTCTTCCAAGATTCAAGTCTTGGCGTATAGTTTGTAAACCTGGTATGTAGCTCACAGAGTAGAGTTGTATTGGGTCAGAAGTCACATGCATACCTAAATAGTTCATTGATGTTTCATGACGTTTCAGCTGAAATTTTTGTTCAAGAATTTCAGTGGTTGACTGAGGGATATTTAAAGGAAGGGCCTTGGATTGTAAAGTTAGAAAAAGAGTATCCGTCAATCAGTCTGATAACTTGTGAGAGTATATTGCACTTTTTACCCCTTGAGTGCTAGAGAGGTCCCCAATGCATTGCTTTGATTAAATAAGTTTGATGAACAAGCCTTTGTACATAAAAGAAATGCAAAGCAACTGCACCACGGAAGACAACTTAAAAATTCTCCAAAATTTTCATTGCTTTAAAAGTGCCCCTTAACCCCTTGATTGGTAGAGATGTATTGCAGGGCATTGGGAACCTCTCTAGCTTTCCAGGGGTTAAAAGTCCCAATTAAACCAAGGGGAATTTTAATTTATCCCCTACAGTGTAGCTGGTTTGCCCCAGAATTGCTTCACTTTGCTTTTCTGCACAAGTCTCTAACTTATTAGCTTTTTAATATTATAAGGATCATGCAAAGTGAAATAGCACCCGTATATGTAATATTCATAATGTAATTCCATATGTATATTATCACTGATTAGTTTATTTTACTTTTGCACAGATTTTCATAAAATGGAACTTCTTTGTATTTCAGACATCCAGTCTGGTTGTATTATACCTTTAACCCTTTGAGTGCCAGAGGGGTATGGAATGCATTGCTTTGCAATGCGTTCTGTACCCCTCTGCCACTTCAAGGGTTAAGGAACTTATGCATAAAGCAATTCATTACCAGTACCAGAGTAAACCAACTGAATCATAGGGGAGAAATTATAATTCCCAATTATTTATATGGGCTCTTTTTACCACCTGAGGCCTCTGATGCAATGTGAATCAATGCATCAGGTAACTTTCTAGCAGTTAAAGTTTTATACATTTCATTTAAAGGGATATTAATATTTCCTTCCATAAGAACCTCAGATCATTCATCATAGTTAATAGTACTGATGTCTGATGCTCGCACTGTTCATAACTCACTTGTCTGCTGTAATTATATGATGAAGTTTACCACTCCCGCCCCCCTTTCCTATTGTAAGCCACCTCCACATAGTTCTATAAATTGGTCATCGGACAGATTACAACGGGGGACAATCTCCCCTCTGTCAGTATAAGGAAACCCCTGCTGTCCTTGATTACATAGGGCAGGTTTTACCTAATACTGACTAAAGATTGTCCTTCGTTGTGATCCACTGTCAGATCTGACGTCAAGAAAATTGGCGGGAAACATCATCATGTAATTACAGAGTAACTAGCAAGTTATGAACAGTACGAATATTACTATTAACTATGATGAACGATCTGAGCTGCTTGTGGAAGGAAACATTACTAAAGCGGAACTACCACCCCTTAGCACCATAAGCCGAAATAATTCCCCATCTGGAGACTAGCTGCTCAGTAGCGTTAATCGCCAGAATGTTTACCATTTTGAAGAGATTTGTAGACTGACAGGCAGGACGGAGCGCAGACATCTTTCCATAGTGACATCTGCATGCCTGAGCTGTCAGTCCCTTCCTGAGCGGAATGGCTCCTATCAACCCCTCTTAGAGCCGGCTGGGACTTACAACGCAGGCATGCAGACATCACTATGGAAAGATGTCTGTACTCCGTCCTGTCTGTCAGTCCCGGAGAAGGCTACAAATCTCTTGAGCACGGTAAAAATTCTGGCAACTAGCGCTACTGAGCAGCTAGTCACTAGATGGGGAATTATTTTGGCCCTTGGTGCTAAGGGGTGGTAGTTCTGCTTAACCCTTTAAAAAAAGAATGAGAATTTGGAGAATTTTATTTGTCCCCTATGGTATGGGAGCTCAAACCTTCCCTATCACCCTCCGATCAGTGCCTGTTTTCAGGATATCCTCAGTTAAGCACAGTAATGTCATTAACTCAGGCAGTTCCTTCAGAATGATTGAACCAAAGATGGATTCACCTGTGTTCATTTGAGGAGAATCCTGAAAAGTGCCTTCAGCGTAGGGCTGTTGAGGTCAGATTTGAGCCCCCTGGCTCCTTGGTGTAGTTGGAATGTTCTAGAATTGCACATCTTTTGCTTTCTAATAAGGCAGGCCCCAATAACAAGATGCACTTGCAACATATTGTTCCTCAGTACTTGGCACTGAAATTGTTAAGCCATTCAAATGTTTCTTTTAAATAAAATAGACCTTTGCTTATTGGTGTATTTTGTGAACTGTGGCTGAGATGGAGTTAAACTCTCCTGGTTAAATTCTAAAGATGAAACCAAGAAAATTAAATTGATCTGTGGTCAAATGGGATTTGACACAAGTAAAATGGTATCATATATTGATGTTGAACCCATCCACTTATCTCTGAAAGATAATCTCAGAATTTGCTAGAAGAGCACTCTTTCCTGTTCCTCGTGTTACTGGATATTCCAGCAATTTGCACCGAAAGTCAGGCTTTTGCTCTTGCAATGTGTCCTATTACAGCCCAGGTGATTCTCATCTCATCCCATAGCACAATGAGCATGATACAAAGTGTCACGGTAATTTAAGAAAGTCAAAAATCTGGTTGATTAATTGTACCTATTAAATCTAATTAAAAATATCACCATTCAGAAAGAAGCCTGGAGAATGACTAAATTAATTGCAATCTTGTACATAGAAGCCCCTAACTCTCTCCCCTACACTTACTTTAATATAGCTAGAAAATCCTAATGACCACCATTGGATTTTGCCGTTATGCATTTGTTCAAGAGATAGCATCTTCAATCAGTCCTGGATGTCATGTCTATGGATGCGGACATGACAGCTGCTGGCAGTTTTTTTCAGACTGAAGCAGACAGAGAGCCTAAGACTTCTTAACCCTGTAAAGGGATAGTAATGCCTAATATTGAAAACATATATATTACAGGGTTTATCCTTCCGAGTAAAAGAAGGGTACTCCTGCTGCTAAAGAGATGTTTCATTCAAATGTTATTGCCGCTCAAACTTACATTTCACTGTCGTCCAATACAGGTCACTGGTACTCTGGGAGGCGTAAGTCCCCTTTAATAGGCAGGAACAACTATGCAAATGATTTGCAAGGGGCGGAGCCTCCCCTCTTACTTAAGCCACCTTCTGGCCAGAGCCACTTTAGATTGATTTGTTCCTGGTGTGCTTGCACACCAGGTAGAGAACATCTATGCATCTTAGTATTTTATTATTTTTTATTCAAATATGGAATACCACCATTAGGAGGGTGACCATGGCTGTGAATTGCCCTCTTTAAAGTGGCTGGTGCAGCTTCCAGGGATTTTCTGTGGACCTTATGCCCTGAAGAGGGGACAGCTTGTGTTAAGCAGCTCCCCTATTGGGGAATTTACCTCTGGTTCTTTCCCTCCTTATCATGGTCACCTGAAGACAGAAGTCCAGCAAGGAAGGTGAGTCACCCATTGAGTGCTGAAGGTCCACTTGTCCCCACAGTGTCCCTTTGATGGGCTTGTATTTGGGAGTTTTAATACACTCCAGCACTCATAGGGTGTTTCTATTGCATTATTACTGTTTTATGCAATTTATGTGGTATTCTCTGGGTTTTGGAGCTTTGGGTATTCATTTATTTGTGTTTCTCATGTGTTTCATGCTTGTTTGGGCACTTTTTAATGTTTTACTAAACTTTAATAAAAATGGTGTTCCGCGCCTTTAAGCGCGGCTTTTTCCCGCTCAGACGCAAGGCTCCTTTACTCTCTATGAGAATTCACAGTGTGGGACATATCTCTGGAACCGCTTGTCACAGCAACTTCAGAGAGGGCTCATTTTAATGCTAGGCTCCTGCTCTATCATCCGGAATGTGTTTTATTTATGTGGGGTGTTCAGGGGGGCTTCGGGCACTGTTTGGGGTACTTGTAAGGAAAAACTACATTTCCCATGAGCGCTTGGTTCGCGCTCGTTTCTGATTGGCTGTCATGACGGCCGCCATTTTGTGGTACTTTTCCTAGGCGAGTACACTACGCAGGGACCGAGCCTTCTCTCTCCTCAACAGATTAACCCTTCGCTGGCCAGATAAGTCCGTTTTTAGAACATTTCTGGGGTGAAACTTTAATCTTTTACACTTTCTCTGGGTGATAGTGTTATTAGTGGGGTATATTGACGCTGTGAGCATGTCTACTTCACTGGAGCTAGGGGCTAGACCCAAGTCTAAGGAGGATGGGGGGTCTGCTACCCCCATGGCGTTTTGCTCCTCTTGCCACATTGGGCCGGATGGCGATAATGTGGGGGATCTATGCCCTAATTGTACTGGTCAAGATAGCAACCCTGGGCTTCCCAGCCACGCTATTGAGCCATCTTGGGTGAGGGAGTTTAAAGCTGCCACTAGGGATCTTAGATCCACGCTTCAACTCTTTCCCTCTCAGATACAGGGGGCTCTCCAGGTCTGGCAGACCCCCTCTACTATCAGAACCTCCCTGCCTAAGCCACAGGGAGCCCCTGATATCACTGATTCTTCTGAAGAAGAACTCTTACAGGATTCTGATGCTGAGGAACGTACTGTTATTGAATCTAACAGGTCCATTGGGGACCCCTATGAGTGTGACCCTGAAGTTTCGGCTGAGGGTCTGATCAGAGCGGTTCTGAATACGCTCAACCTTCCTCTGACTCAGGAATCCACTTATGATCCTACTGATGTTTTTCAGAAAAAGCCATCTAAACCAGTTGTTTGTTTTCCAACTAATCCTACTCTTGCCCGTCTGGTCTCTGAGGCATGGAAGAATCCTGATAGATCTTCCTCTGTCTCCAAAAAGTTTGCTAAACTTTACCCTTTTCCTGAGGCGGAGCTGGCAAAATGGGTTCATCCTCCCAAAGTGGATGCTCCTGTGTCTAGAGTATCCAAATCTACCGCTTTGGCTGTCTCAGATGCCTCTGCCTTGCAGGACTGGACGGATAAGAAACTAGAGCTCTCTCTTAAGTCTATTTTTGCCTCCATTGGCACAGCCATGCGCCCCACTTTTGCTGTGGCATGGGTTAATAGAGCTATTGCGGCCTGGACTGAACGACTGACTGAAGCAGTTCGCCAGGATGCGCCGGTATCTGAACAGTTGCAGCTTCTTGCTAATATCACTGAAGCTCAGAACTATGTTGCTGATGCTGCTTTTGATGCTGTGCGCATGATGGCGAGGGCCTCCACTTCTTCTGTGGTGGCTAGACGCGCTCTTTGGCTGAAAATTTGGTCTGCTGATACAGCCTCTAAGAAAGCCTTGCTTTCCTTGCCCTTTCAGGGGAATTTGCTTTTTGGCTCTGAACTCAAAGAAATGATCAGTGAGGCTACTGGCGGTAAAAGTACTCTTCTACCCTCAGTCTTTAAGAAAAAGTTTCCAGCCAAACGCAATCGGTCCTTTCGTTCCTTTCAGACTGAGACACGTTCCTCGGCCCAAACGGGTCCTCCCACTACGCGCTCCTCCTCCAAGCCCAAACAGTCTTGGAAGCCCAAAGTTGCATCCAAGGCCAAGACCTCCAAGACTGCTTCGGCATGACTCGCCGAACCCGGGTCCGCATCCGGCTGTAGGCGGTCGTCTCCGCATCTTTCGCCGGACTTGGGAGGAGTCAGTGGCGGACCCATGGGTTCTTCAAGTGGTGTCAGAGGGATACAGGATCCCTTTCTCTTCCCTTCCTCCTTTTCGGTTCCATTTTACTCGTCCTTCTCAGGAACCCGCAAAAAGGCGTCTGTTCGACGACGCTATTCAGGATCTCTTGGACAAAGAGGTCCTGGAGGCGGTTCCTCAGGGGGACACAGGTTCAGGATTTTATTCCAACCTGTTTGTGGTAGCCAAAAAGGACGGAGGAGCTCGTCCCATTTTGGATCTCAAAGATCTCAATGCCTATGTGGTGACTTCCCACTTCCGCCAGGAGTCCCTGCGCTCTGTGATTGCAGCAATGTCTCCAGGGGAGTTTCTTGCCTCCCTGGACCTTCAGGATGCTTATCTTCACATCCCTATTCATCCAGAGAGCAGGCGGTATCTCAGGATTGCCTGCCACAGGGGACACTTTCAGTTTGCAGCGCTCCCCTTTGGGCTGACTTCAGCCCCTCAGGTCTTCCAGAGGGTGTTGGGCTCCTTGATAGCGGTGCTCCATCAGGATGGGATCAGAGTGACCCCCTACATGGACGATCTCCTACTGAAGGCCTCCTCAGCGGAGCTTCTCCACCAGCAATTACAGATGTGCATGCACACCCTGAACCGTCATGGCTGGATCCTGAATCTGGACAAGTCGGACTTGATTCCATCTCAGAGGCTTCTGTTCCTGGGTCTCCTGTTCGACACTCGCCAATGCATGGTGTTTCTTCCAGAGGACGTGGCTCACCAGATAGCCGTCAGAGTGGCTGGGATTCTGGACATGGACGAGATTCCAGTACCGAAGTTGTCGTCCTTAGTGGGGAAGTTCATTTCCACAATCGAAGCAGTACCATTTGCCATGGCCCACTCCAGGGATCTTCAAAGATTTGTGATCCAGACGTGCAAGAATCATCCAGATCATCAACATCTGTCTGTTTCTCTTCCTCCTCATGTCGAGTCGAGTCTGCACTGGTGGTTAGATCTCTCTCATCTCCTGAAAGGGAAATCCTTTCTAGTTCCTCATTGGACCACTGTCACTACGGATGCCAGCCTTCGGGGCTGGGGTGCAGTCTGGGGTCGCTTCAGTGCTCAGGGGAAATGGGGTCTGGAGGAATCCATGCTCTCCATCAATGTTCTGGAACTTCGAGCTGTCCGGCTGGCCCTGAGGCACTGGGAGTCTCAATTGACCGGTCTTCCGATCAGAGTGGAGTCCGACAACGCCACGGCGGTGGCTTACATCAACAGGCAAGGCGGCACAAGAAGCGGTTCCGCCTGGTGGGAGGTCAAGGATATTTTGTCTTGGGCAGAAGATCACGTGCCTGTCATCTCTGCAGTTCATATTCCAGGCGTGGACAACGTCATGGCAGACTTCCTCAGTCGTCACACCGTCGACAGCGGAGAATGGGCTCTTCACCCAGAGGTGTTTCACATGCTCACTCAACGGTGGGGGATGCCTGTGGTGGATCTGATGGCTACCAGACACAACAGGAAGGTTCCGGTGTTTTGCTCCCGGTTGAGGGACTCCCTTGCTCTAGCAGTGGATGCCTTGTCGATCCCTTGGGACTTTCCCCTGGCTTACATCTTCCCTCCTCTTCCTCTATTGGTCAGAGTTATCCAGAAGTTGAAGAGAGAACGTTGTCCTGTCATTCTGATTGCCCCAAACTGGCCTCGCCAGTCCTGGTTTCCGGAGTTGATGGCCATGTCAGTGAAGGATCCGATCCCACTTCCAGCCCGTCCGGACCTACTTCTTCAGGGGTATCTGTGGAAGGAGGATGTTCACTCTCTCCATTTGATGGCATGGCGGTTGAATCCTCGATTCTAGCAAAGAAAGGCTTTTCTCCTTCTGTGGTATCGACTATGCTCAGTGCTCGTAAGCCTGTGTCTTCCAAGATCTATCATCGCATATGGTCAACTTTCGTGACATGGTGTTCTGACAGGAAGTTATCCCTTGACTTCCATCTTCCCACTGTCCTGGCCTTCTTGCAGGACGGTGTGGATAAGGGGCTCAGTCTGAGTTCCCTCAAAGTTCAGACTTCTGCCTTGTCTGTGTTTTTCCAGGAAAGAATTGCTGTCCTTCCTGATGTGAAAGTCTTCTTTCAAGGTGTGACTCATGTTCGACCTGCCTTTAGGAGTCCTGCTCCCCAGTGGGATCTCAATTTGGTGCTGGGAGTTCTACAGCGACCACCGTTTGAATCCTTGGCTTCCATTCCATTACGTCTTGTGACTTGGAAGATGGCCTTCCTTTTGGCTGTTGTGTCAGTGCGCCGGGTGGCAGAGTTACAGGCCTTGTCTTGTAAACCTCCTTACCTGGTGTTCCACAAGGATAAGGCTGTGCTTCGCACTACCAAGGAATTCTTACCCAAGGTTGTGTCCGAGTTTCACATCAATCAGGAGATTGTGGTTCCCTCTTTCTGCCCTAATCCTTCATCTGACAAGGAAAGGGATCTCCATCTGTTGGATGTGGTGCGTTGCCTCAAGTTTTATGTTCATCGCACTGAGTCTATCAGGAAGTCTGACGCTCTATTCGTCATTCCTGAGGGGCCTAGGGCAGGGAGACCGGCTTCCAAAGTTACCATTGCCTCTTGGATTAAGGCTACCATCCGTGAAGCCTATAAGTTGAGGAATAAGCATGTTCCCTTCAGGGTGACTGCCCATTCCACCAGATCTATTGGGGCCTCTTGGGCCTACAAGAATCAAGCTTCTGCTGATCAACTGTGCAGAGCGGCCACTTGGTCCTCTGTGCACACTTTTTCAAAGCAATACCGAGTTGATGTACTGGCGTCGGCTGATGCCAGTGTTGGAAGGAAGGTCCTGGAGGCAGTCTTGCCTGTGTAGGTCTTCCGCTCTGTGATCCTTAGTGCTTCCTTACTGTTGAGCCCGGTTGGCTCTAGTTCCGTGTGCTGTGTTAGTTCAGGGATTGTTCCCTTGGTTGGTGTCCGTTGACACTTACAGTTTGGGCTATGTTATCAACTGGTCATAGCAGTTCTAGTGACTTGGGCCTTGCGCCTGGTCCTTGCCTTACTTCCCGCCTCTGGATCAGCTCAATGTTTGTACATCCCAGAGTACCAGTGACCTGTATTGGACGACAGTGAAAATAGGATTTTAGTCTTACCTGTTAAATCCTTTTCACTTAGTCCATACAGGTCACTGGTCTCCCACCCTGTCAAGGGACCAGTCTTGGCTCTCCTGTGGCTTCCAGTGGGAGACCTTTCGGGCATGCTCACAGGAGTCTTTCTTTTTGCTTACCTGAGGTCAGTTTTAGGGTCTCAAATCAATCTAAAGTGGCTCTGGCCAGAAGGTGGCTTAAGTAAGAGGGGAGGCTCCGCCCCTTGCAAATCATTTGCATAGTTGTTCCTGCCTATTAAAGGGGACTTACGCCTCCCAGAGTACCAGTGACCTGTATGGACTAAGTGAAAAGGATTTAACAGGTAAGACTAAAATCCTATTTTTTGGGTGCCTTTCCTTTATATCCTGAAATGTTACAGTGGCACTGTTGCTACAGCACCGTATGGAGGCTTATGGTTAACTGATCAGCTGTGCAGAAACTACTCTAGCAATAGCACCCCCAATAAAATGTCATGCCATGGAGGTTCTTTGTGCAAAAACATATAGTTTTGAGTTGAATAACTTATGAATACATTTCTCTCAGCAGTGGGGGAACCCTCATTTTAATCAGTAGTAGGCATGAAAGTAAATACTATGCACCCTCCTTGCAAAAGTTTTCCATCGAGAAATGGTATTTTTTTTTTCCTGCCTGTGTCATTGCATTGAAATTCACATATTTTCTTAACTTTCGTGAAGGAAAGTCAAGATTTTATTAAAGACAGGCAGGTGACTGTTATGCTTTCAACTCTCTTTTCTGTCCTCAGCAGAATAACTTTAACATATTCAAACTTGGTAGCCCCACCCCTTTGAATCCTATCTATCAATCATTAGCCAGTAGTCCTTATAAACTGTTGGTATTTTCTCAATACTTCCTCTTTCTTTGATGATAACTCAGTAAACTTGAATTTTGAACATCTTCAACTTTATTAAAATTCAGATAACTCTTAACCCCTTAAAGACATATGACTTACCAGGTACGTCCCGCAAAAACTGTCACTTAGTGACAGAGGACGTACCTGGTAAGTCACGGAAGTCCGCGTCTCCGTGCGGCTGCACGCCGCTCGGAGACTCAGGACTTCTTTGACAAAAAAAAAAAAAAATGTTAGGCGGGCGTTAACGTGACAGCCGCGTACGAACGCGGCTGTCACTAAGGGGTTAAAGAGGAAATTTCACATAGTATAAAGTTGCCCCCCAAGAATTAAACATATGGCGACTAGCTTCATAATAAGTCTATTAACTCTCAGATATGCCAGATTCTAAAGAAATTCTTAATCTTCAGAGACCGGAAGCCAGGCATCAGTGCAGACATCTTGTCTGCACACCTACTCTGTCAGTCCCTGTCTCCTCTAAGAAGCATTTTGGTGCACCACAAGGGAACCGGAAGGGACTGACAGCGCAGGCTAGCAGACGGCACTAACCTGGCTGTCAGTCTCCGAAGATTAAGGATTTCTTTAGAATTTCTTTAGAATTTGGCGTCGACTTTATACTATGTGAAAGTTCGTCTTTAACAATTCCATTACAGATTGAAGAATGTGAAGAAAAAACATACAATGCATTATGGCAAATGGGATGGATAATATTTATCTCTGTGTCTTTAATAAAATCCTTACATACCTTCACGAAAGTAGGAAAATCTTAGAATGTTATTACAAGACCAGAGTTTTCATATTATTCTAGTTTAAAGCTGATCAAGCCATGGGACCCCTGAAGGAATGAGCTTCAAAATGAGAGATGACAATGCCTGCTGAGTGCATAATCCAACAAACCCAACAGGCCAGTGTTGTTGATTAAACTGGGAGATAAGGTTTTTGAAATGAAACTAGTAATTGTTGAAGATTGCAAGATCTAAGCTTCAATGACGCAAATTCATATGATTGAAAACAATGGAGAGGATTTTGAGGAAAAGCAGGATAGAAAATCTCTGTAGAGGGGGGGCGTGGTTTGGATACCGACCGAGATGGCCGCTTAGGTCTTTAGCTCCTGCCTCGAGAAAATCTCTGTAGAGGATGATTTTTTCCTTCTAGAAATGGAAAATTCAGCTTTGTCTGGGACAAATGATCTACCTCTAATATCAAGGGGTGGACATCTGACACTCAATGAAACAAAATTGAACACATTAACATTGTAAGTTTATCCAAAAGTTGTTGCTGTTTGTTTCCTGACTTGAAGAATGGCCCTGGGGATCATGGCGAAAGTAGGAAATGCATAATTCCTGTTATCATCCCATGATTAGAGAAATTAATCTACAGCTCATGATTCCTGGTCTGGTCTCCAGCTGAAAACGGTAGGTAAGTGTTACATCTGTTCATCTCAAGGCTGAGAAATCTATAAAAGACCCCAGGCTTGATATACCCTTAAGATAATTGTTTTGCGTAATTTCCAGTCACTGAAATCCGAGAGATATCTAGAATAACAATCTGCTACTTTATTGCAAAGACCTGGGATATATTCCGCTTGGACTGAAATGTTTTTAACCAGTCAGAAATTCCAGATGTTTTTTGAATAGATTGGCCAGGGTTTTTGATTTGGCAACCCCCAAATGGTTGATGTATCTGACCACTGACACATTGTCCATTTTGAGAAGCATGCAGCAATTTCATGAGACTTTTGGCTGCGAAAGAGCCTGCTAATAGTTCTAAGCAATTGATATACAGTTCTTTTTTTTTTTCTTGAGACCATTTGCCTGCTGTGGTGAAAATTCTGCATCAAGCTCCCCAAACCAGATTCCTGGTGCGTGATTCGATCGTGATATCTGGAGACCTGCCAAAAATTGCTTCCATTAGAGTAAACCACCAAATTAGTTCCATTGCCTCTATGGAAAGAGGAACCATATTCTTAAATCCAAAATCCTTGTGAAGATAAAAAGGGTTCTGAGTTTCTGAATGGCTCAATAATGAAACGGACATGGAAATATTGCTTGAATCGATGCTGACAAAGGTCACCATTTTGTACTGTTGGTCTCAACAAAATGAGAACCTATTGTAATACGAATCACATTTCTTTTCAAATCATTTTTTGTTTCTTTTTTGGGCAACTGGAGTCATGGGGTCTGAGATTTGACTACCAGTCCTAGGAATTCTATTGATTGCACCATACATAGAACAGATTTCTCCCAATTTATGATAAACCTGAGGTGGATAGTCCATTGCATGTGAATTTTTATGGTCATAAACTTTTGGGGCATGATAATCATGTAGTCTTCTGTTTCTTAGAAATGAAACCATTGGTTTCATACGTTTTGCAAAGCACCAAAGGGTTAATAACAGACTGAGTGGTAGGCAAGTGAACTGCAATTTCTTTCATTTCCAAAAAAATGTAGAAACAGTTGATGCTGTGGAGACATGGGAACTGTTAAGTAGGCATCCTTGAGGTCCAGTTCTAACATCCAAGCTGATGGTCTCCTCCATTTTGAAATGTCTGTACCTAATGTATGTTCAAAGCTCAAATTTATTACTGGGCATACTCCTGAGTCTTTCTTCACTAGAAAAATATTGATTACGAACCCTGGATCTTGTATTTGGGTTTATATATCCATTAATTGTCTTTCCTCCTCTGAGAATTAGAAAGGATGAGTCTTTTTTTCAATGGGGAGATAATAGAATTCTATATGATAGCCTATGATTTTTTGTAATATCCAATGATCTATGGTAATCTGAGAACAAAAGGAGAAATATTGGTGAGTCTGCTACCCACTTTTTCCCAGTAGGGTAGGAGAAAGGCAATTGACTTACCTGAAAAAGTTCTGTATCAAGATTGCACTCTTGATGGTTTGGATCAACATACTCTGTCTCTCTGTGAGAAGAAAGAACTGGGATCCCTGGTCTCGTATTGATATGATTCTCTTACATATAATGAGGGTATTGGTTGCATTTATATTGTCCTCTGTGTGGACCTTGATATAAGAGGGCAGGAAATCAACCCCTGTTTTTTCTAGCCTGCCCCAAAACTCGCTCAGAGAATACTTTTTTCATCTATAGCTTTTCTTTATCAGGGCAGTGAAGGCAGTTACGAATTTTCCTAAATCCTTTAGGAAGAATTTTCCAAATAATAGTCCATTTGCTTCTGGACGCACATCTGAAGAAGCCATCTCTGTAAGTTTAGGGTCTTTGTTAGCAGGATAGGCCTGTGTCTGTCATGTTGGCATTACAAATTAAACAAATGTCTTTTTAAATCCACCCTCATAAAGCAGAACTTTCACCTAGTTAGATTTGACCCCCTACAGTTTTGTCCCACTAAGGACATTCTGAAAATGTTGTTTTAATTATTGCAAAGGAGAAAGACTTATTATATCTAGTACCTTAGTTGCCCTCCGAGCTCCATAATGAGAGCATGGCCATCTTTGTGATGTAGGAGTGGATAGGCTGTGCTCTCCCATTATACATAATTCGAAAGGGGCATTGAGAATACTTCCCCCTTTTTTTCTGTATGGCTAGCCATGCATGTTAGAATGGGGGTGGGCAGAGAGGGGTGGAACTAGTGTACCATGTACTGCATGGAACAGAGAGGCGACATCACATGGTACATTTTTCTTCTTTATTATCTTGTAAACATGGTTGAATTGAGGGGGAAAAATACTGATTTCACAATACAAGGAAGGGATTAATCAAGCTGGAGCAAGTTCATATGAGGTTAAAGTTCCGCTTTAAAGACATAGTGATATCAGGATATAAAATTAAGACTGATTATTAATTATACTTTTTTGTAGTGAACGGTACCTTTTGCACATGTCCGTATCATTGTATTTTTCTTGTAATTTTATTTTAAAGTTTCCCCATCCCACCCCTTTTTCTCTACATCATTCAGAGTCTTCTCAGATCTGAAAGCTGGTCGCTTGACCAGACAGATTGCAACGAGGTACAGTTTTGTGTCTGTCAGTATGAGGAAAACCCTGTCCCCCTTGACGAAGGGGAGCAGGGTTTTACTTATGCTGACACAATATTGTCCCTCGTTGAGATCAGTCCGGGCCAGCTTTTCAGATCTGAGGAGACTCTGCTTGACGTAGGGAAAAGGGGTGGGAGGGGGAAAATATTATATTAGAATAAGAATACAACAATATGGACATTTACAAAGGTGCCATTAATTTTATAATGAATAACCAATCTTTAACTTTATATCCTGACTTTAGTATCTCTTTAAAACTGAAACATTTATTGGAATATCCTTGGAGCTAAAAGGTCTATCCTCATCCTGAACTGTACTGTAAAAACAAACACTTCAGTCAGGTTTGGAGAGAAAGAAAGCTGCTGCTGACATTTTGACACTAGATATGTATGCAGACATAAGGACAGGCAAAATACGGAGAAGGGATTGCTTGAGTTTTCAGGGAGTTTGTGCGAGATTTCTTTGTAGACCGGTACATTTTATTCCTCCTTTAGCAGATGTTGGGGTCTTATCAGTCAGTGTCACACCATCCATTCCTGTTATAGTTGGTTTTTCAAGAATGTTTGTGCTTTAAGTGTTTTTAAACTGACAGTTGGTATCCTTTCTCTATACATTAATTGTGATTTAGCTTTTTGTCTAATCCCCAAGTAACAAAAATAGCAGCAGCTAATTAGGATGATTAGGTTTTTCCATGATGATGCTAGAAAGATTTGCTTCTCTGCAATTGTTTTTCCATGTATTCCTTTTTATTGTACAATTTATACTTTGATGTTTTGAACGTATTGCTTTTGACGAGTTTGAGCATAGCAAAGTGTTGCAGAGGAGTGAGATTAAACAATACTGTAAAAACAAAATAAAGATAAATTTAATTTCTAAATGTTTCAATATATTTGGGTATTCTAAAGTAAGGCTTGACAAATTTGGTTTGAGTCTAGGAGCCAGCCTGCATCAGGGAGAAAAACCTCAACTTGTTTGACGGGGCCTATGTTTCCTCCCCCCACAATGATTAACCTGAAGTGGGTGCTCTGTGCAGTGTGGATTTTATGCAGTGATCCTCTTTCTACAATAGGTTTTCATCATCCTGTTTGATTTTTTTGAGGTCCTTTTCAAATAATTGTTCCATCCACTGTACCTGTCATACTAGCTTCTTGTAGAATTAGTCTTACTAATATAACAATTTATTGCAGATATAAAAAACAATGAAATATGGAATATAATTTCTGATTGTTATCATTATTACAGTTTAAACAGCTTAAACTGACCTTTTAACCCCTTAAGGACCATTGACGTGGCAGGACCGTCACGCTGATCCGGCACTTAAGGACGAGTGATGGTCCTGCCACATCACATACTTTTACTCACCGCGCTCCTACAGGAGTGCAGTGAGTAATGCCGGGGACTGAACTTGATCGCTCCAAGACCGGAGCGATCTCTTTCAGTCCCTCCGTTTGGCGTGACGCCCCACGTGATCAGTCACGTGGGACGTCACGTCAAATTCTTCTATGTGGTCCTTAAGGGACAGCACACCCCGGGACCACTGGTCCTTAAGGGGTTAAAGACCAAAGAGATATTCAGGAGATTGCTTTGTAGTGCATTGTGTACACATTTGGTCCTGAAGGTGTACCTATCATTCAAAGACAAGATTAGTTTGCTTTATATAGAATTGAAATTTGACAATCCAATAAATCCTTTATGGAACACAGGGACCGTGGGGTAGAGTCCCCTCCTCCAGGAGGGCAGTGCACTTGAACAAACAAGTCTCTGTGGCAGAGACTCCCTCCCCTATCCACTTTTCCCTCACTTGGACATGCCCAGTTTTAAAATGACCTCCTAACAGGTTGGATGCACGTGTACAGCTTCTCTCTTCATTAGCCCTCTTTTTTATTTTATGCTCTTAGGTTATGGGGTTGTATAATCCCCCATTAGGCAGGATCCAATTCCTGTCTTCCTTTGGAAGGATTGACCAGAGCACGTGCTTCAGGACCTTAGACTGTGGAGGATGACTTGATTTATCAGCCTTTTTCCTCTTTGCCTCGTCTGAAGCTTACTTTCACTGTCGTCCAATACAGGTCACTGGTACCATGGGATGTGTAGTCCCCTTTAATAGGCAGGAACAATTATGCAAATAATCTGCAAGGGGCGGAGCCTCCCCTCTTACTTAAGCCACCTTCTGGCCAGAGCCACTCATATTGATTTGTTCCTGGTGTGCTTGCACACCAGGCAGAGAACAGCTATGCTTCTTAGAGTTTTATTATTTTTTCTTCAAATATGGAATACCACCATTAGGAGGGTGACCATGGCTGTGAATGCCCTCACCCGAAGTGGCTAGTGCAGCTTCCAGGGATTTCTGTGGACCTATACCTGAAGAGGGGACAGCTTGTGTTAAGCAGCTCCCCTGTTGGGGAATTTACCTCTGGTTCTTTCCCTACCTATCATGGTCACCTGAAGACAGAAGTCAGCGAGAAAGGTGAGTCACCCATTGAGTGCTGAAGGTCCACTTGTCCCCACAGTGTCCCTTTGCTGGGCTTGTATTTGGGAGTTTGTAATTCACTCCAGCACTCATAGGGTGTTTTTATTGCATTATCTCTAAAAAGTTTATGCAATTTCTGTGTTATTCTCTGAGTTTTGGAGCATTGGGTATTCATTTATTTATGATTCTCATGTGTTTCATGCTTGTTTGGGCACTTTTTAATGTTTTACTGAACTTTATTAAAAATTGTGTACTGCGCCTTTAAGCGCAGCGTTCCCGCTCAGACGCATGGCTCCTTTACTCTCTATGGGAAATCACAGTGTGGGACATATCTCTGAAACCGCTTGTCACAGCAACTTCAGAGAGGGCTCATTTTAATGCTAGGCTCCTGCTCTATCATCCGGTTGGTGTTTTATTAATATTGGGGGTTCAGGGGGGCTTCGGGCACTGTTTAGGTACTTGTATTGGGAAAGACTACATTTCCCATGAGCGCTTGCTTCGCGCCCGTTTTTGATTGGCAGCCATGACGGCAGCCATTTTATTGCACTTTTCCTATGCGAGTACACTACGCAGGGACCGAGCCTTCTCTCTCCTCAACAGATTAACCCTTCGCTGGCCAGATAAGTCCGTTTTTAGACATTTTTCTGGGGTGAAACTTTAATCTTTAACACCTTTCTGGGTGATAGTGTTCTTGGTGGGGTATATTGACGCTGTGAGCATGTCTACTTCACTGGAGCTGGGGGCTAGACCCAAGACTAAGGAGGATGGGGGGTCCGCTACCCCCATGGCGTTTTGCTCCTCTTGCCACATTGGGCTGGATAGCGATAATGTGGGGGATCTATGCCCTGTTTGTACTTGTCAAAATAGCAACCCTGGGCCTTCCAGCCATGCTATTGAGCCATCTTGGGTGAGGGCGTTCAAAGCTGCCACTAGGGATCTCAGATCCACGCTTCAACTCTTTCCCTCTCAGGTACAGGGGGCTCTCCAGGTTTGGCAGACCCCCTCTACTATCAGGACCTCCCTGCCTAAGCCACAGGGAGCTCCTGATATCACTGATTCTTCTGAAGAAGAACTTTTACAGGATTCTGATGCTGAGGAACGTACTGTTATTGAATCTAACAGGTCCATTGGGGACCCCTATGAGTGTGACCCTGAAGTTTCGGCTGAGGGTCTGATCAGAGCGGTTCTAAATACGCTCAACCTTCCTCTGACTCAGGAATCCACTTATGATCCTACTGATGTTTTTCAGAAAAAGCCATCTAAACCAGTTGTTTGTTTTCCAACTAACCCTACTCTTGCCCGTCTGGTCTCTGAGGCATGGAGGAATCCAGATAGATCTTCCTCTGTCTCCAAAAAGTTTGCCAAGCTTTACCCTTTTCCTGAGGCGGAGTTGGCAAAATGGGTTCATCCTCCCAAAGTGGATGCTCCCGTGTCTAGACTATCCAAATCTACTGCTTTGGCTGTCTCAGATGCCTCTGCCTTGCAGGACTGGACGGATAAGAAATTAGAGCTCTCTCTTAAGTCTATTTTTGCTTCTATTGGCACTGCCATGCGCCCCACCTTTGCTGTGGCATGGGTTAATAGAGCTATTGCAGCCTGGACTGAACGACTGACTGAAGCGGTTCGCCAGGATGCGCCTGTGTCTGAACAGTTGCAGCTTCTTGCTAATATCACTGAAGCTCAGAACTATATTGCTGACGCTGCCTTTGATGCTGTGCGCATGATGGCGAGGGCCTCCACTTCTTCTGTGGTGGCCAGACGCGCTCTTTGGCTGAAAATTTGGTTTGCTGATACAGCCTCTAAGAAAGCTTTGCTTTCTTTGCCCTTTCAGGGAAATTTGCTTTTTGGGTCTGAACTCAAAGAAATGATCAGTGAGGCTACTGGAGGTAAAAGTACTCTTCTACCCTCAGTCTTTAAGAAAAAGTTTCCAGCCAAACGCAATCGGTCCTTTCGTTCCTTTCAGACTGAGACACGTTCCTCGGCCCAAACGGGTCCTCCCACTACGCGCTCCTCCTCCAAGCCCAAACAGTCCTGGAAGCCCAAAGTTGCCCCCAAGGCCAAGACCTCCAAGACTGCTTCGGCATGACTCGCCGAACCCGGGTCCGCATCCGGCTGTAGGCGGTCGTCTCCGCATCTTTCGCCGGATTTGGGAGGAGTCAGTGGCGGACCCATGGGTTCTTCAGGTGGTGTCAGAGGGATACAGGATCCCTTTCTCTTCCCTTCCTCCTTTTCGGTTCCATTTTACTCGTCCTTCTCAGGAACCCACAAAACGGCGTCTGTTAGACGACGCTATTCAGGATCTCTTGGACAAAGAGGTTCTGGAGGCGGTTCCTCAGGGGGACACAGGTTCAGGATTTTTCTCCAACCTGTTTGTGGTAGCCAAAAGGGATGGAGGAGCCCGTCCTATCTTGGATCTCAAAGATCTCAATGCTTATGTGGTGACTTCCCACTTCCGCCAGGAATCCCTGCGTTCTGTGATTGCAGCAATGTCTCCAGGGGAGTTTCTTGCCTCCCTGGACCTTCAGGATGCTTATCTTCACATCCCTAGTCATCCAGAGAGCAGGCGGTATCTCAGGATTGCCTGTCACAGGGGACACTTTCAGTTTGCAGCGCTCCCCTTTGGGCTGACTTCAGCCCCTCAGGTCTTCCAGAGGGTGTTGGGCTCATTGATAGCGGTGCTCCATCAGGATGGGATCAGAGTGACCCCCTACATAGACGATCTCCTTCTGAAGGCCTCCTCAGCGGAGCTTCTCCTTCAGCAATTACAGATGTGCATGCACACCCTGAACCGTCATGGCTGGATCCTGAATCTGGACAAGTCGGACTTGTTTCCATCTCAGAGGCTTCTGTTCCTGGGTCTCCTGTTCGACACTCGCCAATGCATGGTGTTTCTTCCACAGGACGTGGCTCACCAGATAGCTGTCAGAGTGGCTGGACTTCTGGACCTGGACGTGATTCCAGTTCCGAAGTTGTCGTCCTTAGTGGGGAAGTTCATTTCCACAATCGAAGCAGTACCATTTGCCATGGCCCACTCCAGGGATCTTCAGAGATTCGCGATCCAGACGTGCGAGAATCATCCAGATCATCAACATCTGTCTGTTTCTCTTCCTCCTCATGTCGAGTCGAGTCTGCACTGGTGGTTAGATCTCTCTCATCTCCTGAAAGGGAAATCCTTTCTAGTTCCTCCTTGGACCACAGTCACTACGGATGCCAGCCTTCGGGGCTGGGGTGCAGTCTGGGGTCGCTTCAGTGCTCAGGGGAAATGGGGTCTGAAGGAATCCATGCTCTCCATCAATGTTCTGGAACTTCGAGCTGTCCGGCTGGCTCTGAGGCACTGGGAGTCTCAATTGACCGGTCTTCCAGTCAGAGTGGAGTCAGACAACGCCACGGCAGTGGCTTACATCAACAGGCAAGGCGGCACAAGAAGCGGTTCCGCCTGGTGGGAGGTCAAGGATATTTTGTCTTGGGCAGAAGATCACGTGCCTGTCATCTCTGCGGTTCATTTTCCAGGCGTGGACAACGTCATGGCAGACTTCCTCAGTCGTCATACCGTCGACAGCGGAGAATGGGCTCTGCACCCAGAGGTGTTTCACATGCTCACTCAACGGTGGGGAATGCCTGTGGTGGATCTGACGGCTGCCAGACACAACAGGAAGGTTCCGGTGTTTTGCTCCCGGCTGAGGGACTCCCTTGCGCTAGCAGTGGATGCCTTGTCGATCCCTTGGGACTTCTCCCTGGCTTACATCTTCCCTCCTCTTCCTCTATTGATCAGAGTCATTCAGAAGTTGAAGAGAGAACGTTGTCCTGTCTTCCTGATTGCTCCAAACTGGCCTCGCCAGTCCTGGTTTCCGGAATTGATGGCCATGTCTGTGAAGGATCCAATCCCACTTCCTGCCCGTCCGGACCTGCTTCTCCAGGAGTATCTGTGGAAAGAGGATGTTCACTCTCTCCGTTTGATGGCATGGCGGTTGAATCCTCGATTCTAGCTAAGAAAGGCTTTTCTCCTTCTGTGGTATCGACGATGCTCAGTGCTCGTAAGCCTGTGTCTTCCAAGATCTATCATCGCATATGGTCAACTTTCGTGACATGGTGCTCTGACAAGAAGTTGCCTCTTGACTTCCATCTTCCCACTGTCCTGGCATTCTTGCAGGACGGTGTGGATAAGGGGCTCAGTCTGAGTTCCCTCAAAGTTCAGACTTCTGCCTTGTCTGTGTTTTTCCAGGAAAGGATTGCTATCCTTCCTGATGTGAAAGTTTTCTTCCAAGGTGTGACTCATGTTCGACCTGCCTTCAAGAGTCCTGCTCCCCAGTGGGACCTCAACTTGGTGCTGGGAGTTCTCCAGCGACCACCGTTTGAATCCTTGGCTTCCATTCCATTACGTCTCTTGACTTGGAAGATGGCCTTCCTTTTGGCTATTGTTTCAGTTCGCCGGGTAGCAGAGTTACAAGCTCTGTCTTGTAAACCTCCTTACCTGGTGTTCCACAAGGATAAGGCTGTGCTTCGCACTACCAAGGAATTCTTACCAAAGGTTGTGTCCGAATTTCACATCAATCAAGAGATTGTGGTTCCCTCTTTCTGCCCTAATCCTTCATCTGACAAGGAACGGGATCTCCATTTGTTGGATGTGGTGCGTTGCCTCAAGTTTTATGTTCATCGCACCGAGTCTCTCAGGAAGTCTGACGCTCTATTCGTCATTCCTGAGGGGCCTAGGGCAGGGAGACCGGCCTCCAAAGTTACCATTGCTTCTTGGATTAAGGCTACCATCCGTGAAGCCTATAAGTTGAGGAATAAGCATGTTCCCTTCCGGGTAACTGCCCATTCCACCAGATCTTTTGGGGCCTCTTGGGCCTACAAGAATCAAGCTTCTGCTGATCAACTGTGCAGAGCGGCCACTTGGTCCTCTGTGCACACATTTTCTAAGCACTATCGAGTTGATGTACTGGCTTCGGCTGATGCCAGTTTTGGAAGGAAGGTCCTGGAGGCAGTCTTGCCTGTGTAGGTCTTCCGCTCTGTGATCCTTAGTGCTTCTTTACTGTTGAGCCCTGTTGGCTCTAGTTCCGTGTGCTGTGCTAGTTCAAGGTTTGTTTCCTTGGTTGGTGTCCGTTGACACTTACAGTTTGGGCTGGGTTTCAACTGGTTATCAGTTCTAGTGACTTGGGCCTCGCGCCTGGTCCTTGCCTTACTTCCCGCCTCTGGATCAGCTCAATGTTTGTACATCCCATGGTACCAGTGACCTGTATTGGACGACAGTGAAAATAGGATTTTAGTCTTACCTGTTAAATCCTTTTCACTTAGTCCATACAGGTCACTGGTCTCCCACCCTGTCAAGGGACCAGTCTTGGCTCTCCTGTGGCATTCAGTGGGAGACCGTTCGGGCATGCTCACAGGAGTCTTTCTTTTTGCTTACCTGAGGTCAGTTCTTGGGGTCTCAAATCAATATGAGTGGCTCTGGCCAGAAGGTGGCTTAAGTAAGAGGGGAGGCTCCGCCCCTTGCAGATTATTTGCATAATTGTTCCTGCCTATTAAAGGGGACTACACATCCCATGGTACCAGTGACCTGTATGGACTAAGTGAAAAGGATTTAACAGGTAAGACTAAAATCCTATTTTCTTTTATAGGATCCTGAAGATTAAAGAGACTAAATTCTCCCTCCTGAGTGCACATGTTTTGTGATTATGACCCTATTTCTGTGGCAGCCACATTTCTCTGTGAATTGAGAGCCTAACTTGCATTCTAAAAATGGGCTTGGTTGGTCAGCACATCCTTGTAAGTGCATGCTTCAGTGTTTCAAATAATTTTCTGCATTGGTGGGTTTTTAACCTCTGTAGGACTTTTCTCTTCATTTGGGACAGTCTTTACAGTGGTGCTTGCATATGTATTTATTTAGTTTCAGCAACTCTTGCTAACCTTTTTTTGTTTTTCTTAACTTTTTACTTTTTTGTGTCTGGTGCCCTTAAGAATGAGCATGCACATCTGCCATATCAGATGAAACATAAAATGCTCTTGCCGCCTTGTGCATTTTGGTAGTGGTCTGGTATTGGTTCTAATCTTCCCTGCAGGTAACAGCACCCCCCCACACCTTACACCCACCGGTATTAGCAGGCATATTTTGTCCATCGGCTGGAAAGTCACTGGGCCATTTTTAAAACTGGAAAGCTACAGTTCCCAGCAGCCCATTCTTTTTGGGGGTTTTTGGCAGGGAAAGAGCTGGTCCTAGGTTGACCCTCTACCTTTTTTGGATTCTGCTTGCTATGCTGAAGCTTGTATCTCTCCCTCCTGCTTGCCACAATTACCCCTTGGCAGTCAGATAAGTACTTTTAAGGATTTAGAAGTACTTTTCTACTATTTTTACTGCTTTTATTTCATATTTTAGAGCAGTATTTCTCAACCAGGGTGCCATGACACTTTGGTGTGCCACGGACATACACTAGGGTTCCCCATTTTATCTGTAAGGCTTTGACAACAATGTGAATGTAAAATTCCAAATGTCTATTTAAGGATATTGTTATGCACTATGTTTATTTTAGTTGTGAGGTCTAACAATAACTCTGTATTTATGAATTTTTAACCTTCATTACACCCTTGACAAATTACATAAAATGATATGGGTACCCCGAAAATGCCAGACTGCGTTTTAGTTGTGCCTTGAGTAAAAAAGCTTGAGAATCACTGCTTTAGAGAGTCTCCTATGTCAGAGTCTATGGGAGACCTGGGCAAGTCTAAAGCTGCGAAGGCTTCATGGGTCCCTTTAACCCATTGCTCCTCATGCCAGACTGGGCTTTCTCTGGAATTCTCTGGTACTCATCTTTTGGATGTGATTAGGTTGTTTAAGTACTATGTTCATTGCATGTAACCTTTTAGGAAATCTGTTGTGCTTTTCTGTCACCCCAGAGGGCCCTCGTGTGGGTCTGACTGCTTGTAAGGTTACAGTAGCTTCTTGGATTAAAGGAATGATAATGTCTTTTTTTTTTTAAACAAAACAGAATATTGTAGCTATTACAAAAAGAACTAAATGATCCCAGTGCCATCTCTCAAACCTTTATGGTTTGAGAAATATACAGTGATAAAGTTCCCCCCTCACTGATGTCAACTGTAAAGCTGACAGTAGGAGATCCTAGTCTTCCTACTCGAGGCAGCTCTTCAGCAGTTCTGAAATACTGCAATGTAAAAATTAATACTTCATTGGAACTGTCTACAAAGTGTGCCTGGTTTGCAAGCACACTTTGTAGACCGTTCCAATTATTAAAGTATTTATTTTTACATTGCAATATATTGGCTCTGCTGAAGAGCTGCCAGCCAGTCCCAGGACCAGGATCTCCTGCTGTCAGCTTACAGCTGACGTCAGTAAAAGGGGAGGTAGGGAAGGATTTTAGCATTGTATGTCTTTCAGACCATAAAGGTTTGAGAGATGGGACTAGGATCATTTAGTTTATTTTTGTAATATCTACAATATTTCGTTTTGTGTAAAAAAGATATTACTAATGCTTCAAAGTAACCATTCATCAGGCATATGTTCTCAGGAGGAGGCAGTGTCCTTTTCAGGTTACTGCACATTCTACCAGATCTTTGGGTTCATCTTGGGCCTATAAGAATCAGGCTTCTGCTGAGCAGCTGTGTAAGGCTGCATTGTGGTTGTTGCTTCATACATTTGTCAGACAATGCCATGTTAAAGGGATAGTAATACTTCGTTTTAACTTTATTTTATTTTGTAGGCATTAAAAAATATGAAGAATGATAGAAGCCTTATCTCTCAATCCTATATGGTTTAAGAGATATTCACAAGCAAAGTTTCCCCCTCCCGCCCCTTTTACCTAGTGTAAGCAATCTCTTCTCAGAAGGGGAATCTGGTTGTAAGACCAGACAGATAACAGCAGGGGACAATCTTCTTGCAATTAAAACAATGAAAGCCCTGCCCCCCTTCACAAGTTTTTCAGGTTTTTCCCTTATCTTAATTGAAGATTGTCCCTCTCTGCAGTCTACCTGGGCACCTCCCTTCTGCTCTGGCTGAAAGGTGTTACATCAGTAAAAGGGGTGGGAGGGGGACACTTTGTCATTGAAAGACTCTTGAACTACAACTCTGACAGAATTGAAATAACACTCTCCAAAGTCCAAATACTATGATGATTAATTAGAGCTGCTTTTATTATGAAACATTACTATCCCTTTAATGTGCTGGATTCAGCTGAAGCCAGTTTTGGGTGGAAGCTCCTACAGGCTGTTTTCCCTCTATAGGTGTCTTAATTAATTTTGGCCCTTAACCTGTTCCTCTTCTTTGGTTTGCAGTGTTGGTTCCCATTGACACCTGAGGTTCATGTTGCATCAGTTTGTTTTTGCTAGAACTAGTCTATGTTTTGAGGATCTTTTTTATTCTTTCTCAGACTGGAATCTTTGTTGATACTTTTGGCATATCCCAATGGTTCCTGTGTTCCACATACTATGAAAAATGGAAAGGGGAGGAGGTATTCTTGTGTTCTCTGGTTCATCTTTGCTTTATATTAAAACTGAGCATTAGACATGCTCAGTTTTAACATATAGCAAAGATGAACCAGGGAACACAAGAATACCCCCACCCCTTTACCTTTACTTTCAGTGGGGGTAAAGAGAATATGAGAGGGACTCTCTGCCTCAGAGACCTTTTTTGTGGTTGAAGTGCCTTGCTCTGCTGGAGTAGGGGACTTGATCCCATGGTTTCTGTGTTCCACATAGACTAAGTGAAAATAATGTATCTGTAAGTACACAAAAATCCCAGTATACATTGTAAACTTAATGGTTTGAGAAACTAGTCATTATATTTTGATGGCATATTGTTGCACTTCATGCTAATTCCCTGAACAGTATGCTAATTAATTATGTTTAAGGCCAAGGTTACAGCTCAATATGCAATTAGGAATGTCTCCAGTTAGTGGTTTATTGGCCGAGTGCAGAAAGGATTTAGCATAAAGTGTATCACTGTACCACCAACAAATAAAAGTTAATTTCTCCAAAATACATATTTATATTACAAACAAATGGTTAGCATAAGTAATATTTTTGTTTTTTTTTTTTTTACAGGAAGATAGTGATCCATCTATTCATGAAAGCCTCGGCATTGAAAACACTCTGTGGGCAAGCACTGTAGTTGCATCTGGTAAGAATTCTCTCTTATGGTATCATGTAATAAATGTGACTGTTTCTTGGCAGGCGATTCAGTGAGGTAAAAAGCTCACTTTTCCTTTAGTTGTATACAACTATGCACACTCTCTTCCATCATTTGAAACTGTCAGTGGTATCAACCTGCAAAATTATCTTTAGCATTCAGGTACTTAAATCAGCAGTGTTATGTTATCATGAAGTTTGATATGCAAAAGATTTTGTGTGAATCATTGTGGTACTATTGATCATCAGGCCAGGTTCTGTTACCAGAGAAAATATTTGTGTTGCAGATTCTGGGGAAACTTGTTAATAAAACCTGTGCTAAAAGGAGCACAGTCAGTTAAGTTCAGACCATTATAGTATTGCCAGTATTGGAACCATTGTGTTTTTATTAATTTATTAAGTTGAAATATATTCCACAGTGCTATACAAAATATGCTCAAGAACACACAATTAAATAAAGAGCCTATGGGAGTCTGGAGGGGGAGGGCTAGGGGGTTCTTCCCCCCCCCCATACTTGCCCCCTCCATAAAAACATAGGGACTTGGCAGGCTGGCTTGGGGGTCATATTATGGGTCCCCCCAAATCACCCCCCCCCCCAAAAAAAAAAATCCTGTTTGAAACAAATGGTGAGTGCTCTGCTTGGGAGAGGTTGCAATCTAGGGGGTGTAGAAGGATTTGAGACATAATGTGAAAGGGAGAGTAAATTAGACAAGGCGAACATCTGAACCCTGAAAGAAGTGAAGGAGGTAGGGGGCTTTTGCGGAGTGGTGTGTCTTCAAAGAGAGCTTGAAACTAATAGATGAAAGTCTGATATGGCATGGCAGTGAGTTCCATAGCTGTAGTGCAGCATGGGAGTAGTCTTGTAGATGTGAGTGAGAGGTGTCCTGAGCACTTGGTCTGCGGGCACCCTGCACCCTCAGCTGGAGCATGAACCCCATATTTGGGGGCGATAGATACACAAATCTTTGGGGTTTCCTCTGGTGATAATGGAGAGATTGAAAGTAACTATTTAGACGTGTTTCTCTTGCTGGGATGACTCTAGTCCCTTGGCAGGGGCCTTATTTGGGTGGTCCCAAAAAAGCTTGATTTCTCAGAGGCCCAAGATTCTAGTTCCTCTTTCCATTATATTTTTAAAAAATGTAACAAGGAGGTTCCCATCTTTCCTTCCCACCATTCCAGGTTCTCCTGGAGGAATGAAAAACTCCTGACAGGAGACTGTTCCTTAATTGGTGCATTTCTAATCTGTATCCCTTTTCAGTTGAGGCCTTGGCACAGTGGGCCACCTCTCCTGCAGATGGTCCCCCGATTTCTTGTCTCTCCAAAATCACAGGTCTCTGCTGCTGGCAAAAGCCACAACCCTTAAGGATCAACTCCTGGACTTCTTTCTCAAAGATAATTTTTCAGCCTCTGGTGATGCATTGTATCCTTTTTTGCCATTGCCTCTTTAAAGGCATATTAATATTTCGTTTTATTTTTATTTTATTTTGTGGGCATTAAAATAACATGAAGAATGATATAAGTCTTATCTCTCAAACCTTTATGGTTTGACAGATATTCACAAGCAAAGTTTCCCCCTCCCCCCCTTTTACCTAGTGTAAGCAATCTCTTCTCAGATGTGGAATGCAGTCCATAGACCAGACAGATAACAGCAAGGGGCAATATTCTTCCTATCAGAACAATGAAAGCCCTGCCCCCCTTGACAAGCTTTTCAGCTTTTTCCCGTATCTTAATTGAAGATTGTCCCTCTCTGCAGTCTACCTGGGCACCTCCCTTCTGCTCTGGCTGAGCAGTGTTACATCAGTAAAAGGGGCGGGAGGGGGACACTTTGTCATTGAATTACTCTTGAACTATAACTCTGACAGTCTTGAAATAACACTCTCCAAAGTCCAAATACTGTGATGATTAATTAGAGCTGCTTTTATTATGAAACATTGCTATTCCTTTAACTAGGGCCATGGCTATGTGGATCATCAGCTCTAAGACGCCATCCAAGAAAATGCTGTTAAGTATAACCTGGGAGCGTTGCTCTCAAAGTTCTTTGTAGCTAATGCTTATCTTGCCTTTGATGCTGCTATTTTTTGTGGCAAGGCATCTGCCTTTGTGTGTCACCTCACAGCGCTCTGTGGTGTAACTTCTGGTTGGCTGACCAATCTTCTAAGATGCTCTGGTTTCTCTTCCTTTTATAGGCAAACAATTGATTGTCCCAGAACTGGAGAAGGTTATCAGCCATGCCACTGGGGGCATGAGAACTTTATTGCCTCAGGTCATTAATAGGTGTGCCTTCTTTCCATGGAGGACACATGGTTTTTGTTACCCCTACCAGTTTGCGTATGCTCTTTGAGCACCGATTCCCCTGGCAGCACAGGGGCATTTTCCTCCAAAACCTAAGCACTTTTGGGAATACAAGAAAACTGCTCAGAAACCTAAAGCTGACAGGTCTAGGATTTCTGGGAGTGAAACATTGCACTGATAGGCTGCGAGGTTGTGGTAGGAAAAGTTGGAGTAGCCTGATAAAGACGAGGCTATTGATGAGCAGAGCTGGACAGGGTCATGTAGGTATAGTTGCTTGATGTGAGTGAAGCAAGGATTCGGGACTGCTGTAGATGGGTTATGGCTAAAGGACAAGATGTGGTCATCAGGGAGAGGAAATGGGATGGCAACAGAGTCTGAGCGAGACTGGGTGATTAGGATAACTGAGAGAGAAGACCAGAAGAAATTGATGAAAGTGAGAAGTGGTGTAACAGGTGGTGGTGACAGTGGAGTGATGACCTCACCGAGCATAAAATAACTCAAAAGAATGAAAGTGAGGGGGAACAACGTAGCAAAGTAGTCTAAACATTGTGGTGTTGGCCTTGTGTGGTTAACTCTAAGACACAGAGGAGAGAGAAGAGGTGGATTGTGTGAGGCTGGAATCATGGAAATGAAAGAGAAGTGACAGGAGGGAAAAATCTGAATATTGTGAGGAGACCATAAGTTACCTATTCCACCTCCTTGTCTGTCACTGTGCCACAGTGTTTGAGTGAAAGAGAAGCCATCACAGGAGATGCAGGTGTGAGCCATGATTCAATAATGACTAACAAGCTGAGGGAGTTGGAAAGAAATAAGTTGCGGACAGCAGTAAGTTTGATGCAGACAGAGTGGTTTTTTATTCGAGTATGGGAATGAGGATATTTTCAAGAGGTCTGTGGCCGGAGACAGGTATATGAGAGAGGCCAAGGCCAGGTTGGGAAAAATGTCTCCACAAAGCAGGGGGAGGTAGGGAGAAAGAGAAAAAAAAATGGTGCAGCAAGGAGGAGGATATACTGGAGATGTATGGAGAAGTAGTAGTAGTATGTGGAGCAAGTGTCATTGTGCAGTAGGGAAAATGAAGGAAGTTGTGGATTGGTAAGGTGAGGATAGTGTACAAGTGAGGCAATAAAGAAGCCATAGGGTATGGAGCAGGAGTACTGGTAATGGCAGGAAGGCAGGTTGCAACGGGGAAATAAACTGTAGCTGACTGTGTTTAAAAGTGCTGGTGACAAACCTATGTCTCCGCACAGGGGCATATGCAGTCTTTTCTTTGCAGAGTTTAGCTGGGCTCCTGTGTAACTCATGTGCCACTCATAACATTTTGTTAGTGAACTGGTGTGACCCCCGAAGGATACTGGTGAAATTAGCAACACAGACTAGACAAAGGCCAAGCACAAGGTAATTAGTAAAACACAGGCCAACATCCAGCATGAGAGATTTGTTGCAGATTGAAAACAAATGGGTGCAAGTTTATGTCAGATAACACAGGCAGAGGGTTTATATTTATATATACGGACATGTAAAATTTTTTGGGGTATATTCATGAAACAGCAATACTTTAAATCCACTAAAAATGCATATCTTGTTGCATTTTAGTCATTTACTGATTCTAAAAACAGGTAAGGATATCTTTGTACTGCTCATTTATCAGTAAATGAGTAACGGATAAGCCACAGGAATACTCAGTTTCTGTTTGACACCTTTTTCCTGGCCTGACCTTTATACAAAATATAAACATAGGCCGTATGCATTTGCAGCTTGGATATAGTAAGACTGTTTTGTGAAAATTCATCTGTGTGCTGATTTTAGAGTAATTCATTGACTTGTGAACACTTGTGAATGGTTATTTTCAATGAGCAAGCATTTGTCAATGTTCATCTCATTGAACAAATAACCCATAATGATATGCATGGTGCCATATAAAATATCATGGATGGATTTCCCTTTTCTCCTTTTGTCCACATGAGGCTCTTGGGTGACTCTATGGTTGAAATTTTATTCAGTAAAAACCTCAGATACATACATAGTCACATCATATTGTTACTACTTATTGAGCTTAAAACTCTACTAAGGCGTCTTCATAAATACAAGAATACAATTCCACACCCAAAATCTTGCAAAATATTGTAGTATTTTTCTGGATCTATCCAACCGGTACACAGAAGTCAGGTCAAATCTTAGACACTACAGCTTTACAAAAGAATGAACATTGTTGTGTGTGTGTGTGATATCTATCTATTGAAACTCTCACCAAAACCTGACGCTTCTTCCTGAAAAATATTGCCAACACACAGCTGTTCTTCTGTATATCAGCCACAGAAACTTTCACTCAGGCCCTCATCCTGTCTACACTAGATTATTACATAATTCTAGTCTTTGGTTTTTCCGCCTCCCATCTGTTTCCACTTCAGTTTGTTCTGAATTCAGCTGCAAGAATAGCTAACTTTCTCCCAAATACCTTCCTTCTCGTTTGCTCCTAAAATCTCTCTCCTGGCTACCCATAAGGTCTTGTATTTCTTACAAACTTCTCCTCTACTTTAAGTCGCTTTCTTCTTTTGCACACTTAAGTTTTTGCTCTTATCTCCTGCTACACCCCTTTCCATCAACTGTGTTCTTCTCAAGGATTCTTTCTGCCCTCTTCTTACACACTTCAAGACATCTCTCACTGGCTGCACCTTAACTTTGAAATTACCTCCCACCATTTGTCAATCATTCACACTCATCACTTTTACTTATCTCCTAAAAACCTACCTGATCAAGGAAGAATTTCAGTAACAGTTTTCTCCATACTCACTCTTACACTCTCATTAAAATCATTCTGCACTCCCCATACAGAAGCCTAGTATTTGAAAGGCTTCACTTATGAACCTTCTCCTACTGTCCTTGTATGTTGTCTAGATTACTGTTGTAAACTTTTTGGGCACAGGCCCTTTCCCAATGTATAATTCCCTTTGCTGCACTTTTCCCATAATGCAATGATCATACTTTAGCCTGATGCTCTTAATCATATCCTGTATTTATTGAGTATTGCACGATTACTGTTTCTGTAAAGTACTGTGTAAATGTATGGAACTATATAAAAATATATATCATTTTTTTCTCATGAATTTTATGAAGCTAATCATATTCTTTATTCCCCCAAAATTCAAACAAATAAATATAGATTTACTCTATTAAAATAGTCTTTTGTTATGAAAGCCTCCCCTGTAAGGTTTGTAAATGGTTATGGATGCTTTCAGGGATTATAATGAGCCCCTTTAACATGACTCTGTGTATGTTCATAGAGAAACTTAGAAGCAGATTCTGCAATACCTAAAGTGGCCATTTGGGTCATCTGTAAACAAAGGCCAGTTTTGGCTGTTAATGGCACATACTGTTGCATTTTTATAGATCACAACCCGTCGTTCACGGAATGTGTGTTATTTATTTGTATACTTTAACTGCCAGCGAGGCTGCAGAGTACGGGAAACATTTTCACAATGCAAATAAAGAGTGTTTTGTCCTGGCTCAGGAATCTCTGTGGGAGATAATTAATTTTGTCCATATGTAGAAAAAGTTTTAACTCTTTGAGTGCCAGAGGAGTACAAAACACATTGCTTTGCAATGCGTTCCGTACCCCTCTGGCACTCAAAGGGTTAACCCTTTGGTGGCTGCATTATACAATCTCCCAGTTCTGTAATATGTTTTCACACTGGTTTTGGTATTTACAAACATTAATTCAGTGAAAATTATGTGTAAAAGCCACACATATAACCCATATAAAATAAAATAAAAAAGTGTTCTTGCATTTTCATTACCTAATTTTTCCAAAACACCAAAATTGTGGTCTTACATGTAGACCTTCCTAAAGAAATTAGCAGCTGAAAAGTTGAAGGCTGCATTTTTGCTTTATGTTTTTACATGTTGCGACATTCTGTAATTTTTTCACAACACAAGTGGGAAACACTGAACCCTGCAATGTTAAATATCTTTGAAAAGTACACAAAATTTCAGTTTCAAAGAGAAGTCATTTGGGTTTCTATATCAAAACTGGACTGCAATGAAATCTCCAGAAAATGGACTTATAGCATACAAATTAGATTTTAACTGGGCTTTTTTGCTACATCAAAGATAATGAAATATTTTAAACCCATGGGATTTCGTATCCAGTTAGGTAGTTAGACTGCTCCTGAGTAAAATGATAGCCCGCTGGTATTGCTTACTGGTGGGAGGAGCATAAAACCGCCCCTAAAACAACCTTTCTCTTTTCGTATATTATTTTAATTAGAACATGCCTGCTGTACAATGACTGTAAGAATACAACCTTGAAGAGACAGTTTATACTATTTTTGAAATAAGACAACCAGACACATTTAATTAGTGGTCACATGTCCTTCTAACCTTAGACTGGGGCACACAAACGTTTCCAGGGGGAATATGTACTAAGTGGTACTGCTATGGCGATGTGCAATGAGCACATCGCCTTGGCAATGGAGACACATATCTCCATAGCCATCTCACCACACACACATGCGCAATACACATACATACACAAACACAATATAGACACACATGCAGTACCCACACACACACAAACACAATACATACAATACACACATACAGAATTCATACACACGCAATTTACAAAATGCACACACAAACAATATACACCACATACACAACACATGTTCATACGTGCACACATATACAATACATATACACACATAGTACGCACGCCATGTACAACGAAAAAATACTACGCGCAAAATGCTGTAAGCAAAATGCTATATACTATATATGCAATACTCAAAATGCTATAACCAATGTGCAACATGCTATGTGGAAAATGCTATACAGAAAACACTAAGTGCAACACGTTATAAGCAGTACACACAATGGTATACTCAACTTGCAAAATGCAATATGTTATATACAGTACACAAAATGCTATATGCAATGCACAAAACACAATACGCAGTAAGCTATATTGCGTAGTAAAATGCTACACGCTAAAGATATATGTGAAATGCCATATGCAGTAAGCAAAGAGCTATATTCTATACAAAATATTCTATATGCAAAATTCTATGTGCAATATGCTATACGAAATACTCTCTATTCAGAATGCTATTCAAAAAAGCTAAATGCTATACGCAAAAAGGAAAACACTACATGCAAAACACACGCTCATGCTCACACAAGCTTACACTTGCTCATATATGCTCTCACATGCTCACTCACACGCTCACTCACACTGATGGAGAGTTGTGTAACTCTCAGTACTTTGCAATGTGTTGCATACCGTTTTGGAGCTGAAAGGGCTAAGCACTGAAAAGTCAACAAGCCAGTCATTAAAAACATTGCTTCCTTTCTGGATTTGCCTGGATGTCAGGGGAAATAGTCCTACTTTTAAATCCACTTTTAATATTTATACCCTATTATAAATATGCTAGACACGTATCCAATCTATTGGGTTGCAATGCAGTGGATAGACACGTATCCAATTCTATTGGGTTGCAATGCAGTGGATAACACAGATAATGACTACTCCTGTTTAGGATGTGTTCTGTAGTATCTGTCTTCATAACACACTTCTTTTATAAAACATACTATGTTTATTTAAGTCATGCATACAACTGCATGGGACTTTTGTTCTTTCAATTACCACATGGGGGGAGTGGTGCCAATATTGCTAGAGTATGTGTGTATGTATGTGTATATATACATATATATATATATATATATATATATATATATATAGAGTGGAGATTGTAGCCGTATTAGTCCAGTGATGCAGATGTAAAATAACAAACAAAATAAGTATCTTGTAATACCTTTTAGTCCAATAAAAAAGGTATTACAAGATACTTATTTTGTTTGTTATTTTACATATATATATATATATATATATATATATATATATATATATAGATATATATAGATAGATAAACAGATAGATATAAAAGATGCTGTGAGTGGGCACTCCAAAATGAAAGTATTAAAGCTGAAAACTGCTTGGGTGCTTCTTGAAAAATAACATATATAGAAAAAGTAAATGGGAAAAAACATACACAAGAGCACTCTCAGGTCTTTTATATAAAGTAAGGGAAAAATAAATAAATAAATAAATATATATATATATATAATATGGTGGATATAAAAAGTCTGCCCACCCCTGTTAAAAAATGCCCAGTTCTTGTGATGTTAAAGAATGAGACAAAGATAAATCATGTCAGAACTTTTTCCACCTTTAATGTGACCTATAACATGAACAATTCAATTGCAAAACAAACTGAAATTGTTGAGGGGGGAACATAAAAAATAAAAAACTCACAATAACCTTGTTGCATAGGTGTGCACATCCTTAATTAAACTAATACTTAGTTGAAGCACCTTTTGATTTTATTACAGCAATCAGTCTTTTTGGGTAGGAGTTTATTAGCATGGCACATCTTGACGTGGCAATGTCTGCCCACTCTTCTTTGCAAAAGCGCTCCAAATCTGTCAGATTGCGAGGACATCTCCTGTGCACAGCCATCTTCAGATCACCCCACAGATGTGCAATTGGATTCAGGTCTGGGTTCTGGCTGGGCCATTCCAAAATGTTAATCTTCTGGTGAAGCCATGCTTTTGTGAATTTGGATGTGTGCTTTGGGTCGTTGTCGTTGTGCTGAAAAGTGAACTTCCTCTTCAGCTTTCTAACGAACGCCTGAAGGTTTTGTGCCAGAATTGCCTGGTATTTGAAACTGTTCATAATTCCCTCCACCCTGACTAAGGCCCCGGTTCCAGCTGAGGAAAAACAGCCCCAAAGCATGATGCTGCCACCACCATGCTTCACTATGGGTATGCTGTTCTTTGGGTTGTTTTTGCTCCAAACATACCTTTTGGAATTATGGCCAAAAAGTTCAACCTGGATTTCTTCAGACCATAACACATTTTCCCATGTGCTTTTGGGGGACTTGATGTTTGTTATTGCAAACTTCAGCCGGGCTTGGATGTTTTTCTACCCCATAGCCCATTTGTATGAAGAATTCGGGAGATTGTTGTCACATGTAGCACACAGACAGTACTTGCCAGAAATTCCCACAGTTCCTTTAATGTTGCAGTAGGCCTCTTGGAAGCCTCCATGACCAGTTTTCTTCTAGTCTTTTCATCGATTTTGGAGGGACATCCAGTTCTTAATTTCTCTGTTGTGCCATATTTTCTCCACTTGATGATAACTGTCTTCACTGTGTTCCATGGTATATCTAGTGCTTTGGGAATTCTTTTGTACCCTTCTCCTGACTGATATCTTTCAACAATGAGATCTCTCTGATGCTTTGGAAGCTCTCTGCGGACCATGGCTTTTGCTCTGAGATGTGACTAAGCAAATGTTAGGAAAATCGTACTAGAACGGCTGAACTTTATTTGTGATTAATCTGAGTCACTTTAAAGGGATAGTAATACTTCTTTTTATCTTTATTTTATTTTGTAGGCATGAAAAAATCACGAAGAACAATATAAGTCTTATCTCTCAAACCTTTATTGTTTAAGAGATATTCACAAGAAAAGTTTCCCTCTCCCGCCCCTTTTTCCTAGTGTAAGCCATCTCTTCTCAGATGTGAATCTGGTTGTAAGACCAGAGAGATAACAGCAGGGGACAATCTTCTTTGTATGAAAACAATGAAAGCCCTTCCCCCCCTTGACAAGTTTTTCAGCTTTTTCCCTTATCTTAGTTGAAGATTGTCCTTCTCTGCAGTCTACCTGGGCACCTCCCTTCTGATCTGGCTGAACAGGGGGGGGATACTTTGTTTGTGAATATCTCTTAAACCATAAAGGTTTGAGAGAGAAGACTTATATCGTTCTTCATGTTTTTTTAATGCCTACAAAATAAAATAAAGATAAAATGAAGTATTACTATCCCTTTAAATGATTGCAGGTGTGTAATGACTTATATTTAAAGTGAGATTTAATGTGATTGGTTAATTCTGAACACAGCCACATCCCCAGTTATAAGAGGGTGTGCACTCCTATGCAGCCAGGTTATTGTGAGTTTTTTATTTTTCCCCCTCAACGATTACAGTTTGTTTTTCAATTGAATTGTTCATGATATAGGACACATTAAAGGTGGAAAAAGTTCTGACATGATTTATCTTTCTCATTCTTTAACATCACAAGAACCTGGCATTTAAACAGAGGTGTGTAGAATTTTTATATCCATTGTATATATACATATAGTTACAGATATAGACATATAATAATATTTTCAGCGGTTTTGTTTTAAGATGTTCTTCCAATCAGAGAGACCTAGCTTTTCAAAAAAAGCACTTTAAAAATTGTAGTAACTATTATCAATCCTAATGGACACTTACTGCCTGGATTCATTGCACCTTATCTTCTGTGCATTGAATCCCTTATGCCCTTACATTAAACTGCTGTTACTGATCCTTCGCAATATCGATTTGTGGTATTTCGCCTCTAAAATTGTCAGGACAGCAGCAATCAGAGCTGAAGGTTTCTGAGGTATTCCCCACATAATTCCCTTAGCACTTCTTCATGGCTCGACCTTGACCCTTCAGACTTTCTAACTGAGTGATAGTAAGATATTTGAATCTGAATTTTTAAATGAAAACTTAAATCAAGGAATATATATTTTTTTTTTATTAAAATAAGAACAGTTTCTTATTTTGCCAAGTTTCAAAAGGTAATATTCTACCCAGGACAGATTATATTGATCTTTTGTTATTGATACAGTGTCCCACATTTATATTCAGTTTGCTGGACAAGATTAACTGATGGTTTAAAGGAGCAATAAACATTTATTATGAAAACATGTTATAGGGATTTTCCTGCTGAGTAAACCAAGGGCGCATCGACTGCTGAAAGAGGATTTATTCTAAAGATTCTATAGCTCAAAACATGTATGTATGTTTATCTTAATATGGCGCCACACATTGTACGTAGTGCTTTACAACCGTAACATGTTACAATAAATAAATGGGGATAAAAAATTTTTTGCAGTCACAGAAACAATAGTAGAGCGGTCCTTGCCCATAAACATATTTTTTGTTGTTGTTTTTTTTAATTAACATGCCAACAACAGTCCAAAAGGATTTTTTTATTTTTTTCAATGCACTCTGTGAGAGAGTTTGAGTCACTGACTACAGTTCATATTAAGTGATATGATATAACCACTTTGTGACAGGAATATAAAATTGCAGTTTAATTATTATTATAAAATATATATTGCAGCAGTGGGAGTATCCTACTCAACAGGAAAAGCACAATTACATTTTTAATATTTAAATAAATAAATACAAAATTTCCGTCTCAGCAGGCCTTTGCCTATCTGTGGATGATAGGAGTTGTATTCCAATAACCACTTTTTGTGCCACAGACTTCTTACCCTTAGTTATATTCAAACAAGATAGCATGACCTTAATCTAAAATACAGTATTGCCTGCTGTTGTTTTGTATTTGAATTGTGTATAAACCGATGGCAGCAGTGTTCTAATACAGTATTGGGCAACCTGAGGCGTTAACCCTTTGAGTGCCAGAGAGGTATCCAACGCATTGCCACTCAATGCATTGGATACTTCTCTGACACAAAGGATTAAAGCTGTTTAGGACTACAGTTGCCATCATGCAAATCCAAACAACAGCAGAAAATCTAAAGGGCCCGGTCTTCTCCACCAGGGTTCTAATCTCTTGAAGGTAGGTTGCACAGGTGGATATAACTGCTGGCCATGTTTAGTCTTGCTCCAAATCTGTTTGATTACATTTATCTGAAACCAAGGAATTGTATTCTTGTTGCTACTGCATTGTTACCTTGTGGTTGTAATATGTAATTATTATATTTTTGTCCCATGTGGTGCAATTATTTTGCTCCAGAATGTTTCACTTTTACATTGGTGTAAATGGTCCAATATATAGTTTTCTTTTCAAGAATAATTATTGCATCAAAGGAAAATAGAACCTTTTCAGAAGACAGGCAGCAGGGAACAGCGCAGACATCTTGCAGATCCGGCATCTCTGAGTCTGCACTGTCCGTCCCCTTCAATTCCACGATTGGTTAGTTGGAAGCCTTTGTGCCTTAAGGCACCGTATGGGACTGACAGCACAGGCGCAGAGAGCGCCTATAGCAAGGTCCCAGCCGGTGCCGGCTTCCTGAAAAGGTTCTTGAAAAGACAACCATGTCTTGGCATATCGCTAATGTAATTATGATTTAAGATTCTATGTTCCTCTGATGAAAGTTCCGCTTTAAGGAAATGTCTCAGATTTTTTTTGTATTTTAAACTTTCTATACTGTTGTTCAGTGACTCATTGTGATCACAATGACTGATCCACTGATTACATACCTGTAATAAAGCAGGGTTATACTTCATATATATCCTTTTGATGTGCCCTGAGGACTCACTTTGGGAAACACTACTTTAAATAGTGTTTCTAATACCAGTGATGTACTGGAATATTTTGTACCTTTAATAGAATTGTTAATTCCATAGATCACTGTTTCCCTTCTGAACTTAGACAGGGCTGTGTGAATAACATCAGTATAGTCCCAGTCTGTGTTGTGTTGTGAGAGGAGTGGCCCATAGCTTCAAAAGATCATATGTACAAAGTGGAACAACTCTGGGTCAAAGAAACTGCACCATAGGGAACAACAAAAAAAATATAATTTTAAACAAAACAAAAATTATAATTTATGTAAATGTTCGACTTGTAACGTTTCTAGCATTAAAGTATTAAAGTGGATCTCTCACCTTAATTCAGGTTTGCATATCTGAAAACTGCATAAAGACCTATATGTCATGTTAGCCAAAAGTCCAGCAGATGTATAGTGTAGGAGATATTCACACTTTTATTTCTGGGCAAAGTGAAACTAAACGCTTCCTGGTACTGCACAGAGCTGCTTTATAATATAAATAGTCATTGCATCCTTCATTAGCATGTGACAGATCACTGAAAAAAACTTTATTAGCATATGAAACATCAATGATTAGCTCAGTTAGCATATGAAAACATTGTGGTTGCCGCACAGTGCCACAATTAGCATATGAAAGAAGTGTGAATATCTCCTGAACGTACATTTTGGTTTTACATTTGGCCTTTTGGTTATCATATCAATATAACAACTTAGGTCTCTTCTTCAGGCATGTTTATAATGAAGGCTGAATACAAAACACATGACAGGTTATGCATTCAAGGAAATACATTTTAAATTTAAATTCCAATGGAGGGGAAACTCTTATCACTGGTGTCTGCATAAATTATTCCTTAGACTCCAGTAGGGGCATCTCCTTGTAGCTGGCCAGTTGCTACAATATTTATTTTTCTTTTAATGTGTGAATAGCTCCAGTAAATTTAGAGTCTAGAGAGTTTGTGACCGCAGCCAAAAATGGCTAAGTATATGGAATGTATGAGTTAACCCTCTGAATGCCAGAGGGGTGCAAAAATCATCACTTTTCAATGCATTGCGACTCCTTCTGAAACCCATAGGGCCCAAAATATATGTGGAGTAATGTGATGTACATTACTTGTCATGTATAGGCCACAGTTCAGAATGTTAAACTTAGTTATTAATTTATGTTCCCAAATATTTCTGACACCGTGTGTCAGGTATCTTGGCGGGAAACTGAAGGATGTACGCTGTATGAAACAGAACTTAGGGAATAGTGTAACCACTCTGAAAATAAGCAAACATCAAACAATGTTCTACAGAAGGAATTGCCTAGCATAGGAGAAACAGCAAGGCTAAATGGAGACAGTGACTAGCAAAGAGAGGTCCAAAACATATCTTTCTATCTATCTATCTATCTATCTATCTATCTATCTATCTGAGAAGATATAAACTTTCTGGTACCTTATAGAAATCAGGTTCAGATATAAGCAGAGAATCAAGCCAAAGGTGATGCAGAAACCAAAGAGGAGGTAGCCAGAGGTCAGGAATGAAGCAATGTAGAAAGGTCAGAGTCCAAATCAAACGTCAGGTCAGGCAGCTGTGGAGCAAGGTCAGAGTCCAGTTCCAAGGTCAGAGCAGGCAGCTATGGTGCAAGGTCAGAGTTCATTTCCAGGGTCAGTGGCAGGCATCGATGGTGCAAGGTCAAAATCCACTTCCAGAGGTCAGTAAACAGTAAATCCAGCAGCAGAAGGAAATCAAGTAAACACTCTAAAGAATATCTGAGCACTGGCTTCGAGGAAGCATCAGAGCGACGCACACATGACTTCATGACAGGCAGAGAGTGATGTCCACATGACACAGATGACATGCGGAGATCAATGCACACATGACACCGCATCACATCAGAGGACGTGCATTCCTTTGTCTGACACACAATGCTGATACCCTGAGGTCTTTAATGCTGTGATCAGTTTTCAAAAATGTTGACCCAGTGAGGTTTTGCTAGTCTTCTGGACCTATAATAATTCATCCATCCATTTATTTTTATGTTGTCCTGTCTCACCTACATATAATCCTGTGCTGGGACATTTCACACACATGATTAGATCGACAACATTAGATGATCTGTTTGAGAATTTGCCCTTGATGTTGTAGTTTTGGTAGGTATGGGCACTTTATCAGTGGTGTATATGTGTGCACGGGTTCTAAATCTCTCTTGTACAAGAACTGTTTTCTGTTGCATTTTTAAAGGAGATCTTTACCAACAGTTGTTTAAGGTTGTGGGGGCTGTTTATAGGAGAGGAGCAGAGGTTTTGGGAATATTCTTTTTAAAGTGGATCAATCATCATAATCAAAGTGACAGTTGTATGAATCCTGGCTAAACAGTAACCTTGATCGCGTTATACTTTTTTGCCAAATCTGTATGGGAATCGAGAAATGAATATCTGTGCAGTTACCTGTGACGTAATGATAGTATCGCTGGAGAGCAAGCTTCCCCACAGTTGTTTTTAGTCCCTCCTCCGTTTTTTATGTTTTCCTCCCCAATGTTCCCGTGTCCTGGCGTGCACCCATGCTCAAGAGTGTCCAGGTCCTTTATCCTAAGTGAGAGTGCATGCATGCACACGCACTGACATATAAAGTTGCAGTCTGTTTCACATTGTAAGCATTGCCCAAGAGAAGCAGACTTCTCACCAAGGATTTGTGATGCTCGTGAGCACAGCGTGGATGTAGGATGTCCACAAAGGACACATTTACATAGATGGGAGTTAACATGCTGACAGACACGAGTGTTCAGTGCAAGATGGCAGCACTGGTCATGAATGGTATGGACAATTACATAGGTTCGCAAACTATAATTATTACACTTATAGCATCTTTTAGCTTGATTAAGTGGTCATCTAGGAACATATGTAACGATATTCCACTATTTTTGAGAACATGATGGATCCACTTTAATCCGCAAACAGTATGTAGTATTGACTGGAGCTCTTTTGAAACTTTGAGTAGTAATTTAAGTTTGGTGTTGAAGGGGACTACTGTTGGCACTTTGTTCTCTTCCTGTAGTTGTTCTTATTTCAGGAGATTTCTTTTGGGTACACTTTAGGCTGCCTAAATTTTGGTGTCTGTGACCATGACATTATATACATAACTGATAATAGCTGCCCTGAGATTTTTGAGATTTTCGTGGTATTCAGAATTTTTGTGGGTGAATGACTGAGTATGAGGTTGCTGGTGAGATGGAAAGCACTGTAATGTTCGTGAAATGACAAATGTTTGTCTTCTTTGGTAGTCCAAATGATTAGGATATCCTCTATGTAGCGGCAATAGACCAGAGGCTTTATTTGGCATGTGGACAAGAGCTCCTCCTCTATATTCTCCAGGAATAGGTGGACGTATTGTGGTGCCATTTGATTTCCCATGGCAGTTCCAGTCTTTTGTATGTATAGTTCTTGCTCAAACTTGAAATAATTATGCATTACTATAAAGTGTCTTCTAGGAATGCTTTGCTAGCTGCAATGCCATCTTCATGTGGAATGTTGGTGTAGAGTGTTTCCACATAGTGGATAGAATGCAACACAACGTATTTCTCCCTGTCTACAAAAGAGATGTGGAACCTGTGCAAACATATGTACCACAGATAAGATGTCCATACCCTATTCCATCAAGGGCAAATCCTCCTGCAGATCATCTAATGTCTACTTTGTCAATGTGTGAAATATCCCTACCTAGGATTGTATGTAGGTGAGATAGGACAAACTCTAAGAAAATGTTTGAAATCTCATAGGTCCAGTGTGAAGAAGAAAACATGTTTGCAAAACTGGTCACAGCATTAAAGATCTCAGGGTGTCTGCATTGATGGAAAATTTTCAGACACAGAGAGAGAGAGAAATCTGGGAGTATAAATTGATGACCAAGTTTGAAAGACTGAACTGTGGCCTGGAGTGCACAATGCTTTGCTGATCTGAGAGTTAACACATACATTCCATATATGTAGCCATCCTTGGCTGCAGTCACAAACTCTCTACACACTAAATTTACTGGTGAAATTCACACATCAAAATATAAAATACATCTTCTACCACTTGGCCAGCTACAAAGAAATGTATGTACTGGAGTCTGAGGGATAATTCACATAGACAACGGTGACAAGAGTTTCAACTCCAATTGAATTTAAATTTAAAGGGGAACTCTCACCTCTATTAAAGTGCATCTTATTTTAAAGTTCCATCCAGTTTTTTTTTTTAAATGTAATGCAGTAAATGCTGAGATATAGCCTTTCAAATATAAGCCAGTGACGTCAGTGAAGGACAAGCTGTGGTACAGCTCTGCATCACAGCCTGTCAATTATCACCTCTTCCCCTCCCCAGTAGTGCCTCGTTCTCACTTCCTACTCTGATGGAGGCTTCCTCCATGTGAACTGGAGGAACTTTTGATCGAGCTAGCCATTGGTTCTATGCATAAAGCAAACAAGAGAGGCGATAAGGGGCAACCTTGTCTAGTCCCACTACGAATGGGGGAGCTCATGAAGGTGTGTGCCCGAACCAAAACCACAGCCGAAGGGTCAAAGTAAAGAGCTTGAATACCTCTAAGTACAGGGCCATAGAAGCCAAAAGACCCCAAAACTGCCCACAAATATTCCCAGTCAATGCGGTCAAAGGCTTTCTCGGCATCTAAAGATAATAGCATAGTCGGGATAGATTTAGCTTGTGCCGACTGAATCAAGTTCAAACTCTCCGGATATTGTCTGGGGCCTCCCTACCCATGACAAAACCAGCCTGATCCGGGTGAATCAGGCGAATCATGAGCTGAGAGAGTCGAGAGGCCAGAACTTTAGAGAAGAGCTTAATATACATGTTGATAAGAGAGATGGGGCGGTAGCTGGCGCAGGCAGTGGGGTCTTTACCCTCCTTCAGGATGACCACCTTACGTGAGGATAAGATCTCTGGTGGAGGAGGAGCACCATCCAAAAAGTGTTGAAAAGTGAGACCAATGGAGGGAGCAAGGACTTTTGAAATGCCTTATAGTAGGTGGCAATATACCCATCCGGACCAGGCTCCTTCGAGGGTTTAAAAGATTTCAAAACCTGAGTAACCTCCGCGGTCGTAATGGCAGAGTTCAGAGCACTGAGTTCCTCATGAGTTAAGCGGGGTAGATGGCAAGAAGTTAGGAAAGCCTTTAAGCAAGTGTGAAGAGTACTAGAGTGGGAGACATTACAGCCATCACAGAGAGCACCATAGAACTTTTGAAGGCCGAGGCAATCTGGGGGGTCTTGCTAGTGAGACTGTCTGGGTGTTGTACTATGGTCCTAATCGTGCAGGTCTTAATCTGTTTCTGAAGCTTAGAGGCCAACATTGCATCAGGTTTGTCACATTTTTCGAAGTACAATTGTTGGGTCCATTGAACCGCCCGCAAAACCTCTCTCGACAGCAACAGATTGAATTCACCCTTCAAATTGTTAAGGAGCTGGAGATTAAGAACAATAGGGTCTTGTTTATGGGATACCTCCGCTTTGTATAAAAGTCCTTCCAGTCTAACCTGTTCCGCTGCCCGTGTCTTCTTCAATAGTCAGACCAGGACAAATCGTGGATCTTAGCAGAGCATATTCAATCTGTAAGGGATTGGGTGGCAAAAAGATAGTCCAGTCAGGAGTATTGCCCATAAGAGTGTGAGTAGAAGAATAATCCCTTGTACGCGGATACAAAAGCCGCCAACAGTCAAAGAGTCTATGGGTATGGACCAGAGAGGTAAGAAGTTTAGATTTAGGTGGCAATGGGCTACCCGGGGGGGGGGGCAGAGCGATCTAAAATCGGGTCTATTAGGGCATTAAAATCACCACCAACCACAAGGGGAGAAGTCTGACATTGATCCAGAAGAGCCGAGAGGTGAGGAAAAAAAGTTAGCGTCAGGAACTGTGGGAGCGTAAACATTTAGCAGGGACAGAGGGGAACCCTGAACCTCACCCCGGACCAAGAGATATCTTCCTTTGGGATCACATATCACCTGTGTCGTCTGGAAATCTAGGGTGTTAAGAATCAAGATGGAGACCCCATTCTTCTTGAAGGGACCAGTGGAGTGGAAGCTCACATGGTAGTGTCTATCCCAGTACTTAGGGAGAGCTGAGGAACAGAAATGCGTTTCCTGAAGGAAAATTATATCTGCCCGGATAGGGACATAGTTTCTCATTGCCATTCTGATCTTCTGGGGAGTACTCAGCCCTTTAACATTATTAGTCACGATTTTTCAGCATCTCTGGAGGAGAGGAGAACGTGGGCGAATCGTCCGAGGAAGGAGTAACTGCCTCTTCCACCACAGACATGGGGAGAGTGTGGAATCGTCCAACAGAGACCTTGGGGTCAACCAGGAACACAAGAAAAGAAAGGGGAGAAAAAAAGGAGGGGAGAAGAAGAAAGTGGACACACACACACACACACAAAAGGGTAAAAGGAGGACCACAAAAGGAAGGCTAAAGGAGGAGGGGTACAAAGAGGGTATGATGGAGATCTCAAGGGAAGGGAACGCCAAAGGGTTCCAAGGTGATCGTCCACCAAAAAGAAAAAGAAATCTCCGGGGAGAGACCTACAACAAGGAGAACACGCACCGAACCCCAACCACCCCTAAAAAAAGAAGGAGGAAGGAGGTCACCCGCAATTTGAACCACATGAGGTGACAGCAGTATGTAAATATGAACCAGTTAGGTAGTGGTTAGAAAAGGGTTCCAAGAGGAGTACTGGAGCTACAGAAGAACCATAGTAAAACTTGGACACTTGTAATGTGATTTGTGTGGCACCCCGCACTCTCAGGGGGAGAGCCCCAACCTGGCTGAAAAAAATAGCTTCTGCACCACAGTTCATGCCCCCAGAACTGCTACATAGGATCCCAATCCCAAGGGGAAAAGGAGTTCTATAAAAAGAAAGGCAGGCTCAAAGGGACAAGGGAGCAGGGAAACAGACCAACCCTCCAGGGACACCCCCCCGGGACCCAGAGCGCCACACACATGCCACCAACTTTTCAAAAACTAGCGAAAAACAGGGAATACATGCATTGCACAGGTGGAGTGTAAACAATTACTGAAACACAGCGTATCAGTAGAGGGGTAGCATAAGATGAATCAATGGGAGTAAGTGCTCCCAGGGGATAGTCGTGCCCTTGGGACCCCAGGGCAGCAACCCACTAGAACCCCCGAGGGCAGGGGAGCTGGCAGATCACAGGTAAATACAGTCTTCCCACCAATGACCCCCACCCCACCCCGGGAAACCCAGGGAGGGGAAGTAGGAGGGCTAACTCCACTGCAGGAGGTGGACATCAAGCCCCGGGGTAGAGCGAAGCTATACATGAAGAGGACGGAGGAGTAAGGGAGTATTAGCAGGGGAAATTAAATAGATAGGACTAAGTGAAACCCAGTGATATCCCCCCCCCTCACAGTGGAAGGGGCAGCAACATGAGGTACACACTGGTCTGACTCCAATAAAGGGGTAGAAAGCGGACACCCCCAAGGACGGACCCAGGAGGCAACAGACCAAACTAGCCAGAGTATCTCCCACAGGGCAGTCGTGTTATAGGTTACCGGGTCGAGCCCGATAAGAAGAAGAGAGGACTTTCTGTGGCGAGATGCGCCAGAGTCGAGGCTCCTGGCACAGAACTTGCAAGGACTGATAGTGGAAGTACATTCTGTTGCGATAGAATGCAACAGGAATAATACAAAAGTATAACATGTAGGCGGGGATAGACCCCATCCAAATTTCACCAGTGTATTTCCATGCAGGACTCCCAGAGTAGGGCAGCGGGACAAACCCTCCCCACATGGGTAACAAGCTGTAGCACCCACCCCCGGTGAGCTGCCCGAGGGAACAATTCAGAGGGAAGCCCCACAGCAGAGGAAAGGTGACCCGCCACCCAAGGGGATACGGCCACATCAAAAAATAAATCGGTTGGGAAGGGGACAGGATCATAGGGAAAATCTTTGAGAGAAAGGGAAGTGAAAAAAAAAAGCAGAGTCCCACATGGCAACACAGCCCTCAAAACCTTAATAAGCAGCCAGCTCCGGTCTCCCCCGCATGACCCATCCAGTAAAGGGTAGGTCTTTCGCCAGGGAGTAGAAGAGTAGGGACCCAACCAGAGAGGAAAACCACCCCAGAGTTGAAAGACATCCCACAGGGAAAGACTAATGAGGATAGGGAAGGGGGTAGGCCCAAAGACACAACCCACTATGGGCAGGAGGTACAATTAATAAATTGGGAATTGGCAAAGGGAGGCAAGAAGGGAGGAGAGGAAAATTACCATGGTTAGGAGGGATATCCCGACACCAGGGGACATGGCAGAAGTACCGCTCAGCTGCATGAAGAAGGATCCAGCCTGGGGGTGATCCCAAAGAAGCTGCATCAACATAGGGCCCAAGATCCAAGGGGTCCGCAGCATCTCTCGGATATATCCCCACACTGTTTAAAGTGGTGAGGGGTCGCTGGCTTATTTTTAATACTTTGAGTGCCAGAGTGGTATGCTATGCATTGCATACCACTCTGGCACTCAGAGGGTTAATAGGCAAAATCACACACACACACACTCTCTCGCTCTCGCGCTCTTGCTCTCGATGTCTCATGGCAAATATTTATATTTAGTCCTACATACACACACCTGATGGGAACAACAGCTGGAGGGATATAAGTTGTTCATTCCTATTTTTGACTCCATGGGTCTTATGGTCAATAGAAAATGGAGTAATTCTGAGGCAAACCAACTGCATAAGACAGAGAAAATAAAATGTCCCCCATTGATTTAAATGTACTTATTAACCCCATTGAATGCTAGAGATGTTCCTAATGCATTAAAAGCCCCATGTAAATTAATGGGGATTGTTATTACTGCCTTGTGGTGCAGTTGATTTGCACCAGAAGTAATCTACTTTTATTTTGAAGATAAGGCCATGTAAAGTAGAGCTTTTTTTGTCTCCCATCGTCATTCATTTAGTATTTTGCAAATTAGCACACATAATTCCATAAGAACGCACAATATTCATAATGACAATGTATTGCCTTTGTAGTGATTATATTTGTCGTACAAATAATGTCCTTAGTTCCATGTGTTACATTGTATCCCAAGGTCATGGACCATGTAATCTTTGCACTTAACATATTTTTATCTGTTTTATGGCGATGTATGCCCTAATTTAGCAGAGATAATAAGTTGCTTGTTGATTTTTGCCTTTCCTTTGCATCTCAGACAGCTGTGCATAGAATGATTAATTATTGTTAATTCTTTTTCTTGTCCTGATGACTCTGGGAATGTTTAGAATATATTTAAGTTTATAAGTGGCCCTTGTCTGCCATCATGTTCATCTAATATTAATAGCACATTCATCTCTTGAATGAGGTCGACATAATGCATTGGGAAAATAAGATGGGAATATTGATCAGTTGCTTCATTGTACATAAACGATGAGAGAGACACTTATCAGTAGTAGAAGATCACAAGGGCAGTAAACCTTTTATTAAACCATACTAGCAATATTTCATGCCTTTCACTTTTAGCCAACAGGACACAATTCAAAAGTAGTTAATGCCAACAGTGAGAGGAAATATCCATTTCATGTTCCAATACTAATTTTTGCTTCAAGCCTGTATGAAAAAAAAAAGCATGCATATCACCATAATACCTCTCTGCCATTTGTAGAAGTGCATCAATGGTTCATCCACCACAAATGCTAAGATTTCTGCCTTCACAGTGTCCTTCTATCCTGAAGTTAATTAAAAAGAAAATGCAGCTAGCTGAAGCCGAATTCATCATGCATAGTCTTAATTCATCAACCGATGAGACGGAATCAAATCACCTACCACAACACTGTGTGTTTTTTCCAAGTTGGGTGTGGGCTGAAAAGAGCCCTTTCTTGCTCTTATGGTAAACTTTAGATACAGAATGGATGATTTGCCATTGGTTCAGAAATGAGACTATAACATCAATAGAAACAAGTTTCAGACATTTATTAATTAAAACCATTTGGGCTAAAACAACAGCATATGAAGGTTATCATAGACTTAGATACGTAGTTGGTGCTTTGGCTTATTTTGAGTCACTACCACGGTTACTCATAGACTCCTGAAGCAGGGATGTAGATGATAATTTTGTTCATATAGCATATGCACTTTGAATTAATCAGTTCATTAGACTTCATCCAATAAATGTATTTTGGATATCATTATGCATATGAGACAATCATTTAATGTCATTGCTGTGATGTATTCATATATGTCAGGCCCACCATCCCATACCTGATGATTCACACATTAAAGAGAGCCCACATAGGAAATAGTATCACATACTTCATGGTTGGAAGTAGGCTTGGGTCCTTTGTTTTATTTTTTTTTGTCAAGGGTAGATGCACTAAGGGCTGATGCAGTGGTAATGCATTTCTGGCTATGTGTGGCGAGTGAGACACACATTGCCATATGCACTAAGAATTAGTGTTGCAAGGGGAAGTGGGGAGCATCTCTTCATTAGCATGGAAGGCTGTCAAACTGCTGGCGGTGGGGAAGGGATACCCTCCCTTCCACATCGCCAGCAGTTCTACAACCCTGGGGTCTGAGAGCATTCTCTCTCTGCTCTCCTACTTGTCCACTGGGGAGTGGAGAAGATCCTCTCAACCTCCAGCACCACAAGCAGCATCATTCCTGTAACCATTTCAGTGCTGTAGGGATGTGCATTGTACACCCCTGTGGCACTGAAAGGGTTAAACAGCATATACATTTTTTTTTTTTAGATACCCTTAATTCAGTGCATCGGGTTTGATGTGCCACTTATTAATATTATTGGTAGTATGAAACATGTGGGCCATTCAGTGTTCAGCAGCGCAGGGCCACATTTACCAGGGATTATGGTATCTGCACTCAACCTGCCATAACATAAAGATCATCAGCAATGGTGTAATGGAAGAACTACACCCACATGCAGTAATATGTGGATACTCCTGGTTCTCAAACTGATCATTAGTACCCGCACATTACCAATAGCATCAATTTAAAGTATTGGTGTGCACCTTCTTATTGTTAACAGTACCCAGGAAATCCCTCTGAATTAATTTGTCTGACAAATGGCATAAAATTCACATGACTATATGCATGCAGCAGGAATGGACAGACCTACTAACCCTAATTGCTAACCTTAGAATATTGATCTGCACAATCTACACTTTCTTATGCTAGACAGAGAGTTTGCTTGATCACCCAGAGAGCATTTTATCAATGATTGTGATGAATGTAAGGAGAAAACAAAGTATCTAATATGTTCCATTCAGCTTTGTTTGTTAAAGACATACCTACTTGACTGTGTACTCATGTGAACAAGGACATATCAGAGACCCCACCTGATGAAGCATCCTCTGCCATCTGCTCGCCTTTCCAATCTTTGGCAAGGTGAGTAGATGGCAGCGGATGCTTCACCCAGTGGCATCTCTGACATGTCCTTGTTCAGACTAGTACACAGGCAAGTCGATATATCTTTATCAAGCAAAACTGAAAGGAGCATATTATATACTTTGTTCTCCTGTTCATCACAATAATTGATGAAATGCTCTTTGTGCATTTTATCAGTAATCAAGCAAACTCCTTATATAGCATGAGTAAGTTGTGCAGATTAATATTCTGTTTACTGTCAGATGGATGCTCTTGGTAATATACGGGTACTAATGATCAAGTCAAACTCCAGGTGCAGCTACATATTACTGCATTTGATGGCAGTCCTTCCATTGGGCACAGGTACCATAATCCCTGATAAAAGTGTACCTGTGATGCTCAACATTGGATGGTTCAGATGTTTCATACCTCCCAACATTTGAACTGGCTAAAGAAACACACCCTTGTATTTTATTAATGAGTGCCACACCAAGCCCGGTGCACATCCTGAAGAATTTTGTTATTCACCTGAATGAAGGGTATCTAAAACAAGCATGTGTTTAACCCTTTCAATGTCACATGGGTGTGCAATGCACAACCCTATGACACTGAAAGTGTTAAGGTAGGCAATGGCTTTCTCTGCTCTTTAGCAGAGACAGCAAAGTTTCCTCTGGCTCCATAGAGAGCTAAAGGGAGATACCAACATTGCCAACCTTAGATAAGTAATGATGGGACTGTGCCAGCAGAGGCTGCTATCGGAGTTTAGTGCATGTGGCGAAGAGCCACATTATTATATAAACACACCCACATTAATATGTCTGGTTCATTAACCTGCATTTCCATATGTAAATGAACAGTTGTCAGTTTGTTAAGTGCAGTATCATAAGCCTGTCAAAGGCAAAGCATATTCATGGCAATGAGGACGGAATGGTAGCTGGGGGATATGATGTTGGAGACATCTTCATGCATATTGGTGATGTGCCTTTGATACAGATCTGACACAACATAGCCATCCCAAGTTCTTATGAAATCTTAGTGCATCTCCTCCCATGACTTGCTGTGTGCACATCTCTGAATCCATGAGTGTGAACGTCTAGTGCTTGCATGTAGGCATCCTTCCTAAAGCATACCCTGGAAGTATGAGTTGAAAGACTCTCATAGGCAGTGATTTGTGCACTTATATTGTGTATTTCACCTTCTGTGGTCATCTTGGCCTTTTCCCCAAACATATAATTTTATTTGTTCCAGTTTTGACTTACTGGATTTGACTCTTGAACTTTTCTTTTCTGCTTTCATTTGACTTCAGCCTTTTTAGATTTTCTGATCAATTCTATCCTACATCAACTGATTTTGCCACTGAAATACCTCTAACACAATGAGGGAAAAAAGGGTGAGCCGAAATCCCTTAATTTCTTTCCTTCCTGTCTCTGGTCATACTGTGCATTGCTGGGAGCAAATTAAGGTTTCTGATTCCTCACAGACCACTGGCCGCAAGTCCTGGGTGCAAGCTGTTACCTTTCACTTAACATGTCCACTGTTTCTGCTGTTTTTCTTTGCAGAATTGTGCTCCAGTTTTTGCATTGTCTACACCTTGAGTTCTCTGTCTGGAACCCCATAATTTCTCTTAAGACATAAACCCATCAGCCAATAAAGTGTATTGATAGTATGCAACTTGAACTACATATGTAGTTGTCAAAACAGGTTGGCTTACAGTGAGATAGGTATACCAAACTAATGGTTAATTTCAGCAAATTGGAATCAATGGGGATGTTTTCAAAGTAAAGACATTTGGGAGGGATCAGAATGAGTATGAAATAAATGATAATTAACTGCTAGCCTTCAGGACTACAGAATACACAAGAAGAATCTAGAAATACATTTTAAAACCATCATATACAAAATAAAAGATTGAGCATCTTCAGTACAGGGCAAAAATCCACATATCTGGACATTGCCATAATGTCCATCTCAGACTCTTCTGTACATGCTGGGCAAATAGACAGAGCAGCTAAAATATTTACAAACTCCAACCCTGGGAGAGGATGCTCCACTCCCTGCAACATTTCCTTTAAAGGGGAACAATCACCTCTTAACATTTTTTAGCATAGATTTAGTTAATAATGTAGTATTAGGCAAGGTGTTTTTTTTCTAAATGTACCTACTTTTAAAGATATTTCATCTTCAAGCTGTGTACTTCCGCATAATGGGCACAGCACAGCTCTTGTTCACTTCCTAATTCTCCTCCCTCTCAGCTACTCCAGGGAGCTCATTCACACTTCCCATTGGTGTGGTGTGAATGTCTTCTATCATTAAATCAAGCTCCGGTTAGCATTATACTGCGGTTACAACCTCAGTATAATGCTAACTGGAACTTGATGTAATGATAGAAGATATTCACACCACACCGAAGGGAAGCGAGAACACGCTCCCTGGGGCATCTGGGAGGGAGGTGGGAGGAGAATTAGGAAGTGAACAAGAGCTTTGCCGAAGATTTAGCTTGCTACATTATGCTGAGCGGCAAAGCTTGAAAATGAAATATCTTTAAAAGTAGGTATATAAAAAAAAGATAAAAAAAAACTTGCCTAATGCTACTTTATTAACTAAACCTGTGCTAAAAAAATTTAAGAGGGGATTGTTCCCCTTTAATGCCTACACCTAATGGGGTGCATTTTGATTGCAGAAAATTTGCATCTATATAACATTAAATGTTCAACACAAACTTCTTCTTTGGTTGAAAAAATGTTAAGCATGTATCTCTCTTTGTTAGGAGTCATGTTAATTGACTTTCACCATAGAATAATTATATGTTGCGTTTATTAGTTTCAGTAAGATTGCATATGATATATACTTATTTAGGTGTATCTAAAATGCTAACAGAACAAATACTTAGCAAATTATTCTTGTTCTCTTTATTTTTTTGTCTTTCATTTCAGGCACAGTAATAGGTGTTGTCATTTATACTGGTAAGGAAACTAGGAGTGTAATGAATACATCAAATCCAAAAAACAAGGTGAGAAAATGCCATATACTCAGTCTGCATGTCTGTTGTGATAACTGTTAAATTAACTGTACAGCCTTATAATTAAAATATATAGTAGGTATTCTATACCAAGTAAAACAAGGGCAATCCTACTATTAGTATATGATTCATTCAAACGTTATTACAGAGCAAACTGATATTTAATATTTTTTTTATGTTTGTGGCCAGGTCATGCTGTTGAAGTCTATGGAGAGCTTTGGCTGCAAACCAGTTGATATCAATAGCTACAGCGCAAAAAAAGGGAATACGTTTCAGCCCATAAACAAATAGTGTACTATGTAATAAAATATAAACCTCTTTCAAAAAACAAATGGTCACTCATAAGAGAACATGTTAAAAAGTCACCAATCAGAATAAATCTGAAAACTCCAGCCACAATACTGTTTCAGCCCCTTGTTTGCCTTTTCCTTCTTGATTCAGTCTGGGAATTCTGTGGGGATTACTGAATAAGGTGTGATAAAGGTGATATAAATTGTCCAGTGTTATTCACTGGAGCTTGTGCACTAAGATCTCCTGAGCTTCAGAAATCTTAGTGCATAAACTCCAGCGAATAACATAGGAACTGGACAGTTTATCATACTGGGGACTTAATCTCCTTTTTAACACACCTTTATCTCACCTTTGTACATCTCCCCAGGTATCAAAGTATGGAAGTCTGTAGATTCTATTCATGAATGTCCTTCTAAAGGAATATCATAAATTAGGATGTACTCTCAGATTCACTTTTGTGATTAAACCAATAATTTTCTGAAGGATAATGAAGCTATTGGCTTGATTATTTAATGGACAGATTGGTATCCATCCGGTATTCTAATAGGTCAAAAAAGGGAGTACAAAGGGAGTGGAGTTGTAATGACCCATTACATCAAGTAAAAATCAATAAAATTAATCAAAACAAAACCAAAGAAGCTACAAGGTACAAAATTCTTAAATTATAGATTAAGTATTTTTTGTGATTTTGAATTCTTATACTGTTTTTCCCTTTCCATGACAGTTTTCGATAGTAACTCTTTTACCACAACTAAAATATTATCATCCTTCCATTCATGTTTAGTGCAAAAATGTTTGGGAACTGAATGTGATAATTCATTACATATAGTCCTGAGTAGGTGTTGCAGAACTCAATCATTCTTTCCATGCTCCCAACATACTGAATCTTACAAATTTGCAAATTAAAACATGTCACATTTTCCGACTGAAATTTAATAATATAATTAATTAGAAAAACATTCTCATTAGAGTAGTTTTGGATCTTGAATTTTGGATGGAATTCTTGACAACAGTGAGCAACTGACCCATGTTAAACTGTCAGAAACATATTGTATGGTTTTGTAATGTCTTTTGATTGACACATCCTTGGGAGAGTGGCTTCCTGTGTTACTCGGTGGAAAAAAACACTACAATATATATTCTACATGATATGTAAGCGATTTATTTATTTATTTTTTAAAAGATGGAAGCACTACTCCTCAGTGTTCATTGCCCAGATGCACAATCCTTTTCTAATAATAAGCAGAACAAAAGAGGCAGCACAACATTTCGGTCTAACCCCTGGACCTTTTTCAAGACATCCTGAAAAAGGTCCAGGGATTCAACTGAAACGTTGACACCAATAAAATTGCCACTGCGTGCTTAAGATGAAAAGTCCCACTGGTGCTCCAAGCTTGCACTCACTTACCCAATGTGCTTATTTTGGGCAGTCTGTCAGAAAAAGAACTATATATTTATGTATCTGGTCCCTTACATTTTCCCATTTACAAATGTACTACAAAGTGGTGTACCAAAAACTCCACACTGTGTGTTAAGGGTTGAGAACCCAAGTTTATCAAGTAAGCTTGATAAACCGTAAAAACATTTTATAAATAAATGAAAGCCACTTTATGGGTTTCTTGATCTGTGGCAACCATGCCCCAATGCTGGCAATAGGCATTGTTAGACAATCAGGGTGGAGCCCTAACAGTGGCCATTGGCAGAGGAAGTTTCATAGCTACAACCTACAGTATGTAGAGACGGAATAATTTAATAAAAGTGTGTGGGCATAGTAAATATTCTCCTATCAGTGATACTGTTGTCTATGTTGAAGTTTGTGTTCCATACTGACACCTGCCAATGTTACTGTTGCATTTACAGGCCTCTGACATATTCCTCTAAGTATAAAGCCTAGTTTTCTGATTGTATGGATGAATGATTTTGTTTGCATAAATAATCCCTCTTCATTGTCCCTGTCATAACTACCTATGTTTTTATTTTATTTTTATTAAATATACTACATGAGGCACTTTAAAGTGAACTTTAAAGTGCTTTAACCCCTTAAGGACCGGGAAAATCTGAGTTTGATTTGACTTAAGGACCGGAGCAATTTTGACTTTTTTGACTATGTCTTTGTTCAACCATATTTTCTCTTTAATTCCTTTTGTACACCCACATAAATTATATACTGTTTTTTTAAGCACAAGTAGGGCTTTCTTTTGATACCACAATTATATGAATACCTCATTGTTTAATTTGATTAAAATAGAAAAAAAGAGGAAAAAAATTGAAAAAAAACAACATTTTGCTTATATTTTCGTGTCAGGATTTGCATACAATTAGTTTATGACAAAAAAATACCCCTAAATATATTCATTTGCTTCTCCTGAATATAAGAATACCCCATATGCCTAGTATTTCAATCACTTCCTCACATTTACAAGGTAAATATTACAAGATGGATGCCATTATTTCCAACTTGTAATTTCTCAACAATTGGCATGTGAGCATCATAGCTTAGCTGACGGTGCCAGAACCAAAAATGTCCCACAAAGGTATATGTTTCTGAAAACTACACAACATAAGGTAAATAATCAGGAGAATTTTGGAGTTTTTCATGCAGCTATTTTTCCAGAAAAAAATTTCAAAATTGTGGTAATATTTTGTTTTTTTGCAGTTTTCACACTTACATTTCAATACTACTGTTGATATCAAGCACATGATAGGTGAAGATTTTTAAAAATGCATTGTTTAGTGTTCAGCTCCTTCTTCTGAGTACGGCAATACCCCATATGCATAGGTTTCTCAAGGTTTGGGAGAGCTACGGGGCCCAAATTGGAACATGCGCGTTTCCAGTTTCACACTTTGAATTTTCACAGCTTGCATCACTGGTGCCATGTCTCATTTGGGGCTGTGTAACAGTGATCCACTCTAAGATTTCCCCCCAAAAGTATATATTTTTGGAAAGTAGACACCCCAGGCTTTCATTTTATGTATGTTTTCAATTTTTTTACGCAGCCATTTTACCACCAATCGCTCGTAAATCTTGACGTAAGTTAAAAAAACAGCGTTTTTCACACTTGCACTTCAATGTTGATGTGAATTTCAAGCACATGATAGGTGAAGATTTTTAAAAATGCATTGTTTAGTGTTCAGCTCCTTCTTCTGAGTACGGCAATACCCCATATGCATAGGTTTCTCAAGGTTTGGGAGAGCTACGGGGCCCAAATTGGAACATGCGCGTTTCCAGTTTCACACTTTGAATTTTCACAGCTTACATCACTGGTGCCATGTCTCATTTGGGGCTGTGTAACAGTGCTCCACTCTAAGATTTCCCCCAAAAGTATATATTTTTGGAAAGTAGACACCCCAGGCTTTCATTTTATGTATGTTTTCAATTTTTTTACGCAGCCATTTTACCACCAATCGCTCGTAAATCTTGACGGAAGTTAAAAAAACAGCGTTTTTCACACTTGCACTTCAATGTTGATGTGAATTTCAAGCACATGATAGGTGAAGATTTTTAAAAATGCATTGTTTAGTGTTCAGCTCCTTCTTCTGAGTACGGCAATACCCCATATGCATAGGTTTCTCAAGGTTTGGGAGAGCTACAGGGCCCAAATTGGAACATGAGCGTTTCCAGTTTCACACTTTGAATTTTCACAGCTTGCATCACTGGTGCCATGTCTCATTTGGGGCTGTGTAACAGTGCTCCACTCTAAGATTTCCCCCCAAAAGTATATATTTTTGGAAAGTAGACACCCCAGGCTTTCATTTTATGTATGTTTTCAATTTTTTTACGCAGCCATTTTACCACCAATCGCTCGTAAATCTTGACGTAAGTTAAAAAAACAGCGTTTTTCACACTTGCACTTCAATGTTGATGTGAATTTCAAGCACATGATAGGTGAAGATTTTTAAAAATGCATTGTTTAGTGTTCAGCTCCTTCTTCTGAGTACGGCAATACCCCATATGCATAGGTTTCTCAAGGTTTGGGAGAGCTACGGGGCCCAAATTGGAACATGCGCGTTTCCAGTTTCACACTTTGAATTTTCACAGCTTGCATCACTGGTGCCATGTCTCATTTGGGGCTGTGTAACAGTGATCCACTCTAAGATTTCCCCCCAAAAGTATATATTTTTGGAAAGTAGACACCCCAGGCTTTCATTTTATGTATGTTTTCAATTTTTTTTACGCAGCCATTTTACCACCAATCGCTCGTAAATCTTGACGTAAGTTAAAAAAACAGCGTTTTTCACACTTGCACTTCAATGTTGATGTGAATTTCAAGCACATGATAGGTGAAGATTTTTAAAAATGCATTGTTTAGTGTTCAGCTCCTTCTTCTGAGTACGGCAATACCCCATATGCATAGGTTTCTCAAGGTTTGGGAGAGCTACGGGGCCCAATTTTGAACAAATATTGAATTTTCACATCTTGGTTAACTGATGCCATTACTCATTTTGGACTATGTTCCAGTGCTGCACTTTAGAATTTCCCCCCAAAAGTGTATATTTTTGGAATGTAGACACCCCCAGCTTTCATTTTAGATGTGTTTTCAAATTTTTTACACGGCCATTTTACCACCACTTTCTCATAAACTTGACGTAAGTAAAAAAACAGCGTTTTTCACACTTTGCCTTCAATGTTGATGTGAATTTCAAGCACAGAATAGGTGAAGATTTTATAAACTGAATTGAATAGTGTTCAGCTCCTTCTTCTGAGTACGGCAATACCCCATATGCATAGCTTTCTCATGGTTTGGGGGAGCTACGGGGGCCAAATTGGAACATGCGCGTTTCCAGGTTCACACTTTGAATCTTCACAGCTTGCGTTACTGGTGCCATGTCTCATTTGGGGCTGTGTAACAGTGCTCTTTTTTTAAGATTTCCCCCCAAAAGTGTATATTTTTGGAAAGTAGACACCCCAGGCTCTCGTTTTAGGTGTGTTTTCCAATTTTATACACTGCCATTTTACCACCAATCCTGTGAAAATTTGACGTAAGTAAAAAAAATTCAGCATTTTTCACACTTGCCTTCAATTTTGATGTGAATTTCAAGCACAGAATAGGTGAAGATTTTATAAACTGAATTGCATAGTGTTCAGCTCCTTCTTCTGAGTATGGCAATACCCCATATGCATAGCTTTCTCATGGTTTGGGGGAGCTACGGGGGCCAAATTGGAACATGCGCGTTTCTAGGTTCACACTTTGAATCTTCACAGCTTGCGTTACTGGTGCCATGTCTCATTTGGGGCCTTGTAACAGTGCTCTTTTTTTAAGATTTCCCCCCAAAAGTGTATATTTTTGGAAAGTAGACACCCCAGGCTCTCGTTTTAGGTGTGTTTTCCAATTTTATACACTGCCATTTTACCACCAATCCCTCGTAAACCATGACGTAAGTAAAAAAAAAAAAAAAAACAGCGTTTTTCACACTTAGGGTTGGCGGCAGTATACTGGGCTGCATACAAATTGGTTTGGGAAACAATTTCACCTAAAATGTCTTCCCCCAAAAACAAATAAAAAAAATGATCATGGGTAAATCCTTCCACATCAATTTGAATCCCTGGGTTGCCTGTGAATTCTGAGATTTGTGGGCATAAATTGATACCCATTCATTAGGATCCGGAGTGGCAGGTGTTGGGGCATTTCTTTGGGCAGGTCTTTTGGCAGGTCTTTGGGCAGTTGCCAGGGCAGCTCTTGGGGCAGCACTTGGGGCATTTCTTTGGTAGGTTTTTGGGCAGATCTTTTGGCAGGGGCTGGGGCAGTTGCCAGGGCAGCTCTTGGGGCAGCACTTGGGGCATTTCTTTGGGTAGGTATTTTGGTAGGTCTTTGGGCAGTTCTTTTGGCAGGTGCTGGGGCAGTTGCCAGAGCAGCTTTTGGGGCAGTGCGTCTTTTCTTGACAGAAGGCCCAGCGTCATCACTAGAGCTGCTCTCACTTTCTGAAAACTGCGCTATGTCAAAATCTGACGCAGTGTCTGTTGCCTCAGAGTCAGACGCCAAAAAGGCATACGCCTCTTCAACGCTGTACCTGCGCTGCATTTTGCCCACTAAAAAAGCTTTTTTTTTTCTTGCGCTATCCCTAAACCTAAATCTAACCCTAAAACTTACCCTAACCTACGTATATCCTGAACCTACCTAACCCAAGTGTACTACCTATCTAAACTGCACTTATTATATATATTTTTTTTTTTTTTTGGGGGGGGGGGGTTGGGGTTTTTTGGGGTTTTTTTTTCTTACGCTATCCCTAAACCAAAATCTAACCCTAAAACTTACCCTAACCTACGTATATCCTGAACCTACCTAACCCAAGTGAACTACCTATCTAAACTGCACTTATTATATATATTTTTTTTTTTTTTTGGGGGGGGGGTTGGGGTTTTTTATTTTTCTTACGCTATCCCTAAACCTAAATCTAACCCTAAAACTTACCCTAACCTACGTATATCCTGAACCTACCTAACCCAATTGAACTACCTATCTAAACTGCGCTTATTATATATATTTTTTTTTTTGGGGGGGGGGGGTTGGTTTTTTTTTTTTTTTTTTTCTCCCCTAAACCTAAATCTATCCCTAAAACTTTCCCTAACACACGTCTACACTAAACCTACCCAACTACCTACCAAAATACCTAAACTATATTTATTATATAAAAAAAAAAAAAAAATTTTAAAAAATATTAAAAAAAAATTTAAAAATTTTTTAAAAAATCTAAAAAAATTCAAGGGGGATGGGGGGTGTCCCACAGATCAGAAAACACTGATCTGCAGCAAATTGATCACTCCAAGAGTGATCAGATGGGGGGGCACTTATTGATCACTGTAGAACAGTGATCAAAGGGTTAATTTTCTTTATTTAAACATTTTTTTTTATTTTTTTTTTTACAGGCACACTGGAACACCATCTCCCTCTGTCTCTCTCCACCTTAGCAGTATGCAAGGTGGAGGGAGGCAGAGAGATCTGACAGGGACAGTATTTACAAATACTGTCCCTGTCTTTCAGGTTTTGCAACATGTGATTCGCTTTTGAAGCGAATCGCATGTTGCAACAATGTTTCAGCCGCTTGTTACTAAGTGTCCCGATACCGGGACACTTAGTAACAAGCGGCTTGAACTCTTCCATCGCTCCGTGCGGCCGCGATGGAAGAGTTTAACCCTTGACGTACCAGGACCGTCAAGGGTCGTTCGGTCACATTTACCCTTGACGGTCCTGGTACGTCAAGGGTCGCTAAGGGGTTAAAGAGCTAAGCACGGTGGCTCAGTGGTTAGCAGTGTTGCCTTGCAGCGCTGGGGTCCTAGGTTCAAATCCCACCAAGGACAACATCTGCAATGAGTTTGTATGTTCTCACTGTGTTTGCGTGGGTTTCCTCCCGGTACTCCGGTTTCCTCCCACACTCCAAAAAACATACTGATAGGTGAATTTAGATTGTGAGCCCCAATGGGGACAGGGACCAATATGAGTGTAAAGCGCTGCGGAATCTGTGTGCGCTATATAAAATAAAGAATTATTATTATTATTGTCAACCTATGTCAAGTCTAGATTCATTAGAAATAATTTAAATATGCCTGTTTGTTGTATTAGCCTGTTTTTGAGCGATTTATATTGACGTTTTCCAAACACAGTATGGAACAATATGCTGATTTCCTCTACTTGAGGCCAAACTTAATTGTTTACTGCACTTGTAGAAAGGACCTTAGTGTGGGGATTCTGCCTAGATTCATTCACAGTATGCGGTAATATTGGCCCAGCACACAAACTAGATAGCCAGGACATGCTCCCAACAAATAAATGTTAATTTCTCAAAAACTAGAAATGTTACAAACAAATGGCTACCACAGCATATAGACAGTTTTTAAAATTAACTAAATTGGACTTAAACAATAACATCTAAAAATGAATAAAGGTTAACCCCTTAACGACTGGCTGTGCAGGCACACGGCGCTCACTAAATGACCACGGAGCATTTTTTTTTTATTTGGCGATCCGACTCAGGGCTCCCCGAATGTCGTGCAGCCGCACGGGGAGCCCTGAAATCCATGATGGTCCTGGTACGTCATGGGTCGTTCAGTGACTTTTTCCCGTGACGTACCAGGACCGTCAAGGGTTGCTAAGGGGTTAAATACACTGTACTACATGCTAGCACCTTAAAGGCTTTTTGTTTCTGAGGCCTAAAATCTAGTCTGCTCTGAGGGAGCAGCCAATACTGCCTTTTCCAAGGCTCTTATTGATTGTCCAGGATTTTCTGTGAATGGGCTGAAATATGACAACTGCATTTATGAATATGAGAATGGTGGGCACTAATAACTATTAATTAACTGACTTTAACTCTTGCCTCAAAACACAAACAGCATTAATCAAATGCTCTCCAAATCAGGAAAATGTGCACATGCATTAAAAACTTTAGGATTATATTCTAGTTATATAACCTAATATAATACAGTTTTGCATATGCTGGCTTATAAGTATGTAATATTTAAAGATATATCAATCTATTTGATGTTTTTGGGTTAGTATTCCTTTAAGTTTATATGTCAACTTTCGACTCTTTTGGGCCATATGCTTAAAATTCAAAGTGGAACAATTCAAGGGAAAAACAAGCTTCACTATGCTGAACAAGTCAACATTCCTATAACCTCTTGATTGCTTGAGATGTCTCAACTCCTTACAAAGCACTGCACTGATAATCTCTCTAGTCTTCAGTGGGTTAACCCTTTGAGTGACAGGGGGTATGCAACACATTGCAAAGCAATGCATTGCATACCCCTCTGGCACTCAAAGGGTTAAAAGACATATATAAATCAGTGGGAATGATTTGCTTCCATTTGGTACAGCTGGTTTGCCCCTGAATAGTACTAATTTTTTTGTGCATATGACGCTTCATTTGACATATAATGACATTTAAATTATGCAGCTGCACTGTATTAAAATATGCTATAAACCTTTTAGTGCCATAGGTATGTGCAGTGCACACTCCATTGTTTCTCAAAGGGTTTACCTGACCACCTTTATTATCTTATATAGTTGGGCTTTTAGATTAGTGTTTCATAAAATGCATTTTAGTCCTATTCAGCACTGAAGGAGGAGTTAATGTGACATTTTGTCATTTGGATAATGAATCATCTATTGAAGGGTCTCCAGAAATGGGGAACAGGATGGCTTAGTAATTTGCCTCAGGAAAGCAAACCTGTCAATATCTGTCTGAAATCGGCAGCTAGTGCTGAACGTTGACGACTGTTTTGTTAAATGTGTTGATGGTCCCTGCCAGCATAAAATGTCCATCACAATTGTCTATTTATCACCAAGACTAGATTACCCTCAGGATAGAGAAGGGCCACATTAGTTGTTTAGAGTCTGAAATCTGTCCGATGAGCCGCCGCCTTACAAATAGTTTAGATCCTTTGTAATTAAACCTCAGAAAAAAAAAAAGGTGACCAAATTTGGATAAGTAAAATGGTCTTATTTATTTCTCTTAAAGTGAAGAATTACATAGAGAGGGAGATGTAAGCATTGAGTAATGAATTTAACCCTTTGAGTGCCAGAGGGGTACACAACGCAATGCACTGCATTCTCGTCTGGCACTCAGAGGGATAAACATTATTTATTGGCAAGACCGTATGTTGTGTATTCTATATCTATCATCTATATGTCTGTGTGTGTGCCTGTCCTTTCACAGTTTGGGAAGAATTAACATATGCACATTCTAACCAATGTAGTTTTTAAACAATTTGCCAGTCATTTTTTTACATATATTTTGCATGTGTCGGCCATGTTCTTATTCCCATTTTAGTGACATTATAAAGTCATCCATATGTTGTAGTAATAATACATAGCATCACCTCAGTCTTCACATTTGTTTTTAACCCATGGGACATTGAGAAGAATTCACACAATTCTTGAGCATACTATCTGTACCATAGAATAAAAATATTCCCCAAATTCCCTTTTTATTCAAATGGGGCTGTTAAGGCATTGAATGCTAGAGGTCTCCAGTACATTACTTTGTAATGCAATGTAGACATCGCTAACATTCAAGGAATAAATTCGAATCCATTAGAATTTTTACTTGTCCGCTATGCTACATTTGGTTCCCCTGGAAATGCTCCAATGTGTTGATTGCCAATCTTAATACCATATAAGAAAAATAAAATGTCACATTGATTTAAATGGGTCTTTAAAACATTTGCGTCACAGTGCACTGGAGACCACTAGCGTTCAAGGGGATGAAAAGATCTATTTAAATCGGTGGTTATTTAGGGAATTTTTATTCATTTTCTGTGGTGCAGTTTGTTCTAGAATTGTTCCACTTTGGTTTTAAATGTATGGGCTAAAATCCCTGTTTCTTTATATGGAAGTCCTAGCAGCAACGTGGGCCGTCCCCTCGTAGCCCCTTCTACAACTGACTAGGGCAGTGTTTCTCAACATTAGTCCTCTGGGCATACCAACAGGTCAGCTTTTCAAGATATCCCTGCTTAATCACAGTTAAGTAATGAGTGGCTCAGTCATTGTGATTAAGCTGTATGGCCTTAAATAGGGGTATCCTTAAAACTTGACCTTTTGGTGTGTGCCCTTAGCACCTGAGCTGAGAATCACTACATTAGGGGATGAACAAGAAACCATAGGCAAGCATATTCCCCTCTCATCTCCAAACATCAAACTAGTTCATGCTGTGTCTCCCATTCACCCCATAGCTTGACATTGGGGCTTGTTAAGTACTAGCCTGTGATTTCCATTGTATATGCAAAATACATAGGTCATACATTTATGGTGGTTTGTATTTGTCCCCTATAACACAGCTGGTTTGCCTCAGAATTGCCCCATGTTGCCAGTACACAATTCTTTGGAGACCCTCTCTATCATTCAAGGAGTTTAAGTCCCTGTTGAAGTTCACTCAATTTTTTTTTATCATTGTGCCCTTTCATTGTTCCCTTTCTTTCTTTATGCATATGTGTCTGGGTTCCTTATTTAACTGTATGTGCGCCCCCCCATCCCCTAATCTAAGAAGTACTTGTGATGATGGAACATGCTCAGGTGCAATGGTGGCAGACTGATGTTTTTATGTCATTCTTAATAATAATCTACTCAAAGACCAAGGCTGTCAAGAGGGAAATGATAATACAAATTGCCTACAGCAATTATTGCAATCTCTTGGGTGTATTGATTTGTGTTTCTAATAGGAAAAAAGATGCTTTAGTACGTGTCACTAGTCAAGACAGGTGATACATGATTTTATGTATATTGCAAATGCCCACTACAGCTTAACCCCTTCTATGCCTTAGTGTTCTGTTGATTAAAATTTTCAAATCATAATACATTTGGCTATATGTATAACGACACACGAGAGCAATTCTGGGGCAAACCTTCTACATCATAGGGAACAAATAAAAATTCCCATTGATTTAAATGGAACGTTTTACCCCTTGGAAGCTAGGGTATTTTTATGCAATAAGATGAAGACCTGTGTAGCATTTAGTGGGTTAATAACTCACATGAACTGTTTAGAAAGTTGTGAGAACAAAAAGGGAGAAACAGGATGGTCGCACGTATCATGCACTGCGAGATTGTCACGTTGCTACATGTTGAAAGACTTAAATGGTCGCACGCTCGTCTGCATGTGACCATTCAAAAGTAAACCAACATGGGGTGCCCTTAGTGCCTCATATCAAAGAATACTTCACAACCACCAGCTAAAAACACCTATTGAGTGGGTACTTCTAAATAATGTTGCTGGCGTATTACTTATTATACTCCTCTGCATAAAACGTTTGTCAAGCAAGTTATCTTTTATGTAACAAAATTATTGAAGGGCTGCAGTTCCCACTGACTTGCTCTCCAAAGCATTACATACAAGTAAAGAGGAAGCACCCAATGATGTTGTATCACCAAGCAATTAGGTATACAATATAGAGTAGGTAATGTACTCTTATTCTTGTATGGTCAGAGAATCGACAGGCTTCCAAGCAGAGATCTTACCCCGTGTCTGTTCAGAGAGCCACACATCATGAGCAACAGAAGATGGCTGCTTTCCTCGTAGTAATGTTCCAATACAGGTTAAAAAAAAGTAAATAAATAACTAATGTAAAACAATAAAAAATATCCTTTTGCGTGTTTGCTGCAAAAATTAACCACTTTATAAAAAAAATATCTGCATATGGTAAAACAAAGGAGATCAGCCACATGAATCACAGTATTTAAAAGTGTGTCAGATCACCCATTGGTTTAGCTTGACAAGCCTCTCTAAGTGACGTGCAATTTACATTAATTACTATGAGACATAGTTTGCTGATAACACAACAAATATCTGTCTGAAACGAGACTCCAAGTAAGTAGTAAACATAGCATGTAAGTATCAAAGAGAGCGCTTTGGCAACACAAACCTAAAGGATAATTAAGCAACGAAACAATGTTCGCTGATATGCCTCCCACCCGGTTATAACTACTGATACTGGGAAGATTCTTAGTTGGAACACTGGATATCCAAGTAAATAACAGATGGGAGGCAATCCACTGGGACACGACAGCCAATAAAACCAGCCCTCAAGAATAGACATAAATACATACACATATATGGGTAAATATAATATATGATGACAGTGAGGCAGTCTGACAGCTTCACATATTTATTTATATCAATTTTGGGCCTATGTCCCTATTTAAGTATTCATTTGTGTATGTATATGTGTTTGATCTTTGGCAATCTTTTATTGGCTATAGTCTTCCCATGGACTTCCTCCCATCCATGATTTACTTGGATATCCAGTCTTCCATCTAAGGATCTTCCCAGTATCAGCAGTTATATCCAGTTGGGAGGCAGATCGGTGGACAGTAATGATTTATTCCATTTTGCATTGCTTATTCTATATTGAACATCTAATTGCTTGCTGATACTTCACCATTGGGTGCCTTCTCTTTTCTTTTGTTTTTCACTAGGACATTGGAAGATTTGTATTTGTCCCCTATGGTGCAGTTGGTTTTGCCCCAGAATTTCTACACTTTGCCATAATACATACTGCCCATCCTGTTTTAAACCTTTGAGTGCCAGAGGGGGTATGCAGCACATTTCATCGCAATTTCACATTTCATCCCCTCTGGAATGCAAAGGGTTAAGTCATGACACATTTAGCTAAAACAATAAATGTTTCTGACACATTTGGTAGGCCAAGCCCTACTTGATGAATGTGTGTGTTAAGGAGTGTCCTGTTCGAGGAACAGAAATTCCTCTGAATAAAAAGCCCATCCCTTACCATACAATGGCCTGAAAAACATATTGTCCACTATGACTTTTGCTTGGTTCCCTGGTTCTAGAGACTGCATCTGGTGTATTTTATGTCTAGGAAGGTGGACCTGATAGTAGTTGGCAAGATACCTTAATCTATTTACGGTAGGTTTGAAATCTTCTGAGTTGAAATCTTCTAAGAGCACTTGCAATTTGCCTTTGAATTTCAAAAATTGAAGTAGAGGAATGTTCCAGTAGGTGGAGATTGAGGGCTAGGAGTTCTGCCACCAAGAGTCATGTCTTTATCAGTAGACATTACATCTAGGTCTAACTGAAGGTGTTAACTTCTGAACCAAAGCAGAATGGCAAAACTCATAGTGTCCATTAAGATTTTCTGGCCACGGCAATTATTGTTAGGTGTTGTTCTTTTTCCTTTAAGCATGGTTCCACTATTGTGTGACAGCATGCCTGTTCACAACCACTGCCATAGACATTTATTACACATTGGACTAATTTGGAGATTTCCCCCGTGCTAAAAGAGTTAAATGTTTAATTTGTGCGAAAGAGAAGCAGAACATTAAAGTGCAATTAATTACACGTTTGTAAATTTAATATATTCATGTTTTTTATTTTCTATTCCTGAGCCTTTTGGGCTTTGGTTTGCTTAACATTGTAAGAACCAGAGTGGTGTTTACAGTTTCCTAATATCATACATCTCAAGCAACTTTACATTTGTAGCTGCTGTTACAATTATTTCTAATATTCCAGGGTGTCCAGAGTACACTGGCATCAAATATATAGTTTTAAGTATATGCATGACCTGTACAGACCCCAACTTAACAGGTGTGCAAAAGGGTATTTTTCAACTGTTTCAACTCAAAATTTATTTTTGATAGGGGCAAAATTACCCCATGAAATGTCGCCATGTATCCATATTTTCTTCTTTGTCCCTTCCCACAACATTATAGTGGGTATTGTCTCTGCCCTCCAGCTGGGTAGGACCATTGAAAACTTAAAAGGAGTATCCTGGGAGTCATTCCACAGATTCCAATAAATTATGCACAGACTGCCTCTGCAAAGCAGTGACTAGTGGTATGCCTTTGCTGTTTCAGGATTTCCCATTACAGATTAAGTCCTCTATGCAGGAAACCTTTAAGGCCATGCAAGACTCATTAGCCAAGTAGAAAAAGATCAGGTTCTGACCCTGGAGAAGGTACATCTTCCTGTCTGGAAGAAGATGAAGATTTGTACCCAAGTTTAGTAGACCAAGATTCAAAAATCTCTTCAGATTAGGTTGGGCAAATAATTAAAGATATCGGCTCCTTCAGCCTTGAAAAGTGTACCCCTTCTTAAAGAATTTATGGAAGACCTTGAGACTCAATGAGACCTGAACATCATGGATGCTACCTTTGTGGGAAACAAGAAATCATCACCATTTTTCCCCATACATCACAGAATGGAGTATGAGAGGGAGAACATCCAGCGTCTCCAGAAGATTTCACAAGATGTGCCTATTCATGGAGGCCCAGAAGGACACAAAGCAGAGCAATTCAGTCAGTTCCTTTGGATCAGAGGGATATAGGCATTTACTCTGTCTTAATTGTAACTGGAGTGCCTGGAGGTTTAAAAACTATCTGGGGTCTAAAGATGATCATCCAATTTTTAAAGCAAAAACACTACCAGGTGTAATCAACCCTGTCAGTAATCAAGGAGGTCCCTACAGGGTCCTTCCTCACCACCATAGATCTTCAGGGTGAGTATTATCATATGCCCATAAGACTTTCTCCACAGAAATACTTGAGAGTCGCTGTTTTGAAAAAACGCTACCTGTTCAGGGCTTTTCCTTTTAGCCTATCTTCATCCACAGAAGGTTTCACCAAAGACCTGGCAGTCTCCATTGCAATCTTAGGGGAAAAAGGAATCAATATAATACCCTATCTGGATAATCCTCTCATTGTATCAAATTCATACAATCAAGCTATCGCACATGCCACAGAATTTCTCAATCACCTTATTTCTCTAGATTGGATCATAAAACGAAAAATAGTCAGCTTCTTCTATCTCAAGCCATAGTGTTTTTAGCGTTCTACCTTGAGACAATATGAGCCAAAGCCTATCTTTCTCAACAAAGGATATCCAGGATAAGAAGCTTGGAAATTCACAGGGTTCTATCCTCATTCATACATATTGCCTCTGGGCTGGGCTCCAAATGTATCATCTGTGCCCAATTAGATTGTTTTAACCTATAGTTTGTGCTGTAGGATTTTATATCTGAGTATTGTGTCTTTCTTTTGGTTAACCAAGCTCGTCTCTTGATCTCAAGCTCTTTCCATCTCGATTGGAGATATGCCCAGTTAATCAACCAAACATCTGATGCTAAGATACTATTTAAATGTTCTCATTATGTGCGGCTCCTGTTTGATTATTGTCTTTGATAAAGCAGCGGGTATACATTGCGAACTGCATTAGACTGATAATTTTCATTGTTCCATTATTGGATCAGCAATTTTTGTTTTTATAAGATATTCAATAAATACTTCTTTTATAGATATAGCCATCCCAACAGATTTTTATTTTCAGTTTCATTTTTCTACATCCTTTTATTTTATTTGACTTTATTCAAATTCATTTTATTTTATTATTTCTTTTACTGTTTCTGCTTATCATCACACATTTTTTATTGTTTATATCAAGCAATTTGAAGTGGAAATCAAACAGACTTCAAAATCACGTTTCAATAGCTGTTACAGTTACAGTTACAACAAAGGATATTGGGTGACCCAAGTGGAGATGTGGTTTTATCGCCACTTGCCTGTTAAGTCAGAATTGCTTCTGCTCATCACTTTTGTAAGTACTCAACTACTTTTATATATGTGATTTTCTCTGTGCGTACATTCACTATTGGGCTCCAGGTATGTTTCCTGTTCCAACATAAAAAAACACACAGGACACAGTCGAAACCTGAACAAGGAGCAAGGATCCGGCAAGCCAAAAGGAACTACATAAACCCAGACATGGAGTGGGCAAGAAACCCCAGTCAAAATCTTGCCAGTCCTTTTTTCTGAAAAAGGATATACTAGAACTAGAGAGGGTACAGCGGAGAGCAACAAAATTAATTAAGGGAATGGAGGACTTGACATATGAGGAACGACTAAACAAACTTGGTTTATTTACTCTAGAGAAAAGAAGACTAAGAGGAGACCTTATCACATTGTACAAGTATATGAGAGGTCAATACAAGGATCTCTGCGGTAAGCTATTTATTCCAAGGCCTGATCAGGTGACCAGGGGACACCCCTTGAGATTAGAGGAAAGGAGGTTTAAACTGAAGCATAGGAAGGGTTTTTTTTCACGGTAAGGTCTGTTAAATTGTGGAATTCATTGCCCAAGGAGGTGGTTAAGACAGATACAATGGATACATTTAAAAGAAGAATAGATACATTTCTTTCAAAAGGGAACATACAGAGTTATGCTGTTTATCAGTAGGCTGATCAGGAAGGTCTGATAAAGACTAATTTAATTGATAGCAGGAAAGCTATAAAATTCTCAGTTACTGGGGTATGAGGAGAAGGTTGAACTTGATGGACTTGTGTCTTTATTCAACCTAATTCACTATGTTACTATGATCTGGGTAAGAAATTTTTGAAGGCCATCTCCAAATTTATGCCTACCATTAGAGAAATGATTCCCCCATGGGACCTCAACTTATCCCTAGATCAACTTTCTGTACATATTTTATACCTATTGATGGGATTCCTCTCAAGAATCTTACCCTGGAAACCATGTTTCTAACAACCATCACTTAAGTCAAAACTGTTAACAAATTGCAATCCTTCTCATGCTGATTACCATATTTGGTCACTCATCAGGATAAGATAGTTGTCAGAACCAAGCCATTATTCAGGTCCAAAAAAGTTTCGGATTTTGATCTCAATCAAGAAATGATTCTTCTATCCCAACCAAAAGGGGACAGAGAAAAACGGTTTCATGTTGTGGACTTGGTAAGATGTATTAAAAGTTACCCAGAAAGAACCAGAGATTTAGAAAATCAGTTAATCTATTCATTTAGTTTCAAGGTAAACTCAGGGGTCTTCCATCTCAAGATGGCTCACTGACTGTAGCTTTCAGGGTTTCCCTTAAGCTTAAAGGTCCTTCTATCTAAGCAATTTTCACATCCTGGGCAAAAATGCTACTGCCACCGCTATAAAAATCTCCGGAGATGCTGCTTAGGCATCCATCTCAACCTGAAGAATTATCAGTTGCATGTTCAAGCTCCTCTGAGCCTACATTTGGAAGACAAGTCCCTCCGGCAGTGGTTCCAGTTTAAATGTTAGGATATTTCCTTATTTTAGTAGTTTACAGAGGCCTGTTGCCTAGCATCTTCTATTTCTTTCGGGAATCATGTCCCTCCTTTTTGCACTTGCTTCTGTATTCTCCCAGCCTCTTTTTTGGTGTTGGTACAGCTTTAAACGTCCCACTGTAATGGTGTGGGAAGGGACAAGGAGGAAAGAGGTTAATTTTGCTTACTGATATTCATTTTTCATCTGTGTTCCCCACGGCACACCCTGCCCTTATTATTTATGCTCTTTGTACAGCCGTGGCAACAGGAAAACTGAGCAATAACTCCTAGGATGCTCCTTTTAAGTTTTCATGGAGACAATACCCACTATAATGCAGTGGAGGGACACAGAGGAAAAGGGAATACTGACAAGTAAAATCCCCCTCTTTCTGAAAGAAAATAACCTAATACCAAATTGGTCGAAGTGTCTTCCTACAAAAAATTGTCACAAATTGGATTTCCATTAAATGTAATGTTTTAAGAAAGATTTCATAAATTTACACTGAAGACCATTAATTTTATAGAATCTCCCAAAACCTTACTGTAAGAAACAATAATGGGGCCAAATTACAAACACTCCACATGCTGAATCCATAGGTACACATTAGTATGTTACACAGGCCCAAAACTGGTAGCAGCACTTAACAATAGTTATGACTGGTAACTTCATTGCAATTCAAAAAATGCATACAACATAATTTAGAAGGCCTGTCTACTCTATAGCAAAATATCCACAAAAGCATACATTTCCTAAAAAGAATATTGCCCAGCAAAAAAAAAAAAATTTCAAGCAAGGAATTTTTACAAATTTACTCGAAACTCACATACAGGGCCAATTAAACACTTTAAGCTTAGATTAACAAAAAAATTTAGCATTACTATACATTTCACATCTTGGATACTAAAGATGTGGGATAGTAATATCTGCCATAAAGTAGATTTCCGAGTCTTCATTATTGTAAACCTAAAACATTGTGCTATGTTTAATAACTTACTTTTATATAGTTCAAAATATAGTCAATGTAAAAGGATCCCCCTCCTGCCCCATCTGGCCGCCTCCCACTGAATCTGCAATCTGTTCCTGGGACCAGATGGATACAGCGAGGGCCAAACTTCAGTGAGTAAGTATAAGGAAAATACTGCCCCCCCGAAAGAGGGCAGGATTTTCCTTTGCTTACTGAAGTTTGTCTCTCGCTGCTCTCCATCCGGTCCACAGAGGAACCATGAAGGGGCGGGAGGGGGATCTTTTTTACATTTAATATCTTTTGAACTACATAAAATTAAATTATTACACTTAGCGCAGTGTGGTAGGTTTATGATAGAGAAGACTCAGATCTACTTTATTGGAAACATTACTGTCCCTTTAAGCTGTTGGAGAGGTCTCTAGCATCCAAACGGATAAGAATAAATATAATGCACCTCTCCCTCAGCCTCCTATTTTAGCTGGGCTGAGGATGTGGTGGTTATATGAGCTTTAACCCTTGAATTCCAGAGAAGTGTCTGCACTTAAAGTGTTTAATTGGCACTGCATGTAAAACCTTCCTTACACTACAGGTCCAGGTTAGTTAACAATTACACAATTGTTCATGTTAGTGTACGTATATAATAATGTAAGATGGCATTGTATGAGCCCACTTACATTTAACCAACCAGACGCACATAAAATTTTGCCTTTAATCTCCCCTAGCGTCGCAACACCTTGCATGGGCTGAGGGTGATGCCATTCTCCGCATGGAAGGGTTTTATGGCTTTGCCCAGCTGCATCTGCCATCGCACATGCGTCTGATTTGGTTTCTTCACTTTTGGGGTTGCTGGTATAGGAACATCATGTGACACATAGATAAAAAAAAATGTTGTTGTCATTAAAATATGACGTCAAAGAAATGTGTCCATTAAAACAAAAAATGGTTGGACGTAACTTTCTTTTATAATGGCAGGAAAAACTTTCTCAGGCTGTCACTCATGTCTGGGACCCTGTGTAGGGTTGTTTTGAGTTCCACTCTGTATGCAGTGCCGCTAAATACAGTGAAGGTAATGCAGAGGCCAAGGAATATTTTTATATATTTTTTTATATCTGTTCTTTTCAAGTTCCTTTGGCGTGTGTGCTTGAGTTTTACTGATGGCAAGAGTGTGTGTGTGTGTGTGTGTGTATATATATATATATATATATATATATATATATATATATATATATATAATATATATATATATATTAATGTTTTACTTTTTTTCCTAAACTGTATTGTTTTAAGGCACCAGCTTGCTTATATTAGAAAAAGATCTATTAACAAATATTAAATAAGAAAACAAATAGGAGCAGGAGGCAGAATTGAGATGGTGGCTGGCGCTGTGCTGTTTTAATCACGCAGCCTGGTGTTTGTTATATTTTAGAGAACAATCTATTTTTATCTGGGCTATTTTCGTTATTCAAGTGTCAAAGTTAAAAACACATTGCAGATTTATTACAATGCAACAAATGCTTTCATTGCCTGGGGAAATAGACACATAAGCCAAATAATTTCATTTTCCGAGCAGAATAATAATTTGCATTCTAAATGGAATAAGGACAGAATGCTGTTTTATTTATTTATTAGACATAAGTTTCGGTCACTGCAGTGGATGTTTCCATAGAGAACATTGGGGATAATGGTAATAATACAAGACAATGGGCTCTAGTCAAGTTAACATTTTGCTTGCCAGAGGGGTACGCAATGCATTGCTTTGCAATGCTTTGCGTACCCCTCTGGCACTCTGAGGGTTAAAGGGATAGTAATATTTCACAAAAAAGCAGCTTCTATTAATCTTTGTAGTATTTGGGCCATAGAGATTGTTATTTCAATACTGTCAGAGTGGTAGTTCAAGAGTAATTGAATGATGAAGTATCCCCCTCCCACCCCTTTTACCTAGTATAAGCCGGCTCCCCTCATATGTGGAATTTGGTCCTGGGGCCAGACAGCTCACAGCAAGGGACAATCTTCTTACTGTGTACAGAGGGAAAACCCTGACCCCCCCTTGACAGGCTTTTCAGGTTTTTCCTTTTGCTCACTGAAGTGTGTCCCTCTTTGCGATCCATTCAGACAGTCTTGCTGCTCTGAGGTGAACATCCGTAAAAGGGGTGGGAGGGGGATAATTTATCATTATAATACTCTTAAAATACAACTCTGACAGTACTGAAATAACACTCTCCATGGCCCAAATACCATGAAGATTAATTGGAGCTGATTTTATTGTGAAACATTACTATCCCTTTAAATAGGTTCAGTGCTGGAGCAAACCAACTGACCATAAGTGAAATAAACATTCTGAAAATGTTATGTGGATTTAACCCTTTGAGTGCCATAGAGGTATCAATCGCATTGTGTTACAGTGCGTTGAATACCTCTCTGTTACTCAAAGGGTTAATGTATTTATGCGGGAAGCAATGTGTTGCGGACCTCTTTAGCACTGAAGGGGGAGAAGCTTATTTGAATTGATGGGAATTTTGTAGATTTTTTATCTGTTCCTTAAGATACAGTTTGTTTTTTGTTTGTTTTTTTGCTCCTCATTTTTAGTCTACATACTGCCCATTGCTCATTCAATATTTTTGATGGTCTGGCACTGCAGATTTTTTATAATAATAACTCTCCTGTTACAGAAGACAGAATAGAGCTCAACATGATTCTGTAATCAATTCTGACTGTATAGATATTTCTTAAACCTTGTCAGTCTTTATAAAGTTGTGCCTGTCACCGGTAAAGGTCATTTATGGTAGCTAATTAGCCAAGAGGGAACTGAATGCAGAGGGAATGTTTTTACATGACTTTCAGAGTTATCCTTGTTCTTTTACATGTGTGCGTTAATGATCAGTACAAATTACTTGAAACATTTGTCAGTGATGCTGCTTGGTTACCGTGTTGAAAGGGTAGAACACAGAACAGACAAGTTATCAACCTTCTGATGGGTTGTAAGGAAATATCAGGAAATATGTATGTATATAATTTGATACTTAAAGTGGAAATAATGTCTTATGACAACTTGGATTAATTTGAAATAACTTTCAATTATGCCTGTTTGTTAGACTTTTTATTTAAAATAATGGTTTATGAGCTATTTAGCTTGCTTTATGTGTCAACTTGTGCAAGTTAAGCAGTACTGGCTATCCTCTGTACTCTCCCTCCCAACTGCTACTCCCTCATGCTCTTTTTTTCTTCCCTCCTACCTTTTATCATATCTAATCTAGCCTGATTCATTTCTGTAGAGAAAGTGTTTCCCACTGAGTATAACCGTGAAGTCACATGCCGTGCCCCTTACATACACACAGAGAGTTGAAAGGTGGTCATACATTATACCAATTAGCTATAATCCTTTGATTTCCAGTAAAATATATATATGACTCAACGGCACTCAAAGGGTTTCAATAAATTTGGTTATATTGTGGAAGATTTGTTAAAGCGGAACTACTTGTATACATTTTCACATAAATAAAGCCATCACACAAACTATTATTTTAAATAGAAGTGTCCAACATAATATGTAAGTGATTTTGAAAACGTATTCACATTAATCTAAATTGTCATAAGGCCTTCTTAAAATAAATTCAGATCTGTGCAAACCTGACACCGCGTAATAGTCAATATTGTTTTTTTGAAGCTTGAAGTAAACCATTCCACTATCATGACTTGACTACATGTAATATGCAGCCAGTTACATAATAACACGTTCTAGTTTGCTCACTCCAACAGTCAAACATCAGCTGCTTATATGACATTCATTCAATATCAACCATTATTACATTGACTTGAGTGCAATTTATTTCAGATTACAGCATGCATTGTTTTCTATTACTTTTTCCCCACAGCATATATGTAGTTTACTGAGGACAAAATACAAAAGAGGCTAGAAAAGGTTATGGTGAATAAAGCACCTGGACCTGATGATATACATCCAAGGGTATTTAAAGAACTTAGGTGGAGAATTATAAAAAGGATTCATGTTCATTTTTGTGAACATATCCTTAAAATTGCCTTATTCCTTATTATGAGTGTTGGTATTTATAACTTTATCACATATATAAATGTATCTAGAATAACATAAAGTATAAGAACAGGCCAGACATGGCCTTATATATTTGGCGAAAATGCTGTAACAACATTTCATTATAAATACGCTGTTCCACGTCCTCCTAAACTATTGTTAATAATTTTATAACTACAGAGACAAACTTACAGTCATTTTAATGTTTCTTTTCGATTAACTCCACTTTTATAAAGCCCCCTTTACTTCAGTAATAGCAAGCCAAAATCCTAAATATGTATTGATTCACTATCAACAGGCATAGAGCCCTGTGATTGGAGGAAAGTATGTATAGTACCATTTTTCAAAATGTTGGCAAGATCTAAATTGGTAAATTATACAATGAGTTTGACTTCTGTAGTGGGTAATATTTTAGAAGGGTTACTAACGGATTCGTTAGAATACTTGCATGTTTCAAAAGCCTTTTAAACTGTGCCTCACAACAGGTTACTGCAAAAGTTAAAGGGATGCAATATCTGTCCATTGATAGAGAACTGTTTAAATGATAGATTAAATAGTTGTTGTAAATTGAATCTTTTAAAGTTGGTCTTAAGTTGTAAGTGGACTGTCACAGGCTTTAGTACTGGGCCCGGTGTTTTTTAATTTGTTTATTAATGACTTAGAAGTGGGTATGGAAAGTAAAGTCTAAATATTTGCTGATGACACAAAACCATGTAAGGAAATAGATACAGAGCAGTATATTTCTTCTCTGCAGAAAGAGTTGGTTAAAATTAGGCAGAAAGGTGTTAGGTGATGTTTAGTATAGATAAATGTAAGATTATGCATTTGGGCTGCAGAAACAAGCATGCTACATATACAGACCTGCAACAAAACTAACAGGATGATTGGAGGATCTGAAGTATAAGGAGGGCTGGCCAAACTAGGCTGGTTTACATTAGAGAAGATAGCTGTAAGGAGTGATATGATTACCATTTGCAAATATATCAAGGTCAATACAAAGAACATTCTGATGAGCTATTTATTCAAAAAACTGAGCAAACAACAAGGGATCATCCATTACAACTAGAAGAAATGTGCTTTTGTCTAAAAGGTGTGGCTTTTTTACAGTAAGGGCAGTAAAGTTGTGTAATTTGTTTCAGAATGCTGTGTTTGCAGATATTGTCATTTACGTCATAAAAGTATCAGATACCTTTCTGGTTCAGGACAATATTGAGAATTATAACAGTTGGTTTCAAAGCAAATAGGATGTTAATCTAGGGGAATATCCTACTGCCTTTTGTAATCAAGAATGAATGTTTACCCACTTGGGTCTTGACTGGAAATGCCTTCAATTGGATTTTTTTTTTTTTTGCCTTCCTCTGGATCAGCAGGACGATATGGCACGAGTTGAACTTGATAGATGTCTTATTTTCAGCCTTATCAACTAAGTTACTACAAATGCCATATATAAGTTCCTAACAATATTGTATATTTTCAGCTATGCCTTAAAATGTTATTTTGTCAGGCCAGACAACAAAGATACTTTTATAGTTGAAACAGGACTTCAATAATAAATATCTGTTCTCAAACACAACTTTTGAATACAGTGATGAATTAAGCTGAAATATGGCAGTTTATCAGTTTCAAACCTTGTAGAAAACAAAGACGTCAAGAGAAAATGTGTACCTTCCTAATTAGAACTTTTCATACCATCACAAAATCTTTGTCAAGGCTACAGCCAAATGTACTATATGGGTATCTTTAACTGTCATATCCTCAAGACCTTTGAGTATTGTACACTGTGCAGTAATTTGTTGTGCTCTAGTTATAATACCGTGTTTAAATTGTTATATTTGTATACAATCATGCATACTTCCAAATCTAAATTGTATCATGATGTAGGGATGGACTCTACAATTGTATAAAATGCAGTAGTTTACTAACAATCAGATTGTAGAGAGAAGAACTAATCAAAATGAAGTTGCTTATAGACTAATTTCTATTTTTAATCATATCTCCATTTAAACATGTGAAATAGACCTGTCACCATAAGGCGCAAGCTTATTTTGTTTTGCATAGAATTGAAATCAATGCACGTACTAGCCATTTTCTGTAAAATAAATAGTTTTTGAGAATTTTTATGTTTTGGTGCACAATTTGTTACTGAGTTCAGTTCAAGGCCAAACTTACTGCACTTAATGCCCTTAGAAATTACATCAGTGTGTGGGCTCTGCCTAGATTCAATAAATATATTATTGGTATGGTCAATAGTTGGGCTATACACTTGACATTTACTGTGTTTTGATTTTGCCTTTGACACTTTTTTTTCCACAGTCCACTTACCTTTATTACCCATTTGGATGGTAGATGATTGTAATGATTTGAAGATGTCTCAAGCATCCAAGAAGTTAAAATAGAACTAGAAGCTAGGAATAAGTGGCCCTGAAATTAACAGAAGGGCTCCCATAGATATCCTTCATATAGCAGTCTATTCTAATTACAAAATAAAGATAATTTCCACCTTTAATGCAGATACAATGGAAAATATGCCAGTAGTTATACTGGACTGCTGTGCAAATGACTTCTGTCATAGACACTCTTGATGTACTGGTTCCTATATGTAAAGTTTCCCTTTAGTAGCTGTGCTTTTGTTATAATGGTTTGAATATGTCTTAATCTACTCATTCGTTTTCAGGATGAACTTTTTGTTCAAAATACTTTGATGTGGTATTTCTCATTCAGGATAATAGAGCAGCTTCAGCAACATAATTGAGAGTAAAATGTTTCCTTATACAAGAAGAATGCTTTATTTTGTAGTATGTTAAAAAGAGGGAGAGAAAACATATTAAACCTTTCTGTGTCACGTGAGCTTGCAATGTTTTTTTTAATGCATGCCAAAATCAGTTTTTATTGTGTACTTTGTAGAAGAGCTTGAATCACAGACTACAGCTCTTCATTAAAATGGATAAGAGCGTCACTACCTGGTGACCTACAATTGTGGTTTAAATAAAAGAACTAATAACTTTTGAATTAAAACACTCCTAGCAGTGAGAGTACCCTTTTTTATACTCAGCAGGATTTTACACACACATATACACACTCACACACACAGTTATATATTTAGAGAAGGCCTGTGGATTGTCGCCAGAATTGTAAGTGAGAAGGGCCCTGATGAGTATGTCATGTTTTTTTTAAGCACATAAGTCACATCAGTACAATCAGAGATATTAATGTTAAAAGATAACTTTAATAAAGTATTTATGGCCATAACATAATTGGTAACCTCACAGTGAAACAATAATCTCTCTAGACATAGTACTGGCTTTTGTTAGTTGATTGTAATTCAGTACTACAAATGTGATTCAATGAAATAGAGAATGTCAACATAAACCTAACCAATGGTAAATTATGGAACAAATAGATAAAGATATTGTAAACACAGGAAATTCAATAGTGAATAAACATAAGATCGAAAGAACTAAACCAATAACCAAAAGTATGTGCAAAAAAAAAAAAAAAAAAAAAAAATGACAAACATTTTTCCATATACTATGTCCTAAAAATGTATCCAGTAGCACACATAATTAATAATACTTTGGGGAAAAGTACGGTAATTAAATGGCAAAAAACTTTCATTAAACCCACAATTAAGTTCTCACTGTAATGAATACATGTTAACTAGTCCCAACTTAACACTATGTCCTCATGTGTTTGCAGAAAAAAGAATTAAATAACTGTAGTGGAATGCACACTTTATATCTATCTATATATATATATATATATATATATATATATATATATATATATATATAAAATTCTACAATTTTTTTCTGGTTCGGATCAGGGGAGGTGATTCTGCCCACTCCTGTTAAAATCACTGGAACGAGACTCTCCACTGCAGTGGTCCACTGAGTACACAACCTACCCAATTGTACAGGCAACATCATACACCTTTCACTAGTAGCGCGCGCGCACACACACACACACACACACACACACACACACACACACACATATTTAGATATATATTTAATTTTCCCCATAAAACAGTTTATTGATTGTTTAAAGTTTGGCCAATGTAAAGCATAAATACATATCTCTAGTTTGGAATGTAATATCCGTTTCATATAGAAATCCATGTTTCCTTTTCACTTAAAGGGATAGTAATACTTCGTTTTATCTTTATTTTATTTTGTAGACATTAAAAAAACATGAAGAACGATATAAGTCTTATCTCTCAAACCTTTATGGTTTAAGAGATATTCACAAGCAAAGTATCCCCCCCCCCCGTTCAGCCAGATCAGAAGGGAGGTGCCCAGGTAGATGGCAGAGAGGGACAATCTTCAATTAAGATAAGGGAAAAAGCTGAAAAACTTGTCAAGGGGGGAAGGGCTTTCATTATTTTCATACAAAGAAGATTGTCCCCTTCTGTTATCTGTCTGGTCTTACAACCAGATTCACATCTGAGAAGAGATGGCTTATACTAGGAAAAAGGGACGGGAGGGGAAACTTTGCTTGTGAATATCTCTTAAACCATAAAGGTTTGAGAGATAAGACTTATATCGTTCTTCATGTTTTTTTAATGCCTACAAAATAAAATAAAGATAAAACGAAGTATTACTATCCCTTTAAGTACAGCATTGTTCACTGGTGCTTTAAACTTTATGGGCAAAATTCTTTATATTATAAACAGAGGTGCAACAAAATGCTTTTGATTGCATGATATTCTTTAAAATAAGTATGGTATTCTTCTAGGTCACACAGCAGTGCTGATTTACTGCTTGTCAGGAATGTCTTGAAGTACCAAATTCTTATAAGGACTCTTTAAAATAATGCACTCCTGCTCACCTTACTATCCCCTCAAAAATCTTAATGTCCATTTTCAATTTTGTCATTGCTGTTTTGTCCAAGAAATAACCTCTTCAGTCAGTACTGTCTGTAATATTCATGGAGGTGGGCATGACAGTTACTAGCCTGACTACTTGACTTTGTCCGCTGAACATGGTAATATTCCTGAACTCATACACTCTGCCAACTTCAGTTTCAAAGAAAAAACAGGGGACAGTTCCTTGGGTGGAGGCTGAGCCCAAGTGCTGCTAGGAATTTTCATGCCTGTCTCTGTGTACATGACATCCAGGTCTGATTGAAGATACTTTGAACCAAGGTGCAAGGGCAAAGTTGATAGTTCATGTGTGTGGTAGTATTTTTAACCCCTTAATGACCCATGGTGTACCAGGACTGTCATGGGAAAACTTCCCTAAAGGACCAGTGATGGTCATGGCACGTCATGGATTTCTGGGCTCCTCATGAAACTGCATGCTGTTTGGGGAGCCATGCATCCGATCGTGTAAAAATAATGTTCCTTAAGTGACGGCTGTGCAGCCAATCCTTAAAGGGTTAAGAGATGTTGGTGGTACATTAATGTACAAATTGATAGCAAAGAATAAGTAGTTGGGGCCATAACGACAAAGATGGAGAGGTTCTGGGCTAAACCAACTGTATCATTGGAGACGTCTCTAGTGGCAAGGGGTTACAATCACTATTTAAATCAATGGGAATTTAGGTTTAAGTGTTTGTTTATAACTTATGCTGCAGTTGGTTTGTCCCAGAATGGTTACAGTTTTGCATTATGACCTGTGACCTTTGTTAAGTGTAGTAATCCCATCCTCTACTAAACATAAAGTAGACATGTCACCTGTCAGCCTCAGATACGTTTAGTTCATTTTTAAAGATGATTACAAAATGTCTTTATGTTGTGTTAGCCATTTTGATTGTAATATAAATAGTTTCTCTGTTTCCACACACTGTGATATGAATGAGTCTAGACATAACCCTTACATCTGGGGTATTTCTAATAGCACAGTGACTGATCAGTTTGACCTCAAACATAACTAAATAGCAAGCTGTGCATAAAGTGCCACACTGTTCAACCAATGCATCAAGACTTAACATGTCTTCACTTGGCAAGTCCACTTTTACCTATGGATGCTAGATAAGTCTCCAAAGTAAACCTCTCTTCTCCTCTCCTGTCCTTTTATCTGCCCCTTCCTTTGTGTAACATGCTGTAGTAATTGGAGAGAGGTGTTCTATGAGCCCTATCTCTCTAGCATAGTAAAATAGGTTAATCACCCTCACCTCTG